>VXBJ01007156.1:73267-90762 GCA_013400055.1 Nycticryphes semicollaris | reverse complement strand
CCCCCCCAGATAATCCATAGTTTACAAGAATTAGTGAATTAGAGTAAATCAGGCCCCTAATTTTCCGTATTTGAGCACAATCCACTTTGGATTTCAGAAATCTCTCTGAGGCAGTCACCACGCAATCCTTTTGCCTCGTGGATTTCTTCTCAGCCCTTCAACAGCCCCTTCCAACCCCCAAAATCCCACAGTTCTATGAAATACCAAGTTTGGGTGTTAGGGATAATGTAATGGGGGTGAGTAATTTATTTGGCCTTCAACCCCTCCAGGGATGGGGCAGCCACAGCTTCTCGGGGCAACCTGGGCCAGGCTCTCACCACCCTCACCCCAAACAACTTCTTCCCCACAGCTCAGCTCCATCTCCCCTCTTGCAGGCTCCAACCCTTCCCCCTCCTCCTAGGGCTCCCCTCCCTGATTGTGGTGACCCCAGTTTTTCCTCAGGTCACCATGCCTCTTCCATACTCACAGTCCTTCAGAGCCTCTTCCTTCCCATCCACTCTCCTGCATGTTTGGTTTTTTCCAGTTAGTTCCTCTCAGTAACTCTTTCTTGCCACCTTTTCAGATGGAGGGGCTTTCTCAGGTCTCTCTAGCTGTCTCTAGAAGCTTTGCCAACCAACAATCAGTTGTGACAGCCCAGGGATAGCACCCATTTAACCAGCCCCTTGTCTGCCACCTGCTCCTGTTAGAAACACAACCCAAATCACTGAGCTTGGGGAGGATTCATCCCACCTAAGCTCAGGTGATTGGACTCAACGTTCATAGAATTATCCAGGTTGGAAAAGAGCTTTCAGATCATGGAGTTCAGCCATGAATCCAACCCTGCCCAAACCCACCACTGACCCATGTCCCTCAGCACCACGTCTGCCCGGCTTTGAAATCCCTCCAGGGATGGGGACTCCACCACTGCCCTGGGCAGCCTCTGCCAAGGACAAACAACCCCTTTGGAGAAGAAATTATTCCCAGGATCCAACCTAAACCCCTGGGGCAACTTGAGGCTGTTTCTTCTTGTCCCATGGCCTGTTCCTTGGGAGAAGAGACCGGCCCCTTCTTTTCAGGGAGTTGGAGAGAGCCAGAAGGTCTCCCCTCAGCCTCCTTTTCTCCAGGCTGAACACCCCCAGCTCCTCAGAAGTTTTCCAGACCCTTCTCCTTGGTCTCCTGACCCCTCACCAGGTCCGTTGCCCTTCTCTGGACACACTCCAGCCCCTCAAGGTCTTTCTTGTCATGAGGGGCCTAAAAGTGGACCCAGCACTGCAGGTGGGACCTCAGCAGTGCCCAGTCCAGGGGGACCATCACTGCCCCAGTCCTGCTGGCCACACTGTGCCTGACGCAGGCCAGGATGCTGGTGGCCTTCTTGGCCACCCTCTCGTTTGGAGTTACACCAAGCGGACGAGGTGGAGGGGGACATGACTCCAGCATCTTATGCTTTGGTCTCCATGCCCAGCCCTGACCCCCACAGTGGGACTGAGCCCCTTCCTTGATCCCCAGGGCCAGGCATCTCCATTGGACACATGCCCAGCCTGAAAGCATAGGCTCAGACAAGACCCGCTCAAAGAAAAATCTTTACTAAGATGTTGGATGGACAGGAAGCACTTGGGGCCGTACAGATCTTGGGGACAAAGGGACATGGTCCTCCCCCCCTCCCAACTGCTGCTTTCCAGGAGAGATTTCCAGACACCATAGAGCCTTGTGAGCATTGAGGTCAGAGCATGACCCTGTCCATGGGTTGCTGTCACGACAGATGAGGGCTGGGGGTGCAGGACCTTGGGACCACAGAGGACTGTGAGCTTTGGAGTGTCCCAAGAACTGGGGGTGTTGGTTGATTTTTCCTCCACTCCCCGCATTACCCCCCATCAGTAAAACACCTTTTCCAGGTAGGTGTTCAGGAACATCCCTGTGGGGTCCAGCTTCTCCCGGACAGAGCAGAATTTGTGGAAGGCTGGGTACATCTTCTCGAAGTCCTTCCGGGTGCAGCTATGGGCCTGCAGAAGACAAAGTGTCTGGGGGGGCTGCCCATCACTGGGAAATGTGTCACTGGCCCTGGACTTCCCCCACCACATGTTGTGTGGGAAGGCCCTTGAGAATTGGTGGCACCTCCATCCCCTTATCTATGTGTTCCCAGGGTGGGTAGCAAACAGGGAAACACCATCTCCTCAAGGCACCCATCTCCCTCTGGGACCTTCTCTGACCCCCACCCAACTGGAAACCTTCCCTCCCATGAGGAGCTGCAATGGGGAAGGGGAAGGGACCCCTTTCCACCAACTCCCTCTGCCCAGAGAAGCAGAGCTGTTGGTACCTTTGCCCAGTGTGGTCTCCCACCGTGCTTCTTCATGATGCCCTCGTAGGTCAGCCAGTAGTTGAGGCGGGGGACATTCTTCCCATAGGGCCTGGGAGATGTTGAGCAGGGAGGACATTAGTGGGTGGGGATTTGAACACCCAGAAAACCTCCCAGAGAAACCCCCACCTGAGGAAAAGGGCAACACCATGGACACAACGTGGGCTCTTTGACCTGGTGATGGAAATGCTCTGGGAACCAGCATGCCACCAGCACTTGGCCAGCAGACCCTGACGTAGGACAACACCCTCAAGAAGCAGGGGTGGGTGGTTCTAGGGTGCTCCAAGGCTGCTCCATCCCTTCTGGCTTGGTGCCTGCTAATATCTGAGTGGGGTGAGCAGCCAAAGGTGTGGGAGATGGTTCCATCCAGCTCTCCAGGTCCAGCTGAGGGCTGGTGTGGGTGTATTTGCTGGTGTTGGGTCTCTGGGTACCGCTCCTGGTGGACCAGGGCACTGACCCAAGGAGGAAGAGGAGAGGTGGGGTGAAATGGGGACATGGCTCACCTGTACATGATGATGTTCATGTAGCAACTGTCCCGCTGGAAGCAGGGACTCAGCCAGATTTCATCCCCCCGAGCGAATCGCACCTCCACAGGGTAGTGAGCCACCATTTTGGGGTTGTTCTCCAAGGCGGCCTTCAGCTCCAGCAAGGCTTCCTTGGTCTTCTCACTGCCCAGAAGAAGCCCCCAGCCCCAGTTAATGCCAGCAGGGGTAGAGCAAGCTCCCTTCAGGTTCAAATCCCCATCCCCACAGCTCCATCCCTGGCCTCATGCTCATCCAGGGAGTGGCTTGGCATGTCCCAACACAACCCTCCCATTCCTTTGGGTTCACAGAGACCCAAGACATGGCATAGTGTGGATTTGATACCCCAGGAGGGCTCTCATGGTAAGCTAAGAGGTAGGAATGGTGCCTCCTAGCCAGGTCCCTTTCTCCATGGCTTTGCTCCTGCTCCAGGTGGAGTACAGCAGGAGATGGCGTGTGGTTTGGGCACTGAGCCCAGCTGGGAAGGGACAAAGAGGGTCTGCAAAGTCATTTACATGGGGATGGCCCAGTCTTGGACGTGCTGCTTGAAACGACACTCATAGTTGAAGATCTTGTAGCTGATGGCGATATTCTCTACCCGGGAGCTGAAGAGGAGCCAGAAGAAGAAGCGGTTGATCCAAGACACCAAGCTGGGCACGAAGGTGCTGCAGGGGAGAGAGTGGGAGGTGAGATCTGACCCCAGAGCTGCTGCCTAAGGACTTGCCAAGTGGTTGCCACAGCCCAGAGATGCTGGGCAAGAGGATGTCCTTTCAAGGGGCTGTTAAGCAAAGCTGCAATTCTCCAAGGGTGGTTGAGTGCTTGGGGGTCCTCACAGCCGCACCAGGAGCTCACCTGTGCACACCCCACCTGGTCTTGGACCCCTTGACCTCAGCTCCCTCCTCCTCCTCTTACTTTAAGCTAGAAAAGGGGAGCTCGGTCATCACCTTCCCACCCTCAGGGGTTGGGCTCTACTCCCAAAGAACAGGAGATGGGACAAGAGGAAACTGCCTCAAGTTGCCCCAGGGGGGGGTTAGGATGGATATTGGGAACAATTCTTTCATGGAAAGGGCTGTGAAGCCTTGGCAGAGGCTGCCCAGGGCAGTGGTGGAGTCCCCATCCCTGGAGGGATTTCAAAGCCAGGCAGATGTGGTGCTGAGGGACATGGGTCAGGGGTGGGTTTGGGCAGTGTCAGGTTGATGGGTTGGGCTCGATGATCGTAAAGGTCTTTTCCAACCGTTAATGATTCTGTGGTTCTCTGATCTCTGTGCACACAAGAGGGCAGTGCAGCCCCAGACACCAATCCCAGCCCAATCCCAGCCCAATCCCGCTCCTCCTGCACAGGAGCTTCCTCGGAGGAGAGTGAGCATCTCATCCTTCCCCAGGGATGGGGGTGCTCCGTGTCACAGTCCTCCTTTGCCATCGTCCCCCGGGCTCCCAG
This sequence comes from Nycticryphes semicollaris, assembly GCA_013400055.1. Lineage (NCBI taxonomy): Eukaryota > Metazoa > Chordata > Aves > Charadriiformes > Rostratulidae > Nycticryphes > Nycticryphes semicollaris. The sequence continues at coordinate 86,471 of VXBJ01007156.1, read as the reverse complement.
CAAAGCAGCACAAGTTTCGATGTAGAGATGCAGAGAACCATCCGGATGAGACCAGCCCTGGAGAAACCCACCCAACCCCACGAGTCCCCAGCCACTGCCCTGAGCATGTTCCTACCTGATCCAGAGCAGAAACTCCAGCAGATAATAGCCAACAGCATAGTCCCACAACCAGCTGGCAGAGGATGAGGGGGGCTGCAAAGCCAAGCAGAGGAAGATGATGGTCATTAGGGACTCAATGATCTGAAAGGTCCCTTCCAACATAAATGATTCTATGAGAATGCTGAGAGCTTGGACAGCCCCAGCTGTATCCGTGTCCCAGGACCCCCAGACCATAGATCACAGGCAGAGACCATCCCAGCCCCAAAATGCAATTTCCCTGATCACCCCCCGCACTAGACTCCCCCCCACTCCCAGCAGCCCCTGCACTGGGAAGTCCATCCTGAAACGCCAGCTCTGGGAGGGCATCCAGTTTTGTCCACAGACCCTTCTCCCCATATGGAGCCCCTGGTGGGACCTGCCTTGTTGGTGGTGTCCTGGTAGATGACGCTGACGTTCTCGCTGTGAGGGAACCACAGGAATCGGAAGTATTGGGATCTCTTTAGGTGGTCCTCAAGGTGATCAAGGACCTGCAACAACCAGAGAAATGGGGGTTGGTTGGTGATTGTCTCCCATGCCAGAGCAGGGATCCCAGGGGTGGAGGCACCTCGGAGGACTCCCAGGGATGCTGGGGCAGGTCCATGGAGCCTGTCTGCAGAGTTTCAGCAAGCCCTGGATTGGAGGGGAGTCAGTAAATCCCAGCCACACACCAAGGGGCCAACAGAGACCATGGACCCGACATTTGGGATGGGAACTGGGCATGCCCCTTGTCCCCTCTGCAAAGCTGCCCTTCCTGAAGATGCTGCTGGGGCTGCCTCTGGCAGATGTCTGAGCTTAGACCCCATGTCCTCCCACAGTCACACCTCTGCAGCCCCCAGACTGACACTCCATCTGGTGTTCCCAGACATGAGGGAGCAGAGATGGGGCTGGAAGGTCCCTCTGCAGCCATCAGCCATACAGCAGGGTGTGCAGAGGGCTTCTGAAATCCACCTCCTGGTCCACCAACAGGGATGCCCTCCCCAGCTTTTAAATCCTGGCAGCAAAGTCCTCAGCGTCTCTGGACCTTCAAGGCAATGGGGGATGGAACTGGGATGCCTTACACAGCCCCATCCCAGAGATGTCCCCCCAGCTCCAAATCTCAAATCACCAAATTATTCATAAAGACACCAAAAAAATAAATAAATAGAGCTTTAAGAAAGGCAGCTCTCTCAGATGAACTGAGGAGAGTGAGGCATTAGGAGCCTGGGCAGGCAGGGCCATGCAAGTGATGGGGCTCAAGGGGGTGACCACAGCATCAGGACGTCCTCAGCCTATTCCCAGGGCCACCACGGTCTTGTCCCAGGGCTACTTGGAGGAAACACCAGTGCCTGACACAGAAATGAAGACACCCTTCAGCTCTCGTCCCTTCTCCACAACTATGTAGGCAAGGGTGGAGGGACCCCATATACGCTCCTATCTCAGCTGGGCCAGCACCTCTCCCTCTTGCAAATGGCTTCTCCAACCACCCCCTGCTCCTCCTGCAGACATCTCCCATAGCTTCGCAGAAAGAGTTAAAAACCCAGCAGCTTTGCATCAAGGAGGTTGCTTGACCCCAGAGAAGGTTCAATGACTCATGGATGTAAACTCAGGAGGGGTGGTGGCAACCTCAGCTATGAAGCTGCTCCTTCAAGTCTTGAGTTCCTCCATTGGCCCGTTCAGTTATTTGTCTTAATGAGCTGTTAATCACCAGGCACAGAGCATCTTGCCCTGACCCTGCCATAAGGTGAGGGTCTCTGTGGGGTCAGACAGCCCATCACATCGTGGTCCCGTTCAAGGAGGGAGGATGGGAATCACAGAATGATATGGGATTGGAAGAGACCTCTGGAGATCATCCAGTCCAACCTCCAAAGAAGACAAATAGAGCGTTCCTGGAATTGCTGAGAATTAATGCTAATGCTGTTGTCTTCATCTCCACATCTGCAGCTCCCCAAAAGCCACAAAATCTCTCCAAAGCATCCCCCCAAACGGCCTGTTTTGTTGGAAACGGTGACCCACGGTGCAAAGGAGAAGTAGGATGAAAGCCGCCACCCCAAGTTTTCATGGGTTTGATTCTGGAACCAACGCATCAGGCAGCTGAAACAAGCTTGGGGGGGCTGGTGGTGGTGGTGGTAGTGGGAAGGAAAAGAAGGATGCAGCTCTCCCAAGGTGATCCCCTCTGTTTGTCTTCCATCCCCGGCGATTCAGAGCGCAAGAAGCCAATCGCCGGCGGGGGCGACCTTTCCAATGTGCGCTTTTGATCCTTGCGATAAGGACAAAGATCAGGGGTGGGGAGGGAGGGAGGGTTGAGGGGAGGCTGAAGAAAATAAGCCAGTGGCTTTGTAGGCGGCTTTGTAGGCTAATTACAGCGCGGCGGGCGAGAGCTTCAAGAGACCTCTGAGGACGTTGAGCCACCGGAGTCGGAGGCAGAGGTTGGGGTGGTGGGAATCTTGTTGCTGTAACGTGGCCAACGCACTCCACAGAGGTGACCCTGGAGCATGCAGAGATTTTGGGAGGGAGGAGGGGGAGAAGGAGGGGTTTTGCTCCTCTTTACTTCCCTCCCGGGAGCTCAGAACAAATCCTTTTGCTTGGTAAAGGCCAGGTCAAGAGAAGCCGTTGGCTTTTTTTTGCTGAGCTGAGGGTCAGGCACCCTGCCGTGAAGGTTTGGTTGCTCCAGGTGGTGCTCAGGGAAAGGACAAGGGGCAGATGTGGCCATGGTGCTGTGGAGGATGAAGAACAAGAAGTCCCGTCAGGGACAATGAAGGGGAGCCAAGGAGCATGGAGGGCTCATATTTTGGGATGCTCAGTCTCCCCTCTTTGCTTCCTGGAGAAAGGGTCTGGTGGGAGGTGCCCCTGCCCAGGGCAGAGGGTTGGAATTAGATGATCTTTAAGGTACGTTCCAACCCAAACCATTCTAGGATTCTACTGTGCTGCCTGTGCCTGCCAAGGTCCCACCACATCAGAGGACAATGTCTGAGCACCAATTGGAAAGGCCACTTCCGTGCACTAAGGCCAAACTCAACATTTCTGGCTAGAACAGTCCAGCAATGGTGAGGAGGTTTAGGCACTGGGTGGTCTTGGAAGGGTTTGGGCTTGAGGGGTCCATCCCAGTTGCCTGAGACATCCCCTGAAGGGTTGGGGGTCAGGTGAAGGTTAGGAAGTGGTGGGCTCAGACCAAAAGAAGGCCTTCTTCACCCAGCGGGTTGCTTTGCTGTGCCAGTCTGCGGGTGATTAAAAGTTTGCAGGGGTTCAGAAGCAGATCAGAGACCTTCCTGGATGGCAAAATCATCGCCTTACTACACATACACAAACCACCTCCAGATCAGGAGGCCCCAAAGCTGCAAAGATGGGAGGGAACACGTGTCATACCTGAGCCTGACCCATCCTCACCAGCCTCCCAGTAGGTCCGGTGAGGCTGCTTCCATCCCTGCCACCACACAGGGATGCTCTGCAGGTCTCTGTGGTGACCTCCTGCTAACTGTGCAACCAACCCTCTCCGTCCTGAGCCTTGTTCCTGATCATCAGCAGCAGCAGCTCGAGTGGCTGAGTTTATCCCAGCGATAAAGATAATCACGAGGCCAGGATGTAAAAAAAAACCCCCAAACAAACAAAAAACAAATGAAAAAAAAAAACCAAACAAACAACTAAAAGCATGTAGACTTTATATAACCCTCTAACCCAAGCCTGGCTCCTCTGACACATATATTATTTGCGATGTCTTAGATAACGTGGGCTTAAATATTTCAAGCGACCTGCTCCCTCGCCATTATTCTCTTCCGCCTCGCCGGGCGGCTCGGCAGGAAAGCCAGGGATCTGGAGGCAGGCAGGGAAGAGCTGTGAGCAGGAATTGATAATGGCATTAACATTTATAGAGCAGAGAGCATTCCCCGTTTCCCCTTCCTTGATGGCCCCCGAGGGAAGGGGAAAAGATGGGCTGAGCTGGGTGAAGAAGAGGAGGGAGATGTAACCCCGGGGCAGGGTGAAGCTCAGCCGGGGCTGCCTGCCCTGCTCAGGGTTTATCCTTCACAGGAGTTGAGTTTTTTTCCGCCTAAAAAGGCAGATTGGGAGGTGTAAAGCAGCACTTAGCCCGGCAATTGGGCTGAGGAGAGGCACTAGAGGAGGCGGTGGAGGTCCCAGCGGTGGGGCAGGGTGGGTGAGGACCAAGCCATAGGTAGCAGGCAGGTTCCCAGCCACATTTAAATGAACATATTTAAACAACATGGAGAGAGGGGAAGCCCCTGTTGCTGGACACCAGGGGTGTCACAGCTCAGGAAGCAAACAGGCACTCCTGAGCCTTGAAACGTGAAGCCCATCACCTCTGCAAGTGGGACCACCGGTGACGGACTCGCTGCAGGCTGGAGAAACATCTTGGCGGGTTTCCTTTAGTCCTCAATCGTCCCTTCCCACCTCCCAGGAGAAATAAGACCCTGGAATGCTCTCCAGCTTGGGTGGAGATGCTCTTGGGGGGTGGGGGTGACACGCTAATGGACTCGGGTAATGAGGATGGATGTTTTGACCACCTCCTCGGCCAGTTCAAGCCGCCCACGGCGTGACACAGGACAGGGACCCCCAGCGTTGCTTTGGATGAGGGCTCACAAGGAAGATGCTATGAAAGCACGTTAAGTTCACAGTGGTGGTGGCAGCTTTTGAGCCACCCCAACGGGGCACTGAATTATTCAGTCCTGGCAAAATTAAGGCCGGCGTTTCACAGAGCTTCTCTGGGGCTGCAGCTCTGATCAATCCTGCCCCAAATTTGGCTGGTTTTGTCCAAGGGTGATCTATTTTTCATGAGCCTGACTGAAGGAAGGCTTGTGCTGTCCTTAGCCAGGGGCTGGAACCAGACCTGTGAGACAATGGCCGAGGATGCACCAGCGGGAGATGTTCAGACCACAGGAGGACAAAGAGGATGGGTGGCTGAAGCAGATCCAAGCTCCTGAAGAAGTTCCTTTCCACCATCACCGGTTTCTTCCTTCTGATGGACTTTGTGCCTCAGTTTCCCCATCCAGAAATTTAACACCTTCCAGCAAATGCAGCAAGTCCACGCAGCTTCTAGAAGGCCACCCAGGTCTTTTGTCTTGCAGATGACCTCTTCTCCATAGGCTTCTCCATTGCTGCAGCCTCCAGTGATGATCTGGTGCCAGAAACCTGGGATAATCTGGACGGTGGCTCAGCTCAAGGCAGTGGGTCACATCCTGACACCAGGTTGTCCCAGCCATGGAGGGACTGATCATCAGACGGAACAGCTCGCTCCATCCCACTTCCCAGCACCAGGAGGGTGGGAGGGCTCCAAGGAAATGCATCCCGCAGTTAAAAGGGGTTTATATAACGGCAGAGATGGGGAAAGTCGGTTTTGATGTGTTCCCAGGAGAAAGAATTTCTTCCAATTTCTCTCCAGAAACTCCCACGGGGCCTTCAAAAGGCTTTCTGAGGGATCACACCCACCATTGGCCACAGTGGAGGCCTGAGCTCGTAAAGCCCAGGAGTTTCAATACCCCCAAAAGGGACATTTCATGCTTCTTTCAAGGGAAATGGGCCTATTTCAGCCTGGTTCCCGCTGGGGATGGAGAGCTCAGCTGGAAGCAACCAACTCTCCAGCACTGAGCATCCCAGGACACCATGCCCAGTGCCTCGGCCCTGTACTGAGCAAGGACCTAAACTTCTCGTGCTCTCCATGGCCAATAAAGTCCCCTTTCATGAGCTCCAGGCAAGATGGGGTCTTCAGGAGGGACATGGCCACAAAGAGGAGACAACGGGAAGAGGATGGATGGTGGGACAGCAGAGCTTGCTGAGGAGGTAATGGCACGTGAGGTCTTTAGAGTCATGCAAGGTCCTGATCCATGAAAGAGCAGCTCAGAAACCTTCCTTAGAAAGCCACCTCCCTAGGGGATGCCCCAGAAGGACCAGTCACAAGCGCCATGCACCTTAGTCTGGGTGATGGAGACCTTTGGCAAGATGGACACAGAGAAGGCCAGTAGCAATGTGACAATTGGTTTAAAGGGCATTTTCCATCACATGCCCCAAATGCAGCTCCAGAGCTGGGTCCTGATCAGGGATTTGCTTTGTTTGGCCCTTGAAATGTGTCACCCATCGCACTCCTCCTCCTCCTCTCCAGCACAGTTTGTCCCAAGTTCAGCTCCAAAGAAAGAGGAATCACAAACAGTTTGGGTGGGAAATGACCTTAAAACCCCTGCTCCCAAGTGCCACCCCCTGCCCTGGGCAGGGACACCTCCCACCAGCCCAGGTGGCTCCAAGCCCTCTCCAACCTGGCCTTCAACCCCTCCAGGGATGGGGCAGCCACAGCTTCTCGGGGCAACCTGGGCCAGGCTCTCACCACCCTCACCCCAAACAACTTCTTCCCCACAGCTCAGCTCCATCTCCCCTCTTGCAGGCTCCAACCCTTCCCCCTCCTCCTAGGGCTCCCCTCCCTCACCCACAGTCCCTCCCCATAGTTAAATGCAAGAGTTAGACCCAAGTGGGAGATGGGAAGACCCATCCCCAAAAAATACCCTGACCTCACACGAAAGAAAAGACCACGTTATTATCAGGAGCACAAGATGATCACTGACTATTTTAAGTGGCCCATCTGTCACTGGGAAAAAAAAAAGGCCATTCTCCGGGAAAAAAAGGCTTTTCTTGCTGAATCCAGGCTCACCAGCCCTTCCAGAATTTCCAACAAGGGCAATTTTCTCCAGCTGGAAGATTAAATCTGCATTAGGGCTTCGTCACGGGTGCCTCCAGTCACCAGATCTCTGCTGACCCACCGGCGCCTGCAAACACTGGATTTAAGGGCGCAGAGGCCTTGGGTGATCTGTCTCCCGGTGATGTTTTCCACATCCAGGAGCCAGCGCTGACGCCCAGGGGGTCCCTCAGCACCTCCTAACTCGATTGCGCCGGAGCTTGCGCTCTTGGAGTTAAGCCCAGGGAAGATGAAGGCGATGGCTTGCGGGCAAACCCTCCATCGCTGCTCCGGTGGGACCACAGGCATCGCACAGAAAAGCTCCTTCCTCACTGCTGAGGCTGCCCTTCCCCCAGCTTCTCCCTGCCTGCAGCGGGGCTCAGCATCCCTCACCAGACTGGGGAACGGGGTGGTAGGCAAGGGATTGACCACGGCTGGAGGAGAGGGTCTGATTTCTGACCAGCTCTGGAAGCTCAGCACAGGAGAGACATGGAGCTGTTGGAGCGGGGCCAGAGGAGACCCCGGAGATGCTGGGAGGGCTGGAGCCCCTCTGCTGGGAGGACAGGCTGAGAGAGTTGGGGGGGTTCAGCCTGGAGAAGAGAAGGCTCCAGGGAGACCTTGGAGCCCCTTCCAGTCCCTGCAGGGGCTCCAGGAAAGCTGGGGAGGGACTGTGGGTGAGGGAGGGGAGCCCTAGGAGGAGGGGGAAGGGTTGGAGCCTGCAAGAGGGGAGATGGAGCTGAGCTGTGGGGAAGAAGTTGTTTGGGGTGAGGGTGGTGAGAGCCTGGCCCAGGTTGCCCCGAGAAGCTGTGGCTGCCCCATCCCTGGAGGGGTTGAAGACCAGGTTGGAGGGGGCTTGGAGCCACCTGGGCTGGTGGGAGGTGACTCTGCTTATGTCAAGGGTTGGACTAGGTGGCCTTTAAAGGTCCCTTCCTACCCAAACCATTCTGTGATTCAATGATTCTGTCACCTCCGGGCTGAGTCAGGCTGGGCACTGAGGATGATGCTGTGGAGAGGCCAGGATGTGGGAACACTGGCAGGAGGACTCATTGTCCAGCAATTTCCCTAAAGAGAGCACTGGCTGCAACATTCCCCACACCAACACAGCCTCTCCAAGCTGGGATCATGCCCAGGAGAGCAGCAGTGGTGCCATTCATCCTTCCCACCCTAGCACCCTGCAGCACAGTGGTCCCATCTTCCCTGCCAGGACCCAGAGGATGCCTCTGAAGGATACAGCCATGTCCCAGCTCAGGATCATTCTCTGTAGCCCAAAGTGAGCACAGAAAGTCTTTGGCAGGTTCCTTAAAGTTTCCAGAACACATTCAGCCCTGGCCCCTGCTCCATGCAGCACCCCTGGGAACGAAGCCAATGTCTTCCCACAGCACGAGGGAGCTCAGCACCCCCATTTCCCACCACCCCTATGGTCCAGCTTGCCCCCCAAACCCTGCTTTACTCCTAAACATCAGCTTCATTATGTGATGCCCATCTGGCTGTAGATCCCAACCACCCACCTGCTTTACATGGCACAGAGGTTTCCCTCAGGACTGCCTCCCCACCCCACTGCCTGCACCTCACTGGTCCCAAAAGATGCTCTTCCCACCCATGGGGAAGTTAAAATGTCATTTGCTGAGAAACATGGCTTTCCCTTCCTCTCCTTTGTCACCCTGGAGAAGTTTCCACCTGACAGGACACCACAAAGATGCACGAGGAGTGCAACCTACGCACAGATGTGGGATTTTCCACCAGAGCTTAACCACTTCCAGTCTCCCTCCAACCACGTCACCTCACTGAGAACTTTGTTTATGCCTAAGGAAGCCTTGGAAGCATTTCCCATGTTGTAAACAAAGTTCTCAGTGAGGTGACGTGGTTGGAGGGTGGAGGGAAGGCCACCTTGTACAGGTGGAATTGGGGCATGTGCTGGAAGGTGACCATGAGAGAGGATGCTCTTTCTGACCCATGGGGAAGTTAAAATGTCATTTGCTGAGAAACATGGCTTTCCCTTCCTCTCCTTTGTCACCCTGGAGAAGTTTCCACCTGACAGGACACCACAAAGAGGGACAAGGAGTGCAGCCTACACGCAGATGTGGGACTTTCCACCAGAGCGTCACCATGTCACCTCATCAAGAACTTTACCCCTAAGGAAGCTTCGAAAGCATCACCCGTGTCATACCTCGGTGAGGGTGGAGGGGAAGGCCACCTCGTGCAGGTGAAACTGAGGCACGCACTGGAAGGTGACGGTGAGCACGACACCCAGGCAGCCGAGGTGCAGGCGGGCAGCCTGGAAGATGTCTGCATTGATGGACTCGGAGCACTCAAGGATCTCCCCCGAGGCTGTCAGCAACGTGAGCGCGACGACCTGCCGAGAGGGAATCAGAGCTTCAGAGAGGGTTCCATGTGTTCCATCTCCACGCCAAGACCCTGCAGCCACCCCCAAAGGGCTGTGGGCTAAGCAGGGAGACCTCCCCCGTACCGTGACCAGCATCACAGGGTGTTTTCTGCTGAGCTTGGCTCCACCAGCCCCTCACCTGCCACCTTTGGCATAGTGACATAAAAAAAAGGATCCCTCTCTCTCTAGGAAAAGCCACGCAATAAAGAAGCAAAAGTCCCCAAAATTACTTCACTTCACCACCACTGGAATGACCATTTGAGCTAGAAGTGGAGGATCTTCATAACTGTCTAGTTAAAAATAAACCCTAGGCCCTGCACAAATTCAGGTTTGGGGGGCTCCAGTACAAGAAGAACAGCTTTTCCTTTGATAAAGAGCTCATTCATCCATTTTAAGTCCCTAAAGCTCAAGAACAGAGGAGTTTTGGGCTTGATCATGTTTTGTCTGGCAGATGAAGAGGTCTCACTGCACATGGGGGTCCTCCACAGCGAACAGGACCTCTCCTGCTTGCTGACCTTCCTTACCCCAGGGCTGAGCACACCAGAGCCAGAGCAGGTGATGGAACATCTTCCCTGAAAGCCCTCAAGATGCTGGTGTCCCTGCATCAACGCGATCCCGACTCGGGTCTCACCTGGGTGGGGAGGATGCCGTGCTTGATCCCGGTGTTGTGCGTCCCTGTGCCGATGACACCAGCCGCTGCCACCTCAGAAACAGCTCCTAAACTGGGGGGCAACCAAAGGGGCTGGTGAGGACCTGAGCATGTTGGGATGGGTGGGTTTGTTGGCTACGTGTGCACAGCTCCATGGGACATACCTATCAGGATGCTGCTATAGTCCATGGGGAGGAAGAGGCAGCTGGTGAACACAGGTCACCATAGAATCATAGAATGGTTTGGGTGGGAAGGGACCTTCAAGCACTCCCAGTGCCACCCCCTGCCCTGGGCAGGGACACCTCCCACCAGCCCAGGTGGCTCCAAGCCCCCTCCAACCTGGCCTTCAACCCCTCCAGGGATGGGGCAGCCACAGCTTCTCGGGGCAGCCTGGGCCAGGCTCTCACCACCCTCAGTGTGAACAATTTCTTCCTTCATCTAGTCCGAATCTCTGCTCTTTCAGTCCCAGGGACAGCCCCGTGCATGTGTCCCACTCACTTGGCCAGGGCCAGCCCATGCTTGCTCAGCTCGACGTTCAGATCCGAGAGGAAAATCCCACCTTCCACTGTCACTTGCTGCTTCTCCTTGTCTACCTGCAAAAGATAGGGTGGGAGAGGAGAAGGTCCCACAGCTTGGGAGGAGAAACACCACTTGGGAAACACCTCTGCTCTACCAATAGGGTTGATAATGCCCATACAGGAGAGCTATGGACCATGAGGGACTTGCTCCACCCTGAGCTCCCACCCCTCTCAGACTTTCACCCAACCCAACGGTGCCACTGGTTCCTGCCCCTGCTCCAGACCCTGCTCTCCCCAGTCTCAGGGGGATGGTTTCTCACAGGCCTTGGTCAACGCAAGGGAGAAGACACCCCCCGGCCAACCTGCTCTGCCCTCCTGCCTTGCTGCTGGTGGAAGGTCGGCTTATTTCCACCGGGAGCTACTTGTCCTGCTTCTGATAGACAGAGCTGTCACAGAGGGAGCCGTTCCTTAATTAATTACTGATGTTAATTACTAGTAACGATCCAGCTCTCCCAGGAAGAGCCAGTTCCTTCCCAGTGTCATCAAACAGAGTGATCTCCCATGGGGTCATTTCCCACCTGACACAGAAGCCATGGACACGAGGACACTATGGACCACGAGCATCCAGCCAGGTCTTTGCCAGGCTGCTGCCCCTCGGGGACCTCTGCAAGCTCACATCAAGCGAGCTACAGAAGCTCATCCTGCCAGGAACCTCCTCTCCACCCAGGAGACCATGCTGCGATGAGGACATCGTGCCAAGGTTAATGCACGCTGAGAAGACATCACCTCTTTGCATTTTTATGGCTGTTCCACACACCTCCATTTTACCAAGGATGCTTTTACACCAGGAGAGTGCCCATTCCTCACTGTTCCAGAGTCTGGTTTGGGAAAACTCCTGGCTGTGAGGAGGAGAAAGCCTCTCCATCCTTTCACCTCTCACCCTAGGTATGGCAGTGTTGGTCTTCCTGCCCTTGGTGGCCACACAAACAGGGGTGCCACCGTGTTTCAGGGCCACCTCCCAGGTGCTGGTCTCACCTTGAGGACCCTGTTCATCTTCCCCATCTGGATCATGAAGTCATCAGTGCAGGCGATGTCCGAAGGAGAGTGGCCGCCCCCCACCACCTTCACCCTCTTGTTCCGCTGCCTGGCCATATCCAGGATCTGCAGACACAAGGCACAAGCCCTGAGCATCCAACACCTCCTTCAAAGCTGTGTGCTAAGGGAGGTGCCAGAGGAACCATGAGACATCTCAAGCTAACATCTCACCCGCTGTTGACTCCACCTTCACTTGGACAACTCACCACCTGGGGTTAAAGCCACCCCTGGAGCCCAGACAGACACCTCCTAAGACCGCCTTTGGGGTCATCCTTGGGTGTTGGACTAGATGACCTTTAAAGGTTCCTTCCAACCCAAACCATTCTATGATCCCAAAAGAGGTGATGCCCACTTGAGACACCTTAAGGTGACAGAGGCATCTCTGGAGTGACAAAAGTGACACAGGACTCCCACCCCTCAGCACAGCAGCTGGGGCAGGCGGAGGACTCCAGAAGGACACCACATGCTGATGCCCAAAGAACAGAGTCCATCTGGGGCCAGGCATGATCGTTTTCTGCATCTTTTAGGTGTTTTACACATCTGCTGGAGCACGTCTGCAGTTCAGAAGGATGGGCCACCTCCTGGGGCTGAGGGAATGCCTCATGCTGTCACCATCTGCGACTGAACATGAGGGAGCATCCCAGCCCTTCCTGGCCTTTCCTCCTCTTCATTTCTAATATGTTGACTTCTGGGAGCATCCCTCTTACCTCTCGGATCTCCTCCACCGAGGTGGGCTGGAAGTACAGCTCCGGAGAGGAGCCATAGGTCTTGGCCCAATTCTGAAACTTGACTCCTCCTTGGCCGTGAACCTGGGCCAAAAACGAGAGCTAAAGCAGAAGAAATCGAGTGCCTCCCTTGCTTTTCCATATATCCCACCCTTCATCTGCCAAGACCACTGTACTAGAGCCAGGATTCCAAATGGATTACTTATTTATGGACACAGAGGTTCAACTCAACCCCTTGAGTCCCAAGACTGGAGATGCCTCCACATGAGCAAGTCTGTCCAGGCTTCTTTGTGGCCAGTGGGTAGAAGTGTCAGGATGCCCTGGTGTTTTTGAGATATCTCCCTTGAGCACAGCCTGTCCCTTCCTCCTACACCATGTTCCCCATGGTCCTCTTGGTTTGCTTGGCCTCTTCTGCTCTGATCTCCTCTCAGACCTCATCTCAGCACTCATACCCACCTCATGGTCCCATGCCACAGTGTCCCCAGATGGTCTCATCATGAGGGGCTGACTGGAACCAGGTTAGGACCTCCCTCCAACCTCATCCATCCTCCCTGAGACACTCTTCCCGGGGTCTGGCACAAAGGGGTGCAGCCAGAAGACCCAGCCCCATCCCATCTCCAGGCAGATTTGGATGAGTGAGGGGGTTACAGTTTCTCCCTGGCCATGGCCAGTCCAGCTGGGGCTTGGGCAAGGAAGGACGTGGTGTGGGGTTGGGCACCAAGCCCCAGACAAGATGGTGACTCCTTCTGCCCCAGGCAGAACTGGATCCAATGGTGTTGCCCCACCAACTTGTGACCCACCTTGAATGCAGGGGGATGATTTAGTCCCTTGCCAACTTCTGCTGCCTCCTTCCTCCTGTGGCCTCCAGCCTCCTCTCCATCTGCAAACCCTCTGCCTCCCACATTCCCACCCGGGCTCCCTTCCTCTGCCCTTGCCTCATTTTCCTTCCCCCCCCTCCCTGATGGCTTCAGCTCTCCTCCAAAAAGCAATCCCCCGAGACTGGCCAAATATCTCCAGGGGTGCAGAAAGGGCTCTCCCAAGGGTGTC
>VXBJ01007156.1:29381-50597 GCA_013400055.1 Nycticryphes semicollaris | reverse complement strand
TACAGAGCTGCGGGGACAGTCGGGGAGCCATGGGGATGGGAGGGAGCAGCGGGGAAAGTTTCCCCGCTCTGCGTGAAGTTCTCACCTGAAATCCAACCCCTCCACCCCCCCGCCCTGTCCACCTTCAAAATCCAATTAATGTAGTTATTTATTCCGGCTGCCTCCTTGCCTGCACGTCGGGATGCTGAGAGCTTCGCCGCGGTTGCGGTCACCCTCTGGTCCAGCCTTTAGCATCTNCTTTTCCACATCCAGGAGGTTTCAGGCACAGCTTTGCATCACCCCGAGCATCTCCTTCCCCTCTCTGATATCTACCAGAGCTTTGGGGAACCCATGACACCCCACTCATATGACCCTGTAGCCAAGCTCAGAGCAGAGGCAGCTCCCCCAGCACCCCCAGTATCGTCCAGTATATTTTATTTTCTCAGCCAGGAGAGGCACATCCGTAATTTTCCCTCCAGCTCAGCGCAGTGACCGGGTGTTTCTCCTCCCGTTTCCCACTCTCTCCACCATCCATGTATTAATCACCCCAAAGCTGCACAGAAGAGGATGATGAGTTCTGGGAGGGGGGTGGGGGCTTTGTGGTTTTACTGGGCAAGGGAAGAATATAAGTTAAAGGAGCTTCTCTTTGAGAGACGTCAGTCCTGGACTGAGAACCTCCTCTTTGAGGATGGAAGAGGGGAGGTTGCTCCTGGCAGGGCATGGGTCAAGAATGGGAGAGTCACCTTGTAAGAAGGAGCAGGTTTTTTTTTTGGGGGGGGGGACTCTGCAGAGCAAGTGATTCCTCCCCTTGCAGAGATTTGCTTTGCTGGGAAAGGGAACCAAGAATATCCATGGATGGATGGGTGGATGGATGATGGATGGATGGATGGAAGGATCAATAGATGGATGTGTGGATGGATTGATGGATGGATAGAAGGATCAATAGATGGATGCATGGATGGATGGATGGATGGATGAACAGATGGATAGATGGATGAGGGTGGATAAGGATGATCCCACTTCTCAGAAGTGAGTGCTCCCAGAGAAACCCACCCCCAAGAGCCTGTCCGGGCAGTGCTGTCTCTTGGAGCAGCTGAGATCCTTCCTCCTCCCTCACTCCCAGGGCCTGGAGCAGCTTGGAGTTGGGAAGGGCAAAGGGATGATTAAAACCAGTTATTTTGTGGTGACTCCAGTAAGGTTTGGAGCACTGGGCTCCATCTCTGCTATTAAATCACCCCAGGGACAGACCTGGGCTCCCCGTGGCTTTAACTCATGGGGTCCATCTGCCTGAGGAGCACTTGTCAAACGGGGAGTGGATACTTTGGGGACATTTTCCCTTGGTGGCTGCTTAGATCAGGTCCAAGCCCTGCTGGTGGCTTTGAGAGGACCACAGCAGGACTGTCACCTCCCAGACTGCAGTGGCATCGCGGTGACAGTGCCACTCTCTGCTTGCTGTCTTTCCAGGAATGAAATCTGGGGCTGGTGACTTGGCAGAGCATCCCTGGCCGGGCTGTGTCCCCGATGAGGCTCTCCCACCCCACATCCTGCTCCTTCCATGACTCCTCCAGCACTCACTGACGGTGGGGACATCCCATCGGAGGTCCCCTGTGGTGGCTTTCCCTGCTGAGTATCCTCTCCCACCACCGTCTCAGCTCATCGCTCACCCCTGGTCCCTCCCTGGGGTCTTTGCAAACTGCTCCAGGGAGGGAAGGGGTCCATGGGGGACACTAGTCCAAGGAGGATGGGGTGGCTCTCCCATGACATCCTCCCCCTCACGGTATGGTGTTTCGTCACCTTCCAGACAGGTAAGGGTGGGGGGTAAATTTGGGGAGAGAGGAGGGGAAGCCGAGGGGACTGTGGTGCATGTGCATGGAAAACCAGTTCTCTCCCAGTTTACCCCTCTGCAGTCTTCCAGTATCCCCAGTCTCCTCGCTGGCACGGTGTCCTCCACCACATGCCATGCTAGGACGTGTCCACCCAAGTGTCTGGGTGGTGTCAAGCTGCTCTGGGTTATCCCCCACCAGGGGTTGCACCTCTGGGACCCCAGATCCATCCTCTGCAAATTGGAAGTGTTGGAGGGATGGGAAAAAACCCTGGATTTTGCTTCCACCCGCCCCACCCCAGCAAGGCAAGACCTCCCAGGAACTGGGCATCTTGCTTGTCCCTTCACTTGGGACCAGCCCTCCCCAGTGCCTCTAAGACTCTCAGTGCTGCTCAGCACATGGTCTCTGGCCAAAATAGAACTGGGGCCCCTTACTGGGCTTTCCTGCCCAGTGGGGAGAGGGCACGCATGTGTGGGGCCCAGGGCACGCTATGGGGCCCTACACCCATCCTTCTTCAGGGCAGAGCCACCCATACAAGGTGTCTTTGGTTGCACATCGCTGTGCAAAGCCCTCCCTTCCCTCCATCCTTCCCTCCCTCCCTCGGCCTCCTTCCACTCGCTGGTGGAAATTTATGGGGCTCTGCAGCCAGCAAGGACGGCCGAGCGATGCACCACAAGCTGACGGCACCAAAGACCAATGCCAACAATTTTTAGGCAGAGCAAAAAGCGTTGTGCTCGTCATCCCATAGCCCTGTGAGGGATGGTCTCTGGGCAGGGCTGCAGCAGTCCCAAGAAATGTGCCAGCCACCACCTTGCAAAGCTGGACCAGTTAGCACCAGAGAGGGGAGCTGGAGGGGACTGGGAGAGGGACCTCTACCACCCAAGGGTGGGATTTTCATGGCCAACGTTCTGTGGGTGACCTTGCACCACTCTTTGCTCCCCGGAGAACAGCCTTGAGAGGGTTAATTCCCTTCTCCCCATTCCAGGGTGGGATTTGGCATCTCTGTCTGCTGCAGCAGAGAGGGGGTTTGCCCACAATCATGGAGTGATTTGTGTGGGAAGGGACCTCAAAGCCCCCCCAGTGCCACCCCCTGCCATCCCCTGGGCAGGGACACCTCCCACCACACCAGGTGGCTCCAAGCCCCCTCCAACCTGGCCTTCAACCCCTCCAGGGATGGGGCAGCCACAGCTTCTCTGGGCAACCTGGGCCAGGTTCTCACCACCCTCACCCCAAACAACTTCTTCCCCACAGCTCAGCTCCATCTCCCCTCTTGCAGGCTCCAACCCTTCCCCCTCCTCCTAGGGCTCCCCTCCCTCAGCCACAGTCCCTCCCCAGCTTTCCTGGAGGCCCTGCAGGGACTGGAATGGTCACCCGCTTCCAGTGGGGTGCAAGGGGTGGAAAGCTGGGGATGTCAATAAGCTCTCCCCCACTCCATCCCCATCCCCATCCCTGTCTCCCCACAGCCTCCTGCCTGCCAGACCAGCGTGGCAGCCACGCTGAGGAGCGTCTCTTCAAGCACCTCTTCACTGGCTACAACCGCTGGTCGCGGCCGGTGCCCAACACCTCCGACGTCGTCATCGTGAGGTTCGGGCTCTCCATCGCGCAGCTCATCGACGTGGTGCGTAGCTCACCAGCAGAGACCCCAGTCCTGCTCGGTGTCTGTCTTTTCACCACTTGGTCCTACTGATCTGCCAGACCAGGGCCTGGAGACATTGGTGCGAGGTTGGGTTCAGGCAGCAGCAACCTCCTGGCCATCTCCAGTGGGTGACAATTGACCCACTCTCTCTCCCCCAGACTTTCAACCTCCATCCCAAATCCTCCCTTCCCCTGATGGCAGGAGAACATCAAGGAAAACCACAGCTCTCCATCCCTACCATGTCTTTATCCACCATCTACCTGCCCAGGGGCACCTCTGGGCTCGTCTGTCCATCCATCCCTCGTTCATTTCTTCCTTGTGCACCCACATATCTACTTGTCTACCTGCCTATCTCTTCACCCATCCACCTACCTACCTGTCCATCTATCCATCTATCTATCTAGCCATCTGTCAACCTGTCCACCTATCCATCTGTCCATCTATCCATCCTTCCATCTACCAACCCCTGGGACTGTACATTTGTCCATCTGTCCGGGCAGCCCAGCTGCACGCTGCCATAGGCTGGTTCTTGCTGCCATCTAGTGAGCAGATACCTCGGAGAAATAGTCTCATAGAATCGTTTAGGTTGGAAGATCTCAGAAGACCTTTAGTGATGGAAGACCTTTAGAACCATGGAGTCACACCATTAACCCAATGCTGCCCAAACCCACCCCTGACCCACGTCCCTCAGCACCACGTCTGCCCGGCTTTGAAATCCCTCCAGGGATGGGGACTCCACCACTGCCCTGGGCAGCCTCTGCCAAGGCTTCACAGCCCTTTCCAGGAAGGAATTGTTCCCACTATCCATCCTAAACCTCCCTTGGACTTGTACTGGTGCAGTTGCTCCCAGGAGCTGAACCCTAGATGCAGAGGGCAGAAGGTGAAAGCAGTAATTTTTTGGGGGTGATGCACTGATGGGGCAAACACTTGGGCTCTCTCTGCCTCTCTCCTCTCATCTCTCGCTCTTTCCCACCACAGGATGAGAAGAACCAAATGATGACCACAAACGTCTGGCTGAAGCAGGTAGGAGCCTGTTCCCTCTCTGGGGCAAGTCAAGGAGGGCACAGTATTTAGGGCAGAAAGCCCCTGCCCAGGGGGGCTTGGTGGCACATCCATGGTGCTGTTCCTCAGAGGGATGCCGCCAGAGGAGGAGAAGGAAGGTGGCATTGGGCAGCTCAGTCCCACCAGACCATGGACCACCTGATGCCCTCCCCTCTGTGTCTTCCTCCAGGAGTGGAGCGACTACAAGCTGCGCTGGGACCCGGCCGAATTTGACAATGTCACCTCCATCCGGGTCCCCTCTGAGATGATCTGGATCCCTGACATCGTGCTCTACAACAAGTGAGTGGCACTGCCAAGGTCCCATCCTATCCCATGCCAGCAGCTCCCTGGCACTTCTAGTCTCCCTGGACCTCCTGCCCCCCATCCCACCCCACTGGTAAGGATGCAAATCAATCTGCATCTTTCTCCCCATGCCCAGTGCTCCCACTCCCACCCAGCTTCATGCTCTGGATGATGCCCAGGCCCATGCATGGATGCATGATGGGATCACAGCCTCAAATCAAGGCTCATCCAAGACCTGAGAGCTCAAAGAGCTCCTGCCCCTATTTCTTGGCAGAAAACCTTCACCTTCCTCTGACCTTCCACCTCTCTGCCCCTGCAGTGCCGATGGGGAGTTTGCTGTGACCCATATGACAAAGGCCCACCTCTTCTCCACGGGGACAGTGAAGTGGGTGCCTCCCGCCATCTACAAGAGCTCCTGCAGTATCGATGTCACCTTCTTCCCCTTCGACCAGCAGAACTGCAAGATGAAGTTTGGCTCCTGGACCTACGACAAGGCCAAGATCGACCTGGAGAACATGGACAACCATGTGGACCTCAAGGATTACTGGGAGAGCGGTGAGTGGGCCATCATAAATGCCATCGGCACCTATAACTCCAAGAAGTATGATTGCTGCACCGAGATCTACCCCGATATCACCTTCTGCTTCATCATCCGTCGCCTCCCGCTCTTCTACACCATCAACCTCATCATACCCTGCCTGCTTATCTCCTGCCTGACCGTGCTGGTCTTCTACCTGCCCTCTGACTGTGGGGAGAAGATCACCCTCTGCATCTCCGTTCTGCTTTCCCTCACTGTCTTCCTGCTGCTCATCACGGAAATCATCCCCTCCACCTCACTGGTCATCCCTCTCATCGGTGAGTACCTCCTCTTCACCATGATCTTCGTCACGCTCTCCATCATCATCACCGTCTTCGTCCTCAACGTCCACCACCGCTCCCCCAGCACCCACACGATGCCTCGCTGGGTCCGTAGCTTCTTCCTGGACTTCATCCCTCGCTGGCTCTTCATGAAGAGACCCCCAGCGCTGCCTCCCCCCGAGGGGACCCCGGGGCAGTACGACCTCCCGGGGACAAGGCTCAGCACCTCCCGGTGCTGGCTGGAGACAGACGTGGATGACAAGTGGGAGGAGGAGGAGGAAGAGGAGGAGGAAGAAGAGGAGGAGGAAGAAAAGCAGAAGACATATCCCAGCCGCATGACCCAGGCAGGCTCCCGTGACCAGGGTGCCCAGTGCCGCTATGGCTGTGGGCGCCAATCTGGGAAGGCATTGGCAGGCTCAGCCCCTCGGGTGCCCCCCAAGGAGGAGGAGGAGGAGGAGAAGGAGGAGGAGGCAGGCTCAGACCGGGGGCTGACACTGTCCCCCAGCATCCTAAAGGCCCTGGAAGGGGTGCAGTACATTGCAGACCACCTGCGAGCCGAGGATGCTGACTTCTCGGTGAGTGGATCCCTCCAAGGGCTGGGAGGGTGAGGAGGGGGGTCCACCACTTCTACCTCCATGGGGAGGTCTGTGCTATCACCCATGGTTGGTTCCCTGGCTGCTGAGGACCCATCTCAACTGCAGTGTCCAGTTTTGGGTCAATCACACCAAGAAAGACATTGAGGGGCTGGAGTGTCTCCAGAGAAGGGCAATGGAGATGGTGAGGGGACTGGAGACCAAGTCTTGTGAGGAGCAGCTGAGGGAGCTGGGGGTGTTCAGCCTGGAGAAAAGGAGGCTGAGGGGAGACCTTCTCACTCTCTACAACTCCCTGAAAGGAGGGGATAGCCAGGGGGGTTCGGTCTCTTCTCCCAAGGAACAGGCCATGGGACAAGAGGAAATGGCCTCAAGTTGTGCCAGGGGAGGTTTAGGATGGATATTGGGAGAAATTTATTCATGGAAAGGGTTGTGAAGCCTTGGCAGAGGCTGCCCAGGGCAGTGGTGGAGTCCCCATCCCCAGAGGGATTTAAAAGCCAGATAGACATGGTGCTGAGGGACATGGCTGAGTGGTGTTTTGGGCAGCGTTGGGTTGATGGTTGGACTCCATGATCTGCAAAGTCCCTCCAATCTGAACAATTCTGTGACCCAAAGCCAGGGAGAAGATCAACAATCACCTCCTGGGACACAGCTGGTCCATAGGGTCAGTTGATGGTTCCTCCAGATCCCGTCCCTCCTGGCTGTAGGGATGTTGGACAGTGTTCAAGACCAGGCTGGAAAGGACTTTGAGCAACCTGCTCTGGTGGGAGGTGTCCCTGCCCTGGGCAGGGGGCTGGAACTCGATGGTCTTTAAGGACCCTTCCAACCCAAGCCATTCTGTGATTCTATGATAAGTCCCTCTCCTGCCCATGCTGTCCTGCCCTGGGAGAGCAGTGACAGCCCAGCCTGCCCTGCTGGGACCCAGCTCAGAGGCTGCACCCCTACTTTCCTCCAGGTGGTTTCAGAAAACTCTGGGTGGGATTAGCTCTGCTCCAGGCAGTCTCCCCGCAGAGGTCCATTCCCCAGCCCTGCTGCTCCAGGAATTCCCCCAGACATGGGGTATCTCCTCACCTTGAGGCAAACGGTGGATGTAGAGGAAGCCCTGGGTGGTCTCCTAACCCCATGGAGTCCTCACCAATTGGGGTCTGCATCTTCTGCCCATGCTTACAGCCCCTTTCTGCTCCGTAGGTAAAGGAGGACTGGAAATATGTGGCCATGGTGATCGACCGCATCTTCCTCTGGATGTTCATCATCGTCTGCTTGCTGGGCACTGTGGGACTCTTCCTCCCACCCTACCTGGCAGGGATGATCTAGGGGCTGGGCCAGGCTGCAGTTGGGATGGTAGGAGATGCACCGTTCCTTCTCCTGGGAGAAGACCTTCCCTCTCCCTGGGAGAACATGGGTGCATCCATGGAGAACCCTTGGATAGGAAAAGCAGGGTGAAGGAAGGGCTGTGCCAAGGGGTGACCTGGGGGTGGTGGGGATGGATGGTGGTGACAGCCATCCTGGCACCAAGAAAGGCATGAAACAGGTTCTCCATCACTTGAGCACAGACTGGAGGAATCTGGGAGAGGCATCTGCCTCCTCGAGCTGCTGCAAGTCCTACCCAAAACCCAAGAGCTGCATCTGGTTGTGATTCCCAATGTGCTGGCCAAGAAGAGGGGACATCCCAGCTGCTTTAGGACACATCCTGACCTCACAGTGCTCAGGACCACAAGCTGGTGAAGTCACGTGTGATGTGAGGCAGGCAATAACGCTTTGGATGGTCCATGCAGAAGGGGTACAGCCATGGGAGGAGAGAGAGATGTCCCTGCTCAGCCACACTGCATGACCACATGGCTTGGGGGTCTCTGCTCTGCAAAGCCCACCCCAGCAGCAGATGCTCTGCAACCCATTGGCACCAGTAGTCACTTCCACACCATCCCACATCAGAGCTCGGGGTCACAAGGAGATAGGAACGGCCAACACAGAAAAGGGGGTGGCTTGGAAGGGAAAACCCACCCTGCAGAATGGGACAACCCACCCAGACGTGGCCAGGGAGAGCCCACAGACCATAAGGAGCTCAGGATTGCTGCCTCGTGCCAAGGCTGGTGGGCCCCACTGGTGTGGGGGGAACCTGGACTGCTGAGGTCCATCCCGAGTGAATCCTCTTCTCCATCCCATGGCAGATCCCAAACCACCTGGCCCTAAATAATGCAATTTAGCATTTAATTTCCAGTTTCCATATACCCCAAAAGACCAATGATTACAGAGCATCTCCTCTCTTCTCCCATGCCCTGAGAGACACCAGGTTTCTCCAGCAGGCTTTTCTTCTCCAGGAGCTCATCTCATCGTGGTGCTGAATGCAGTCTGAGGGGGATTTCAGAATCCTGCTGTTGTGCTTTTGGGGGCAAAAATGGCTGGAATAAATGGTGCCTCGTAGGGATGTGCCCATCCTGAGGGTGTTGCAGCCTTTGGTCAGCTCAAATGTGGACACATGGGGCTGAGAAATGTGATATGTGAGGGGGTGGGTGCCCAGGTGTGGATGGATGGATGGATGGATGGATGGATGGATGGACGGACGTGTGTACGACCCCCACACCCACTACCCATGGGCTTCAGGGCTGGAGAGGGCATGGATGGAGAGAGGTCTCCTCCAAGGAACTTCTGGCTTGGCTGGGGTGCATCACCCTGGGGTGATGGAGGAATGGAGAGGAGGGGATGCCTGGAACCCTGGGCACTACCTGCCCACGACACAGTTTCAGGAGACCTCATGGCCATGGGGCAGAGGGTGAACTTGCTCCTCTTCCCACATTAATCCTTCCAGCCCCCTCTCACCAGCCACAGCCAGCACCCACCACCCCTCTCCGGAGGATGAGGCCACCGGGGCACAAACTCTGGGGTGACTCCCCTGACATGTGGCACTAGAACCACCCAAACACCCTTCTTTTGCCAGGGAGGGACCCCATTTTCATGGCTGTGCTACCCCATGTGATGATCTTTAAGGTCCCTTCCAACCCAAACAGTTCTATGATTCTAGGATTCCCAATGCTCTTCCAGAAACAAAGCTCTGCAGATACTTTCTTGAGGTGGGAGCAGGGGGAGTCCAGGACCCTTGTACGGACTGTGGGCTCAAATGGGAGGGAAATGGGGCTCTAGGGAAGCTGTGGATACACCAGAAGGTTCACCCCAGAAGGCCCCCCCATGGATGATGCCATCAGGACGGTGTTTCCCCACACCAGTGAGATGCTTCAGCTCCGAGCAGGACAACCTCCTTCTGAGGGAGGTGCTGGTGACCAGGGGATGCGTCCCCAGGGTAAGGGAGGGTTGGTGACGGGCAATCACAGGCACGGCAGGACTTTTCTGCATGGTTTATCTCAGCTGGAATGAACAGCGCTGTGGGAAGATGCTGGGGAAAAGCCTGAACCGTTAACGGTTTCCAACTCAAAAGCACAAACCCAACAGAGACTTGGTTTCGCCGTTGTTGCTTACACAGAGCAGCTGGGACAAAACTCAGCTGGAAGAGGCACCCTTCTCCTGGTCTGTGTCACCGAAGGCTGTGGACCACCGAGGTCCCAACCCTTCCCCCGTGCTCTGCAGGCTTGGAACTGGTCAGACTCTGGCCACGGGCGCCAGAACCGGCGCGTGGAACCACCTCCCATCGTTAAATAAACTCTTCTATACAATGTACAAGGAAACACAAGCAGTCCCTCCGGCCACCGCCCCCATGGCCCCCAGGGACCACCCCTGGGATGCCAGCTCCCCCAGCCACCATGTCCCCCAGTGGCAAGGAGCGGGGTCCAGGTCCCCCCGTCGCGACCTGCCGCCCGCGGCCGTCTGTCCTCAGAGGGGCCGAGGGACGGACACACGGACCTGGGGGCAGCTGGGGAAGCCGCCGAGCCAGAGGGACCTTCAGCTGCCCTTCGGAGGCGGCCGGGTCCCCTCCCCAGCCCTTTCCAGGGACAAGTCACCAGATGCCTCCCTTCTTCAGGAGACCAATGAAACGACGCTAAAGACACGAGCGGCTGCAGGAGGAGGGGGGACAGGGAGGGCAGGACAGCGAGGCCATGGGAGACACACAAAAGCCAGCTCCTCCTCAACGCTCTCCTCCCATCTCCACTGACCGGAGCGCGGGGGAGGTCCCTCTCCTCCTCTCCTTCCCCACCCCTTCTCCTTCCCTCTCTCCTCCACTGCCTTCACTCCAAGCGCAGCTTCACCAGGTTGGCCTGGACCTTGGCTTGGTCCACGGCGTCCAGGAGGTTCTTGGCATCCACAGCCAGGGTGTGGGAGGCCGTCAGCATCTGCCTCTTGCACTCCTCGCTCAGCGAGGTGACAGCGTTCTGCTGTGCCAGGCGCATCTTGTTGATGAGGTCGGCCAAGTCCTTGTTGAGCAGCTTCTGGGTCCCCTCAATCTGACCAGGACAGGCAGGGGGTTACAGATAGGGGTGCCACCAGCACCCAACCCCAGGCAAGACCCTTCTCCTTCCTCCCCCTGGTCCTACCTCGGTGCGGGAGGCGGCGGGCAGGATGGGTAGGATCTCATCGACGCTGCCTATCAGCTTCCGCAGGGAAAGGCCCACGTTCTGCAGGGAGGGAAGCAGGGTTAGGATGGCTCCAGGTACCGGCACAGGGAAGTGGGACATAGTAACAATCCGTGTCACTGAGTCAAGAAGCCCATTTGGGAGAGGGGTACGGTGGGACACTCTCTAGGTGTTGACGCAAAGACCCAACAGAGGAGAAGGGAGTGCTGGAAACTCTCCCACCATTGACCCAAAGACCCAAGAGAGGAGCAGGGAGTGCTGGAAATAATCCTTGCATTGACCCAAAGACCCTATGGAGGAGCAAGGCATGTTGTAAATCCTCTAACCATTGACCTCAAGATCTCGGGGAGGAGCAGGGCATGTTGGAGACTCTCCCATCACGACCCAAGGACCCAACAGAGGAGCAGGGCATGTTGTAAACCCTCTCACAATTGACCCGAAGACCCAACAGAGGATTAGGGCATGTTGGAAACTCTCCCATCATTGATTCAAGGACCCAAAGGAGGGGGTGGGAATGTTGGAATTGCTCCCTCCTATGTGTGTAAGACCTTCTTGAGAAGGATGCTTGGTGGCAGTTGCTCAGCAGACTCATTCCCCACTCCCTCCCCCATTGTCCCCTCTCTGCTGACCCTACCTTCACCACGAGGATGTACCCCTCTGGGGGCAGGAGGGTGATCTCATTCTTCAGCTGCAGCACAGCCCGTACCAGGTCCATGACATTGCTGTACACGGTGTCATCTGTGCGGTCCAGGTTGGCGGTGGGGGCTGGTTGGATGGACTGTCGAGGAACAGGGACACATTGGGATCAGATAGACCAAGGGATCAAGTAGGGAAAGACCAACAGCTACAGGGAACCCTGCCCAGACCCATCTACCTCCCACCTTCAACCCTGATGCTGTTGGGTTTGTCTGACCCCTTTGGGGCCTGGAAGAGACAGAAAGGCCCATCCTGCAGATGCAGAAGGATGATGGAGGTGGAGGAGGAGAACTGGTCCCATGGTGGCCCCATCTAGGAAGGTCTTACCTGTGCCCCAAGTCTTGGAGGCTTCTGGGGGCCCGTGAACTCCGCTATGCCGTCAGTAAGGGAAAGAAGGAGAGTCACTCTGGCTGTCCCCCCAGGCACACAGACATGCTGCAAGAACCCAGTGACCCGTGCCACATCCCTCACCACCCTGGAGAATTGTGTCCCACTGTAGTTGGACACCCTGACCCACCCCAGCTGGGTCACCTCCCCACAGGGTCAGACCCCCTTGGACCCCCATAACCAGTCAGACCCCCGCCATGGGTAGGCAAAGGTGCTCCCCATGATCTGGGAATTCTTTCATGGAGGATCCCAAAGCCAGGGGAGATACGGCCCCGTGGCTCCTGGCAGCTCAGTGCAAGGGTCCCCACTTGCAACCCCAAAATGAGTGCTGCTGGGTGGGGGTCACGGGCAGCCCCCACCCCAGGCAGCTCTGGGCACTCACTGTAATCCGTCTCCTTCTCCGGGAGCAGCTGTGGAGGGAAGAAACAGCAAATGAGAAGCACAAAGTCCTATCTGGAGGCAGGGAAGAGGGAGGAGGCATCACCACCTCCTCCTAGGATTCTGCTGGGGAGCTCCAGACCACCAATATTTCACCCCTTTAACATTTTCAGATCAATCTTCCCAATGTGAGGGGCACATATATAACTATTTGTGACCCACGCCAAAGCAAATCCAGGAGAAAGATCTCCCCCCTGCGCCTAAACATGCCCCGACCCGGTCTCTCTGGGGCCAGCACCACTCACCGGAGGAAGGTTGTTGTTCATAAACACCTTTGGGTCCTGCAAAGAGGGAGAAGTTTTGTGAGAGGCATGGAAAAAAGGAAAAAGAAAGGTGGGGAAAAAAGGGCTTTTCCTGTTTTCCGGGAGGTTCATGAAACACATGACAGGAGCACGTCTCTGCAGGGGATGGGAATGTGGGAGGGGAAGGGGCTTTGTGCCCATGGTTGGTCCCATCTCCATCTCACCCCGTCACCTCTATCTGCTCCCTGCCTGCTCCCGGGGTACCAGAACCCTCAAACTGCTGCTCCAAATAAAAAAAAAAACCAAAAGAGAAGTTTAATTTAAGCAGCTGTTGCAGCCATTTGTGGGGGTGAGGGGAGCTGGGCTCTGCTTCACCGGCTGCATGAATCCATCAAATCAAACCATTTTCTGTCTCCTCCCAAGCTGATGGATTAGTCACACATTAGCTCTCTCCAGCCCTTATTTCAAAAGCATTATAAAAGCTCATTAAGACGCGACTGCAAGTGTTTATAATTTTGCTCAAGTTTCCAAATACTCATTTTGAAGTGAAGCAGCTCCACGAGATTCATACGGGTGCGGGAAATAAAGGTTTGGCTGCTGGAGGAACCGTTCCTCCAAGGAAAACTGGGTTTTCCAGCCAGGAACAGCAACCTCAATGACTCTGCGGCTGTTCTGTCACCCTCATGAGGGTGCAAGGGTTGAAGGCCACTCACCAGGGACTTCTCCTCCTGCCGCAGCCACTGGTAATCCTCCACCATCTGCTTCTGCTGCTTGTCCAGGACCTGCTGCATCTTGAGCCTCTCCATCTCCCAGAGCTTCTGCGCCTCTTCCCTGCTGCTGGGACGGAGGAAATCTTCCTCCTGGTGTGTAGAGATGGTGGTGACCAGGGGGCTGAGGACCTAGAGAGGCCCCCTGATTTCGGCACGGGAGCCAGAGTCCCATTCCAGGCATGCAAGCCATGCACCAAGACCCCAACAGCCATCAACCCCCAAACTGAAGTTGGTGAGCACTTGGGTTTCCAGCAGGGAGAGGAAGCCACCAGCTGGTCCTACATCTCCCACTACCTCATCCCAGCACCTTCCATGGGTGGCATGCATGGGTCACCACAGGGAGAAGCTCATCGTGCCCATGGTGTGGCCACAGTCGGCACCGTGGTTGTGCCATTACACCAGGCAGAGCAGCACAACATGCATCCCCCCCACCCCAGCTCTGATTTGGGGCTGGAATAACCGATCCCAGGCTGCAAACCACTGATTGGCATCTCAGGTGACAACGTCAAGCGTGATGAATGGACCCAAAGCCCCCAGGAACAGCAGCCACCCGTTTTTGGTGACGTTCACCAACATGTCTTCACCGGGATGCGTGTGCAAACATGCATAGCAGGGGAGCTGGGGGGCTGCTGACACCCCAGAGCCCTTCACAGGCTCGATCCCTCCAAATGGCATCCAAGGGGTGACAGGATTTGACCTGGGTCAGGAGCAACATTGAGCTGGAAGCAGTGGAGACAGCAGCACAGAGCGGAGCGTGGTGCAGCCAGAGCATCCCTCCCACCGAGCCCTCGGTTCAGATGAGGACACCGGGGAGCGGGATGTCCTCCGGATGCCGTGGGATGGGATGGGGAAAAACAATCCTCCCCTCTCTTACCCTCATGCTGTGGCGCTTGAAGACGCTGTGGCGGTTGAGCGGCGGGGTGTGCAGGGAGTTGGCCGGAGACTGGTACTCCATGGGGTTGGTGAGGGTGGGCGAGCTGGCACACAGACCCTCGGGCACCTGCGGGTGGGGTGGGGTGGGGACAGGGGGGGCAAAGCAGCGGGGCAGCACGGGCACAAAACAAGGCCACGGGGGAGTTAGTGCAGACAGACGGACGGACAGATGGAGCAGACAACGCGGGGGAGAGCGGCTTTCGCACCCGGAGCAGCCTCACGCCTGTCCACGCAGCAGGATGGGGACCTTCCTTTAGGAGGTCCTTCTTATTCCTTTAGGGNCATATATAACTATTTGTGACCCACGCCAAAGCAAATCCAGGAGAAAGATCTCCCCCCTGCGCCTAAACATGCCCCGACCCGGTCTCTCTGGGGCCAGCACCACTCACCGGAGGAAGGTTGTTGTTCATAAACACCTTTGGGTCCTGCAAAGAGGGAGAAGTTTTGTGAGAGGCATGGAAAAAAGGAAAAAGAAAGGTGGGGAAAAAAGGGCTTTTCCTGTTTTCCGGGAGGTTCATGAAACACATGACAGGAGCACGTCTCTGCAGGGGATGGGAATGTGGGAGGGGAAGGGGCTTTGTGCCCATGGTTGGTCCCATCTCCATCTCACCCCGTCACCTCTATCTGCTCCCTGCCTGCTCCCGGGGTACCAGAACCCTCAAACTGCTGCTCCAAATAAAAAAAAAAACCAAAAGAGAAGTTTAATTTAAGCAGCTGTTGCAGCCATTTGTGGGGGTGAGGGGAGCTGGGCTCTGCTTCACCGGCTGCATGAATCCATCAAATCAAACCATTTTCTGTCTCCTCCCAAGCTGATGGATTAGTCACACATTAGCTCTCTCCAGCCCTTATTTCAAAAGCATTATAAAAGCTCATTAAGACGCGACTGCAAGTGTTTATAATTTTGCTCAAGTTTCCAAATACTCATTTTGAAGTGAAGCAGCTCCACGAGATTCATACGGGTGCGGGAAATAAAGGTTTGGCTGCTGGAGGAACCGTTCCTCCAAGGAAAACTGGGTTTTCCAGCCAGGAACAGCAACCTCAATGACTCTGCGGCTGTTCTGTCACCCTCATGAGGGTGCAAGGGTTGAAGGCCACTCACCAGGGACTTCTCCTCCTGCCGCAGCCACTGGTAATCCTCCACCATCTGCTTCTGCTGCTTGTCCAGGACCTGCTGCATCTTGAGCCTCTCCATCTCCCAGAGCTTCTGCGCCTCTTCCCTGCTGCTGGGACGGAGGAAATCTTCCTCCTGGTGTGTAGAGATGGTGGTGACCAGGGGGCTGAGGACCTAGAGAGGCCCCCTGATTTCGGCACGGGAGCCAGAGTCCCATTCCAGGCATGCAAGCCATGCACCAAGACCCCAACAGCCATCAACCCCCAAACTGAAGTTGGTGAGCACTTGGGTTTCCAGCAGGGAGAGGAAGCCACCAGCTGGTCCTACATCTCCCACTACCTCATCCCAGCACCTTCCATGGGTGGCATGCATGGGTCACCACAGGGAGAAGCTCATTGTGCCCATGGTGTGGCCACAGTTGGCACCGTGGTTGTGCCATTACACCAGGCAGAGCAGCACAACATGCATCCCCCCCACCCCAGCTCTGATTTGGGGCTGGAATAACCGATCCCAGGCTGCAAACCACTGATTGGCATCTCAGGTGACAACGTCAAGCGTGATGAATGGACCCAAAGCCCCCAGGAACAGCAGCCACCCGTTTTTGGTGACGTTCACCAACATGTCTTCACCGGGATGCGTGTGCAAACATGCATAGCAGGGGAGCTGGGGGGCTGCTGACACCCCAGAGCCCTTCACAGGCTCGATCCCTCCAAATGGCATCCAAGGGGTGACAGGATTTGACCTGGGTCAGGAGCAACATTGAGCTGGAAGCAGTGGAGACAGCAGCACAGAGCGGAGCGTGGTGCAGCCAGAGCATCCCTCCCACCGAGCCCTCGGTTCAGATGAGGACACCGGGGAGCGGGATGTCCTCCGGATGCCGTGGGATGGGATGGGGAAAAACAATCCTCCCCTCTCTTACCCTCATGCTGTGGCGCTTGAAGACGCTGTGGCGGTTGAGCGGCGGGGTGTGCAGGGAGTTGGCCGGAGACTGGTACTCCATGGGGTTGGTGAGGGTGGGCGAGCTGGCACACAGACCCTCGGGCACCTGCGGGTGGGGTGGGGTGGGGACAGGGGGGGCAAAGCAGCGGGGCAGCACGGGCACAAAACAAGGCCACGGGGGAGTTAGTGNAGATGACCCTAGAGGTCCCTTCTGGCCTGGACCATTCTATGATTCTATGATTCTTTCCCTGCTCAGCTCTTCCTCACCCCAAGCGTAGCGTTGAGACCATCTGCGCTGCTCGCCCAGACCCAAAAGAGCACCCAAAATCCTTGCTCTTGAGGGTTTCACCCTGATGCTGAGGGAACCAGCACCTGCCCTTGGAGATGGGTTGACCTGTTCTCCCTCTGGGCAGCCAAACTCAGCCCAGGTCACACCAAACCTCCTCTCCTCCCTGCCAGGCGTGAAACCGCCCTTCCCTGGGGCAGAAGCCTCTCTGCCAGCTCTCAGGGATGCACAAAACATGGGGTGGGCAGGGCTGAACCCCCAAGAGGTGCGTTATCCTACTGGCAAGGTGGCTAGAGGCAATTGGTGGTGGCACAGGGCACCTTGGAGCCCCAAAAGCCACAAGCCCTCGAGGACTTGAGCTTCAGGCAGGGTTTTCCAGCGTCAAGTCCTTCGCTCATGTCCCTGCGGGATGCTCCGGTCGCACATCCTTACCTGGAACTGCAGCTTGGGAGCCAGGAGGTTGTTCTGGGGTGGTGGATTGTACCTGGGTCTGCTGGGCTACAGGGAGCAGAGGGGGGAGAAGGGCATGGTGGGTGCAAGATTGAGGAGGTCCCACTTCTGCAGCACCCACCAACAGGTCGAGGTAGGGTCATGAACCTGCCTTCACCGCCCTCTCCTCACCTTTGGAGGTGGCTCCTGGAAGGACGGCTCCATGATTTTGGGAGGCCGGTGGCGGTTGTTCCTCTCCTGCTCCTTGGCCAGCTCCTTCTCCATCAGGTAAATGTCACTGCAGGGGGAGATGGAGGGTGACAACCCCGGGAGGGAGCGTTGGCACATCTCCCATAGCCTGGAGCGTGGGGATGCTTGAACTGGGTGGGCCACGGAAAACATGAGGTAACAAGGAGGGATGAGAAGAGCAAAGGGAAAGGACTGGGAGGACATTGCTTGGTCATGGCCAACCACACCAGCATCACCATTAGGTAGGACGATGTGGGGTCAGGACTCTCCTGCAAAGCCCCTTCTCAGGAAGCAAAGCATCTCCATTTCAGCCCAAGCATCCCCTAGGGGACAGGTGGGCTCAAATGGTCCCAAATGTCCCTTGGAGTTTGGACTTGGCCAGAAAACTCCAGACTCAAAACCTCGTGTGGCTTCATTTTTCTCCTTCACCCAACTTGTCCACCCCCCTCCATCAAATCATGGACCCCCCCAGGCCATCATCGATCCCCCCCACCCTGTCTGCTCACCTCAAGCTGCAAACCAAGTCCTTGAACTTGGGCCTTTCGCTGGGGTCGTAGTCCCAGCAGCGCGTCATGAGGGTGTAGAGGATGGGGGGGCAGAGTTCGGGCTTGGGCAGGCGGTCCCCCCTCTCCAGCACCCCAATCACGTCCTTGTTCTCCAGCCAGAAGAAGGGCTGCTTGCCATAGCTCAGGATCTCCCACATGCACACGGCTGTGGGAGCAACGTGAGGAACATCAACTGATGCTACAGCCAGGGGGACAGCCCCTCACTTGGGTTTTTGGGGATCTGGTGATATTGCCACTCTGCAGTGTGACACCAGGCCACTTGGTTGCTCGGTCTTTCTGGTCCTTGGGTGAAAAATGCTGAGGAAAGGGCTGACTGCTCTCCTGAGAAGCTGCAAGGAACCCACCTCCTGGTCACTGCTGGCCCCTATAGGGCTGTTAGGGACAGAGAGATGAACAGAGGCCATGGGGATGGGCGGATAGGCAGGAGGGTGGATATTTGGAAGGGGTAGAGTTTAACTCAGCCCCCTCAACTGTCTTGACTTCACCAGAGGAGGAGGAAGCATCTAATGATGGTTGAATTGCAGGAAGCTCTGCCCTGGGAGCCCTTTCCCCAGGGCCAAGGCTGGGATAATCCCCCTGCCCCAGAGGAGGGTTTGTCCCAGTGCATCCCGATGATGCCACAGGAGGTGGATAATGCCCAGGACCCCACTCTGTCCTTGTCCCACCACGCACCAAACATCCAGACGTCACTGGCCGTTGTGAAGCGACGGAAGTTGATGGACTCAGGTGACATCCACTTGATGGGGAGACGGGTGATGGAGGCTGGAGGAAGAGACAGATGGTGGCCATGCTCAGTGCAGGGGGGATGGTGCAGCCCCAGGGATGGACAGCAAGGTCTCACCATGGTCTCTGCTCACCCAGGGTTGAAGAGAGCCCTTACCTTTATAGTACTCCTCGTCCTCGATGTACCTGGAGAGACCGAAGTCCCCCAGCTTCACGCACTCTGGGGATGCCACCAGGATGTTCCTCACAGCAATATCCCTGCAAGGAGAGAGACCCTTGGTTGGGGAGAGGAGATAGAGAAAGGATGGAGGAGGGATGTTGGGGAGAGGGGATAGAGAAAGGATGGAGGAGGGATGGAGAAGAGATGGAGGAGGGATGGGGAAGGGATGGAGAAGGGACGGAGGAGGGACAGAGGAGGGACGGGGAAGGGATGGGGAAGGGATGGAGGAGGGACGGAGAAGGGATGGGGAAGGGATGGGGAAGGGATGGAGGAGGAATGGAGAAGGAGCACTCACACCAGCTCACCAGGCTGCAAAAAGTGTCTGGAGCAAAGGATGCTGCCAGCCTCTGCCCACTGCTGTTCCCCACCTGCCTGTCCCCCCGTGGTCCCTGCTGTCTCCTGCCTCTCCCACCACCCTCCCTGGCTCCTTTTCCCTCCCTGTCCTACCTGTGCACGCAGTTGATGGCCTCCAGGTAGGCCAGGGCTTTGCTGATCTGCAGCGTGTAGAGGATGAGGGTGGGCACAGCGAGGCAGTGCTTGTTCTGCTCCAGGTACTGCCCCAGCTGCAACGGGACAACCCAGAGGTTGGTGGTGGTGGTGGGGTGTCAGGGACCGAGCAGGGGGCAGGAAGGGTGGCAGGGGGACGGGATGGGCTCCGGTGGTGGGACCCCACTCACCTCTCCGTAGGGATAGAGCTCCATGATGATCCAGGTGGGCTCCTCTTCAGCGATGCCGATGAGCTTCACGATGTGGGGGTGGTCCAGCTTCTTCATCAGCACTGTGGGGAGACCACATCCATGTCAGACACCCTGAAATGGGGGGTTTGGGGGGGTCCCCTCTCCAGTAGCCCAAATCTGGAGC
Organism: Nycticryphes semicollaris; assembly: GCA_013400055.1. Lineage (NCBI taxonomy): Eukaryota > Metazoa > Chordata > Aves > Charadriiformes > Rostratulidae > Nycticryphes > Nycticryphes semicollaris. Next base: position 30,997 of record VXBJ01007156.1, on the reverse strand, counting down.
CAGGTCTCTGCCATGGAGCCACAGACGGAGCAGGAGAAATTGCCAGTGACAGCCAAGTGTGTCACCAAAGGGGTTGGGGCTCTCCCAATTTCTGGCTCCCCAGGGATCTTCATCCAGGTGGTGCCCATCTGGCCTCACACAAGGATTCAGCAGCCTTTATTGTCATCCCCCCCTGCCCTGGTAACCATCCCTCCCATAAACCAGGTGTTTTGGAGAAGTGCTGTGTCACAGGGGTGAGGCCACGCGTCACCTCCCTCCTCCTGCTCTGTCCTGCATTGCCACAGTGATTTGTCCCCAAGCAGGGACCAGAAGATGCCAGGGCAGGGTTCTACCACCCTGTCTCTAACATCCCCACCGCCACTGCAGTCCTGCAGGCACCACCAGGTCCCATCAGTGTCCCCTCTCCACCCCCCATGTCTGTCTTCTGCCCCACTCTGCGAGCCCTGGGGGGGGCTCCAAGCTGTCCCCCTCCTCAAAAGGCAGCAGGACCCCCCGACCTACCCGCCTCACTCAAGAACTTGTCCTTGTTCTCTGGGCTGCAGTCCTTCTTGCAGGTCTTCACTGCCACGTTGACCCGCTCCCCTTTCTGCAAGAAGAAGGAGGGGTGGGTGGCTGCTTTGCCCCCTTCCTCTCCCCACAACCCCCCCCAGGCCACAGAGGAGGCAGGAAGGGCAGGGAGAAGGCAGGACACTCACCGGGGTGGTGTAGATCCCTTCATAGACCTCCCCAAAGAAGCCTTCTCCCAGGATCCTGCCCAAGGTGACGTCCTCCCGGGAGATGCCGTAGTGCTGGACTTTGGGGACAAGGGGAGCAGGACAGAGGTGGCAGTGCCAGCAGCTGGGGGGAAGCTGCCTGTACCCCTGCCTACCCGTGGGATGAGCCCCCCCGCCTCCATGCCAAGCAGGAGATGTTGGCCATCCCTGGTTACCAACCCTCTCCATCACCCCCTTTCTCAAGGACCCACAGCTCCTGCCCCACAGCATGTGGGGTGATCCCAGCTCCTTCAGCCCCTCCCAGAGTGAGTAAGGTGGGCAGTAAGGTCGATCCCAGCTTTGGGAGGATGGGGTGTGAAAGTTGGCGGGGGAGGTGGTGGGGAGGAGGAGGTGGGAGGGCTTGGTTGGGGCAAGAGGGGATCCAAAGGGGAGCTGGCACCTACCTCCAGACCTCGGCCTTGAAGACTCATCAGGGATTTCAGCATAAATATCAGAGTCTAGGGTGAGAAGGAGGTTGCAGACAGGGGTTCAAGCAGCTTGGGGGGCTGGGGGTTCTTCCAGCAGCCCCGTGGGGCTCCAGCCACCCAACCCCAAGTAGGCCTGTGGCCATCAGGAGCGTGCAAGAAGCCAGCCTGGTCCTCCCTTGGGGATGCTCAGCTTCATCTTGACCCACAGGACACCCCTGGGGGTGTCCAGCTCCACCAAACCCCCACATCCCCACATCCCGTTGTCCCACAACCTCATTTGTCCCCCCCACACACACCCTCCCACCCTGGGGCTGGTGGGAACTGGGGTGAAGAACCCCAAAAACTCACCCACGCTCACGCTGTCGGACAGCGTGGACTGCCTCTCCTCCAGGTGCCTATGGGGTGGGAGGAGGTGGAGGGGGTCAGGGAGAGGGGC
>VXBJ01007154.1:57148-107837 GCA_013400055.1 Nycticryphes semicollaris | reverse complement strand
AGCTGGATGCAGTACTCCAGGTCTTGCTGCCTTCAGCATGGCTTCTCCTCTTCCTCATGAAGGTTCTCACTTATTTATTTTTTTCCCTAAGCAAAGTCAAGCTGGTTTGCTCTTGTATTTGTGCATCTTTTCATGCTCACACTCCAGGACTGGGGCGTTTTGAGGTGTGTGTGTGTGTGTTGCAGCTCTGTGCAGGGCTCCCTCCCGTCGCTGTACAGCTGCCAGATTATCTGATCTTTTTTGTATGTGTGTAAACAACTCTTTTATGATCTAACCTGAGAGTGACCAACAGACACACGTGTGTTGGCTCGTTCAAAGGGGAAGAAAAAGGCTGACTTTGCAGTGCCGGGTGGTGCCAAGTTCTTTCCGTGAACTGCTTTACTTTGGCCTCCATTCAGTGAGTGGACTGTTTATTTGCATTTCCTGACACTAAACTAACTCCACATCATTGTGGTGATCCAGAAGGTGAAAACCTCTTCCTTTTGTGTCTATATTTTGATGTCTCCAGAGTTTTTTCTTCCTTATTTGCCGAGCAAGTGAATTCTCTCTTTGATTGCACCATCTGTGGCCTGTTGCAGGGGCATCTACCAGCCCAGCAGAGCCCTGTTTGCACTGGTGACACGGGCACATCAAACCTTTTACAGAATGAAGCCACTGTCGGGTGAGTGGCAGCAACCTGGAGGGATTTCCTTCAGAAGTGCTATTTCTCTGAGCCATATTGATCATGCAGCTACTACCAGAGCAGCACAGGCTGTTTTCTAGGGTGCATAACCAGAGGTGCAGCTTGGAGTGAACTTTGGAGGCTTTCCTGACAGCTTGGTCCCTGCCTTGAGTTTTTCTAGATTGGTAGGTGCAGCTTTCTCCTGGAAATAATGCTCTTTTGCCCCAGTGGGCCATGAGTTCCTCCTGGGCTGGGCTGAGCAGACTTGATTTCACAATGGCTCGTTGGATGAAAATCATTTTTGTGCTTTGCTAGAGATTGACTAATCATCCTTGGGTTGTTTGAGCAGCCGTTACCCATTAGTGAAATGAATGAGGAGCTCTCTGAGCTGTTGACTTTTTACCCAGAACAAAAGTAAAGGTTTCTTGATGGGTTTGTTTGTAGCTATTATTTGGTCGATGCCTCTTCCTAAAAATGCTGTGAACCAAACTGTGAGGTGCTTTTTTTCTCCTGGCATAAATACATTCAGTGCACTCAGAACTACAAGGAAGTTTCAGATGAGAAAGAGGTGAGAATCTTGTGCTGAACAGGGAGCCTTTTTGTAATAGATATATATATTTTAAACCCCACTGTGATGCGTTCCTTAATCAGGACTTCCACACTGCAATTAATAAGTAGTCCTTTTGATTCCTGTCTGATTTACTCAAGAACTCATCAGTCTAGCCTGATTGTGACATGACACTATAAATGATCAAACTAATTTTGAGCCTAGTAAAAAATTCCAGCAGGATGGAGCTTGGGAAACGTTGCTTTTGGTCTGAGTGCTGCCAGTGTCTCCTCCAAACTGCGCCCCACAGTAATTACAGAGCTCTTAACTTCTGTAGCTGTAAAGTGAGAAAGATGAGATTTACCCAGGTTGTGATCATGAGCTGATGTCCAAATTGCTTTGAGTTTTTAAAATACTGCTTTACCTTTTTATAAATCCTGGGAAGGGGGGTGTGATAAGCCTATAGTATATGCTGCTGTGATGACATAGCAGGGCAGGTAACGAGCTATCTACTTGAGGGGTACGGTGTAGTATCTTTAAGTGTCAACACAGCAAGTGGCTAGTCATGTCTTAGGAGCAAGAACGACCTGGCCTGCATATTTTTTGGCTGTCAAAGCAGTAACAGTAGGTTACGAGCTGCAACTTCACTTCAAGGTTAAGGGCTAGACCTTGCAAATCCCCGTCCTTAAAATAATGGGAAACAGCACTGGAAAATCCTGCATCTGGAAGCAAGATATTTCCAACCAGAGGGAGAGCTGCAGCCCTTCTGTGGTGACTGTAACTGGATGTCAGAGCAATGAGGATCTCATGGGCCCCTTCATCACTGGGAATCTTACAGGTGGGATCGAGCAGCTCTTAAAAAGCTCTGCCCTGTGTCAGCTGTAAGAATCAGCTGGTAGTTGGGCTTTTGCTGAGACAATTAGGGGAGGAGGTGAGTATCCTGTGGGCTGTGTCAGATGCACATCTTTAAGGGGTCCCTTTGGCTGAAGGGAAAGTATGGTCACAGAGAGCAGAGGGTAGGCAGAGTTCTTAATCCTGTCCTTTAAAGGGTCTCTTCAGATCTGCCTTGAAAAATTCCCTGACTTTTAGCGGTGTGTAGACACTGTGGAAGTGGAGATCAGCATCTTCTCATTGTTGGATCCAGCACGTAGGAAAAGGTTGTCAGTGCAGCGCCACAAAGGAGTCACTGGGTCGGGCCTGGGTGAGTCCAACCCACCTTGAGCTTATACTGGAATTGGCCAAGGTGGAGTTGGTTGTCCTTTTTGAGAACCCTGAGGTTTCCCTGCTCATCTGCCCTGATCACAAGTATTTCTTGTTGTTCTTGATGCTGTCTTGGACCTTGGGAGAAGGAACAGTCTGAACATTTGCAGCCAGGCTCATACAAGGGACCTACAAGAAAGGACAGAGAAATGTCTCGTGAATATTCAGTGCACAGCCCAGTCTTTCTTGAGAGCCCTGAGTTCATCCTAGGCTTGCTGAAATTGCTTGAATGTTCCTAGTGATGTACTTTAAGAAGGTAGAATGTACTTTTAAAAGGGCAAAATATATTTTAGAAGGTAGAATCTCTCACTAAGTAAGGAAAAAAGAGGTCATTGGTATGTGGTGGGAATCGGGAATAGTGTCATCCTCAGAGGAATCAGGGATTTGGAACCAAACTTGGCAGGTTATGGAGCTGCTCAGAGCATTAGACAGCCCTCTGGGGACCTTTCTTCTAATTATCATGGATGAGAATAGGAATGACCCCACAGGGACCAAAGACCTGGGTGGGGGGGGGCTGTGAGGTCCTGGGGGAGTCTCCCTTCCCCTGGACCAGACAGTCCTGCGCAGACCGAGCTGTTGCTCGCCTCCTGGAATTTCCTTCAGCCTTGCAGCCCTGAGCCCTAGGGAGCAAACCATCATGGTGGGGAGCCAGCTCACTGCCTCAGCACCTGCAGCTCTGCACGCAGCAGGTTTTACCTTCTCAACACTTCATTAGGGTCAGGAACAGCCCTTGGCTCCGTGTGTCTCACAGGAGCATAAGGTCGCCTGGCTACAGGGCTTCCCTTTGAACCTGCTGCGGTTGCAGACGGATATTTAGCCCTCCATATCGTCCCTAAAGATACCAGGGCTGTTGCTGAGGTTCTGCTCTCGGACCGATGTGGGCAAGTTTCCATAAGTTTTATTGCTTCACTGCAATAAAACTGCAGAAACAGGGCCAGGTCTTCTCAGTAACCTCTTAGCTTCCAATCTGATCATCCACACCCAGCATCTCTGGGGTTGTGCGCACACACGCCTCTCTAGTTCTGGGGACGGCCAAGAACTTGGGAGATCCTCTGTGAAAATGGCCAAGAAGGGCGGAGTACTCATTTTTAAACTGATTGTGAGTTGAAAATTCATTTTCTGCATAGTGGAAAGTACAGTCATAAACTCCTTCTAGCATTAATCATAGGCATGTTGTAAGGAAAGTTGTTATCTCTCTGTCTGTGCTGTGTTAGCAGCTGGAAGTCCCCAGCCCTGGCTCTGCTTAGGAGTTGTCCTGACACAGGGGAGGAGACAGCTCTTGTTCTGGAGAGCTAATAAAACATAAAAACAATTATTATTAGGTGGGTACGACCGATGGGAAGCCGAGGGTCTGTTTCCCAAACTGAAAGCTGCTCCTCAAAGAGGGTTGAGAAAACCCAAGCGTGGAGGAGAGGTTGGTTGGGACTGGCCCGCGTTCCCATCGCGTAGTGGAGAGTTGTAGGTGTGGATGCTACAGCTGCTTTCCTGCACTCGGGCTCCGGGGGGCGGTGGGGGGGGACACAATTGTTCACACCCAGCACTTCACCGTTGGAGTGTGACAGGAGGGGGCTGTGGTGAGATGGCTCCACGTGATGGTTGCACTGGGACGAAGAGCGTTATCTTTCTCTTCGATCTCCGAGCAGACCATGCGTTCGCACAGACTTCAACCGCAAATAATCCCCCCTGGGGTGTCTGGGCAGGGTGATAATGTAAAAGGAATGCAGGGAGGGTAATTGAAAGAGAGAAACGAGCATCTTTGGTAAAAAAACCCCTGCTCTGCTCCCCAGTGAGCAGTTAGTGTGCCCTCTCCTCCGCGCCCCGTCTCCTCTCCCTCCCTCCTTGGGAAGGAAGAGCAGGCGCTTCTGGCTGCCTGTACTTGTCATGCCAGTCACACGCGTGCTGGTGCACAGACTAACACCCTCAACAATAAATCTAAAAGATTAATTACAAAAAAAAAAAAGAAAAAAAAAAACCCCAACACAACCCCAATCCCACAACCCCGCTCGCAGGCATTTGAAATGAGTCTCAACCGTGCTCCGCTTGGGTTATTCATGGGGGGAAAAGAAATAACCTCCTGAATCAAGCAATTGAGAATGCAAATATCCCAGCTTAGCTCAAAAGGGGAATCAAGCTGTATACTGTCAGGCTGATTAGCATCCCCTTACGTGGGGCACTGCCCGGAGCCCAAAGAGAAAAATTTTGGGACAAACTGTGCTTAACCCTCTGGGATGAGGTTTCGAAGTTCTGCCCAGAAAGAAATTATAGTATTGCTGCTCCCTGTGTGATTTTTCTTTTTCACCTCGTGGCGACTGCCCTTCCTCTGGTGAGATCTTTCAGCCTTTTGTTTCCTGTCACTGACCAGCTGTTTTCTGTGAGGGGTTTTTTTTTTTTTGGTGGTGTTGTTGTTGTAAAATTGAAGCTTTCTGCAGGCGGTGGAACAAAGATTTTCTTTTTTCTCTTGTGAGCAGGGAGGGAAAGGACGTTGGAGCAGTTTCTCATGGGAGTGGGACTTCTGCTCGCAATGAGGATTTTACACTTTGTTTTGCCTTTTTACCCCTTTCCCTGACAGCAGTGTAGACACGTCTTCCAGAAAGACTAGGAATTATATCCTAGTCCCTTTCAGCCTGTATCCCGGCAGAAGGGTGGGAAATGCAGCATTTGGGAGTTGACTTGGGCGTATTTAGAGAGAGGGGAAAAAAAGCAAAATGAGTCCCTGTCTGCGCCTTGTTGTTACGTCCCAACGAACCTAAATCCTCTATAACCTGCCTCGTTGTCTGTTGCAGATGTTGGAGGGGCAAAATAAAACCAGAGTTTTCCTATTAAGTGCTGTTCATCAATTATTACCGTGTGCAGGGGCATGAGCAATGGCAGTAACAGGCTGTGTGTGGTCTTTCCCACCCCCCCAAAAAGCTGCCGTGCATCCAATGTTTCCCACCTTTATTTTTCAGGCAGGCTTCGCTGTCTCTTCCTCCTCACCTTTCCCATCCCACTCCATGGATGGGCCAATGTCAACAGGATGAGCTTCAGCAAGGCCAAGTGCCAGGTCCTGTGCTTGGGCCACACCAACCCCATGCATGGCTACGNAGGAAGAGGAGGCTGAGGGGAGACCTCATCGTTCTCTACAACTACTTGGAAGGACATTGTAGAGAGGTTGGTGCTGGTCTCTTCTCACAGGTGATTAGGGATAGCACGAGAGAGAATGGCTACAAATTGCACCAGGGTAGGTTTAGGCTGAACATGAGGAAAGAATTTTTCCCAGCAAGAGTGGTCAGACCCTGGAATGGGCTGCCCAGGGAGGGGGTTGAGTCCCCATCCCTGGATGTGTTTCAGAGTGGTTGAGATGTGGTGTTGGGGGACATGGTGTAGGGGAGGAGTTTGTAGAGTGGGCTGATAGTTGGTCTTAATGATCCCAAGGGTCTCTTCCAACACGAATGATTCTATGATTTCCCAAGTAGGTGACCTGCAGCCATGGCTGGCAGACACCAGCTCTTCTGATACGGTGCTGGGGTGGGCAGGCCGGGCCTGGGGACTGATTTTGGGATGTTTTGCGTGAGGTGTGTCCTGAGCCTTCGCTTTTTCCTAATCCAGCTTTGACAGATCAGAGCTTTGGGTGGCTTTGCTGCCACTGCCCAGGTTAAACATCTCCCCATCAGATTAAGGCTGCAGAACCGGGGCTGTCACTGCTGTGAAATTAAAACCGTGTCCTTTTAGTGTGGGGGCTGCTCCTGCAGATCCTTTAGCATAGAAATTCATGGGGCATTTAGAATTGTTGGCTCTTGTTCTGTTCATTCAGTGTTACAACAAGTCTCTTCTGTTAATGTTTACTTACTTTTTTTTTTTTTGTGCTGGGGGGGCTGTTAAATTGGAGGGTGGAGACAGGATATGGGCATCAAGCAGTGGTTTCCTGTAAAAAAAAAAAAAAAATTGAATTTTTAAAGATGTAAACATACACAGAGTTCATTGTAGGTGAGTTCAGCCAATTGTGGTTTAACAATGATTTCTGGAATTTAAAATGGATAGAGCTGTGCCCCAGGGGTTCCTTGTGCTGGGGCTTTTTTTTCCTCCCCATTTCATCTTCAAGGCGATGCATGGGATGAATGAAACCAGCAGCGGCACATCCTGGCAAAATCCCAAATTCCCCGGCATCTTCTGCACATCAGAGACCGGGAGAACTTTGCTCGGGACAAAATCTTTCTTCCCTAAACACAGGGATAGTGTGTAAACACAAGGGTAGTGATTTCGGGGATGCCTTAAGAGGATTCATGGCATCACCAGTAACCAGAACAGAGTTACTCTTTTCAACCTGAGTCTTCTTTTTTTCATCTTCTGGGTGTCTCCTTGAGAACGTCTTTGAATCGCTCTTTTGACTGTGGACTTGTTTCAATGTAATTGCAGTATATATAGTGGTTGCCATCCTTCTATTGGCAATGAAAGGGTAACTTAGCCTGTGTGCCTCACATGCACAGGGAAGTGTCATTTCCATAAAGCTCTCCCATTTCTCCAACCCCAAGCCATATCCCCAAAATCTTCAGCTTGTCCTGGAAACACTCTCTGATGAGTTCTGTCGCCTGGTGAAGCTTGTTCTTTTAGAGTAACTTGCAGATATAAGAAATCTCAGTGTTTCCTGTTGGAGGGAATTGAGTTTATCATCAAGTCTGTCTCCTTTCTGTTTCATTTCTGGTTTCATTAAAGATGTTTCTCTTGTTTCTTCTCAAGAATGCCAGGACTGGTGGGCAGCAGGTTGCAGACAGAACGCTTCTACGCTTCCTGCAAACTGCACGGTCTGTTCCGCCGTGAAAAGCCTTCAGATAGTGACAGACTTGGGAGAACTATCAGAAAAGCTCCAGAGGTCTCAGCCTTTTTTAATCAAGGTAATGTACGGATGTGTAAGGCTGGATAATTACTCCAAACTCTTGATTAGCACCAGCCAAAGATCCTTGCCCCATTTTTAACCACAAACTCCATCTGCTGATTGAGATAGAACTTATATCTAAGATAGTTAGCCCCAGTTTAAAGATGTCAGGGGGTGAGGAGCTCACTGCATCCTTAACAAGTTGGTCCTCTGGCTAATTATCATTATGGTTGGGAACTTGGCAATCTAGATGGCTGTAGCTTTTGGTTGTTCTTTGGCAGTATGGAAACAGGAGAGGGGAAGAACCCCAGGTGCACAGCTTTTATCTTTGTTTTGTGTCCTTTAAGACAGGGCAGCATCTCTCCTATGAAGAACTGAAGCATTTTCAGTCCCAGGATCCAGACCTGGCAGAGGTTATAATAGAAGAAAATTCACCTGAATTGTGGAGCTGCCCATTTTTCTTTCCCTGGTGAGTCAAAGACCAAACACGTGATAGATACATGTACATCCCTTCCGCAGGGGTGCCAGGGTTTTGGCTGATGCGAGTTCCTAAGAGCTTGCAAGTTGCGCTTTAGCTGGAGGGAAGGGGAACAGGAGGTGGGTTACAGGCTTCTGTTTGCTGGCACTGATTTCATCCAAGCAGAAGACTTCTGCACTAAAAATGGGAGTGCTGTGGCTGGGACTTCACCTATTTCTCCCCCTTAAAAGACAAAAATATCCCAGTGACTGCTCAGTCTTGTTCTTCAGGCCGTACGTTAATCATCTGGGCTGTGGTCTCATCACCTGAGGCACCTGGTTTACATTTCTCATCACTGCTGTCTGCCCACTGGAAATCCTCCACCATTAGTGTTGACTGAGAAGAGATGCCATAATTTTAGCAAAGCACTGAGAATTAACAGAAAGCCAGGGAATCTTGCAATTCGTGTTTGGTTTCATGCAGGGAAAAATGACTGACCCTAATCCTCACCCCCTCTTAACTAAAAGCTTTTTGTTAAAGCCTTTGGTGTCGCTACAAGACGTGAACTATTTGGAGGTCTCTCAAGGTGGCAGAGCAACCCCAACCGATGTCTTTTCACATGGAGAAGGGTGAGAATTAGCGTGGGAAGGTGCCACCTGGTGTGGAGCGGGCTCCTCGGCACCTTTGTAGGAGGAAAAGAGTGGTGTCCGTGCCCTTGGAGAAAGGCCTGGTGGGGTCCATGCTTTAGCTAATGCCTAGGTGGGATCTTCTCGCTGCACTTCTCAGCCACAGCACTGGTAGATGGATGATCAGGGTACAGAAGTATTAATCACGTCAAACCACTGGACAGAGATGTAAAAATAACAAGCCCCACCCTGCCTTTTCCAGTTACGTTCCCTGGTCTGGAGAACAGCCTTGGATCCCCTCGCCTTGCCATGTGGTTTCAGTTACAGCTGCATACAATGGCACCTCTCTGCATCTGCTGTAATTAATGGATCTGATCAGTGACTCATGGAATTTTAAGGGAAGAGAAGGGAGGGAAATTAATTTTAGGCGTCCATGATGATCTGTTTATTCCCTATTTACACAATCCTGCTGCAGGTGTTGAGATGAAGATAAAAAGGAGCACAGGTTTAGGAGCTGAGAGGTTGAATTTTGCTCCTAAGGACTAGTCTGTCAGCAGGCTTTTCATCAAACATGAATATTTGTGAAGAATTTTGATCTTTGAAGTAGCCTTATAAATACAGACACTATCAGTGTGCGCTATTTCTTTAATATGGGTTCATTTGTTTTGTTTAGGAACAAATCTGTGAATAAAACTCGGATTCTGCAGGAATTTTTCCCTACTTCTTCTTTGCTGTCCTTCCCCAAGACAGTGTCCTTGGAGAGCTGCTTCCTCATCCGCCACCCAGATTTGGGGAATAAGGTGAGAAATTCATCCCGGAGACGTTATCTCCCTGTCTGTGAGCTGTCCTCTGGTCCCCCAAGTCTTTAGGGGATTTGCAGGATGTTTTCAGCTGATGGAATCCTGGCAGGAGGGTTTAGTCTTGTATCAGCTCTGTGTGGCATCTCAGGGGGGGGTCTGGGTTTGTTCAGGTGGTGTCCCGCATCCATCTCCCTCTGCAGTTTGTGGTGTCCCAGCTCCGTTCACATTTATATCCTGGCCTTGCAGCTGGGTGAGGGGATGGTCTTTTTGTGCACAGTCGGGCAGAAGAACACAGAGTTGGGCAGAATTCATTTCAGAGTTGCATTTCAGGAGTGGTTCCTGGCTTGCCCATTCTGAGATACCTGCCATGGAGACATTTTACAGACACTTGAGCCTTCTAGCCTGATCTCTTCTTCCGTTTTCTTGTGGGCTTTGTGGGTGTGGAGGGTCTTGGACAGAAGAGGGGAGGAGGACCCTTGCATGCAGCTGACCCCAGCTGTGACCTAGTGCTAACCAGGATGAGAAGCAAATCTGTGGTTTGGGCTGTCTCACTTTGCTGCAGGGCAGTGACCTGCCCTTTGTTTGATTAGACAGACCCAAGGCCTCTGAAACATTGTCCTCTCTTTCTAGAGCTACAGTTTGCACAGCCTCTTTGCTGTTGGAAGTGGGCAGCTCACCCTGATGGTTGTACCTCGGGATGAGTGCAGAGGACACTGTGAGACACTCAAGGTGGAGCTCGAAGCTGGAGATCTGGGTGAGTCCCCAGGCTGTAGCATGCAGGGTCTGGGAGATCCCTTGGAGTCAGGAGCCTCCTTCCAGCTGGATCTTCTCTGTGTGCCCTTGCCACCTCCAAACTGGTGTGTGGCTGCTTGTACAGAGGAGGAATTGTTCTGGACTCAGAAGTTGTGGCCTGGAACACAAAGACTGAGATACCATGAGATGCTCAATGTAAAAAGGATAGGAGGGTGGGGAAGGGTTTGACCCTGAAAGAGGGGAGATGGAGCTGAGATATGGGGAAGAAGTTCTTTGGTGTGAGGGTGGTGAGAGCCTGGCCCAGGTTGCCCCGAGAAGCTGTGGCTGCCCCATCCCTGGAGGGGTTGAAGATCAGGTTGGAGGGGGCTTGGAGCAACCTGGTGTGGTGGGAGGTGTCCCTGCCCAGGGCAGGGGGTGGCACTGGGTGGGCTTTAAGGTCCCTTCCAACCCAAACCAGTCTGTGATTCCATGATTCTATGAAGACTTGAGTGTTTTGGGCTACGCAAGACTCAATGCTTGGCCGGGTGTCACACACCCAGTTGTGTCATTGACGGCAGTGTCTTTCCAAAGAGCTTCTGCCGGCCCCCATCGCTTCACGGGAAATGTGAGGGGTTGTTAAAGATGGATCCATCTAATGTGGCCTCTCTTGCACCTTCCAAAGGTTACGCCAGTGCAGATTACTGGACGATGAGCTTCGTGGCCAAAGGGACGGAGCCGGCGGTTGTTTGTGACGGAGCTGCGAGCTAAGGACGGGGAGGTGGGAAAACAGAGCCCTTTCCAGGACAAAAGAAGACTTTGGGCTTTGAAGCCAAGGCAACATCTTGAAAGTGATAGAGCTGGGGCAACTGGGGCAGGCAGCTTTGCCACCCTGTATGTTTACAGTGTTTAAAAATGACTGTTTTCCTGACCCTTGAGGTAATTCTTTGCCTTTCCTCAAATGTATTTTGGGAGAAGCTCAAGCTATTTATGACCTTCCCTGTCCCCTCAGGTAAGCCCTGGATTTGCAGCAAAGGGTTTTTTCTCCAGGAACAACAGAGGGATTTCTCAGGATGAGATTCACCTTGTGTCCTTTGTGGATTTATGGCACTTCTGACACTTGCTGGGGAGGTTGGGAGTGGAGGGGGGGTGTGTGACACCGCTGTGTACATTCCTCCTGAGGAGGAGGCTTTGGGCCTGTTTTGTCAGGCCAGTTCTATAAAGGGAACAAATTGGAGACGTGTCCCAACTCCACCCCACCTCTCCTCGTGTACAGAGCCACGTGCCTCAGTAGTGTGTCCTGTAAAGCCAATCTCTGCTCCGAGCTGCAGAGCTGAGATGAGCCCTGCAACTGTGGGGCAGAGACCCTCACCCACCGCGTTATTCTTGTACCAAAAGAACCTGTTCAGGCCTCTTCTTTGTGTCTTGTGATTGCTCTTCTGCAGTTCTCTATCAGCAGGTCGTGAGCGAGTCAAACAGCCACTGGGCTTTATTGTTGGGTTGTGAGTTTGGGGTTTTTTTTTTTTCCCCTCCACCTCTTTTCCTACAGAACTCCTGGTGCAGGTTTTAGTGGTGGTGTTGCTGGGAGTGCAAGGGTTGTGGATGGAGACGGGGCCGGGGTACAGCTCTGTACGCGTTTCACCTTCTCACTGTGCACCTGAAACACGGGGGCTGCACAACGGTGGGGGTTTTTTTTCACATACTCCTTGCTTTGAGAGGTGCTGCTGCCTTCCCAGCCCCGGGGAGCACCCAAAACCTTCCTCATCCCTGGCATATTTTTAAATTTTTTATTATTATTATTATTATTTTTGCATCGACTCCTTCCAGACCTGGAACTCTCTCTTCAAGAATGAACGTTGGTTTTTCCTGACTCCTTTCCAAGCTGCCTTCTCATGCTTCCTGTTGCTCGAGCACTGCTTTATCCAGTGCCCTGAGAGAGGCTCGGTTTCAGTGTTTGCAGGCCGCGGATGCTGCGGTCCCTTCCAAGTCTGATCCTTTGGGTCTGATCCTGCTGTTGACGATCGTTTACAGATGTGTTGGGCTGAACTCACAGGCCAGGGCTGCGGTTCAGGACATACTCTCACACTTGTTAATATGGAATTGGGAGGGGTTTTTGTTTGAAAACGAGTTAACTCTGTTCTCACGAGTGAGAACCTTTTCCTCTGTAAATATTTTAGGTACGCATAAAATGACAGATTGAAAAATTGTCTGTCCAGCCTTTGGTTTTGAGCAGGACCAGGAGAATGGGAGCAAACATGGTATTAATCTTAATGAGGCCTGACAAAAGCCGCCAAGTGGGATGACCACTTGGCTGGCTCTTATACAAGGAGACAGCAGAGGACAGTTCCTGCTCCAAAGAATTTAGTCTGAGGCCTTGATGCTACAAACGTTTCTATGCATAACCCTTGGTTTTCCTCCTGCAAACCAGTAAGAACAACCCCAGCACCTGTGTCACCCTGTGTGCACAGCCCTTGGCATAGAACCCCCACGGACCACAGCGGGGTGAGTCTGACTCTCTCGGGACAGACAAGGACAAATGTAATTTGTAGCAAAATATTGAAGGGAATTGGATTCATGAGACTTCTGTTGGTATTCTTAGTGCTTGGGGAGTGGTTTGCACTTGTGACACTACATACAATCTTGTACATGCCAAAACACACACACACACAGCCCTCTCCCTCCTCTTAAAGCCTGGGTCTTAGTTCATGGAAATTCAGGAGTTTGGTGATGGCAGAATTAGGGCCTCGTTAGTGACCGTTGCTATTTACACTTTGGCAGCTTCTCAAGTCCCCAAGTCAAAGGCTGAGAAGGTTGTTTCACCTCGTCCTGGTTTTGTACCTGCTCCGTTTCCGTGGCGCGTTTGGTTGGAGCTGCAGAGGGAGAGAACCTGCCAGACCCCTCAGCGCCGGGACTGCGGGTGGTTTGGTGATGCCCTTACTTCTAAGTGTCCTTGAATGTAACTTGTCACAGAGCCGCGGGGACAATTCTCAAGTGTCTGCGAAATGCCTCTATTTCGTGAGTCGCGCTTAAGCCGCTGTGGCTGTCTGTGAAGAATCAGAGAAAATGGATCTATTTACAATTGCTGGTTAGTTTTGGGGGGAAAAGGGGTGGTTCTAGGGCGGGTTTGTGCCTGTTTAGCAGAAGTGTTCTCTCTCCCCTCCGCAAAGAGTTGCAGCTGGTTGGACAGAAGAGGGTGAATCTGGACTGGTTGCAGATCAGCTTTCCAAGTGCACTTTATGGTCTCTGCATAAGTTTCCAGCTCTGTGTCTAGGCGATACATTGCATATGTCCCAACCTCGCTCCCTTTGGAGTTTACATCATTTGTTTTTAAACTTCCAGTATATTTTCTCTTCCTCTTCCAAAAGCTGTAAGGAATTAGCTGCTAAACTGAAACAGGAGGGCAATTCTCCTGCTGATAAAGAGCCGGTTTTGGCACTGGCTGCTGTTGAGCACGGAGCCCTGGTCTGTAGATCGGCTTCTAGAGCAGCTCCTGTCTTCAGCTGCCAGAGGAGTAGTGCTAACACCTTCTGCACCGCGACGCGGGCGAGGAGCCGAGGTGGAAAACTCAGAGGTGAGGCCAAAGTGGCAAAAGTAGGATGGCCAAAAGGAGGGGTTGCCACCTTAGCCAAATGGCTGTGAGCGAGCCCTGGTCACCTTCCTCATCTAGGGCTCTGGCTTCAGAGAGCCGTTGCTATGGCTGCAAGGAGGCTGCGGCTTCCCTAGAGATCCTGGCAGCTCCTGGTGATCTGCTGAGGCTGGACGGGAGGGGAATGTGGCTTTTTTTCTCAGCTATTGATGCGTCACGAGGTAGACAGGATTGGATGGGTCACAAACGGTGTGTGTCCCAGCGTGGCCTCCCTCACCTTGAGCTTCACTTTGGCACTTGTGCGTATTCAAGCTGGTTTGGACAATCCTCCAACTCTCTGGCCTGCCCAGCTCAGAGGGTCCCTGGTCACTGTGTGTGTCCCAGCTTTTTAAAAATCTATGATGCTTCAGAACTCTGCCCATCAGCTGGGAGATGGGCTCCCGTTCACTCGATGTCCCTGAGGCTGCAAAGCTGCTCTGAAATCGCACCAGCGAGGCGCAGAAATCACTGTGACCCCGAAGAGGTGCAGAGAAGGATCATTTCTCTCCTTGTCAGGCTGGAACCATGGGCTGTTGCCCATCAGCTGGGCAGGAGGATCGTGGTTTAAAGCTGGTTTCCAAAAGCAGGGTCATTGCACATTGCTCTCAGTCAGTCCCGAACTCAGGGTAACTGAAAGGAGGAGAAAGGAGTAGCGTTATGTACTTCAGTACCAGGAAATCAGCATCCCCTGTGGGAGCCAAGCTGCCAGTTTCTATTGATTCTTGTTTTGGTTTGGTGGGGTTTTGTTGGTTGGTGGTTTTTTTCCCCCTTTCTTTTCTTCTTTCTGTGGTTTTTTCCCCTCCCTCCCCACTGCCACTGCACACACAAATTGCCCCAGGGCAGCTCTGCAGATCCCAGCCTCAAAGCCAAATTTGCAAAACCCCAGGCAGCTTTCCATGGTCGGCTTTTCCAGGGAATTTGGACCTTTAGCTTCTCTTGCTCATCCATCCTCTTGCTGTAATGGTCTGGCAGAGGAGCTGGTTTTTACTGGGCTGGAACGAAACGCCTCCCTTCTCTGGTGGCTGGCCTCCCTGGCTTTCTAGCAGAGAGCCCTGCATGCCCTTCATCAGCGTGGGAACCCCCCCCAGCTCTGGTGAGGGGAGGTTGGGGAGCAGGAGAGCATCTTGTAATTAAAGTTACGAGCTCAATCTCCTTAAAGTGCGATCCTTCTGCCCTTTAAATCCCCTCATTCACACCAGTGATGCTGCTCCAGGGAGGGAATTTAGCAGGATCAGCCCAATCCCAGTCCCCATGGTCCGTGTTTAGTCCCTGAGGGAACCAAGCACTCTCTGGGGTGAGGCCATTTCCATGGGGGGGGCACAAAAAGCTGTTGTTTCCTGCGACCCAAACTTTTCTTCTCCTCTTGGTAAATTTTTTCACACGTGGAACTCTATATTCTCCTCTTCAGGAAACTCCTCCTGGTAAAGGATAGATTTACTGTCCTGCTGAGTTTAAACAAGGGAGATGCTGGACTTTCCCTTTGCTTTGGAGATTCAAACAACTGACAGGTGATTTATTTTTAGCATTATCTCTTCGTCTGCGGGGAGAGGGAGGCACGTTAAAAAGGCTCAGGGGCGCTGGGAGGTAAAGCTATATATGCCTAAAGACTGTTTCGATGCTGAACACTATCAATTCAGTGGTGGATTTAAAATGAAAAATAAATAAAAGAATGTAAATATGCACTTAATGCAGAATTTTATGGATGGTCATAATTTAATATATTGCAAACTTTGTAAATACTTGGGAAAAGCCTGTAAAGTGTGTAAATAAATGAGATTTGTATGTAAGAAGAATAAAAAAAGAAAAGTTTTTACTTTTTGCAATTAAATGCAAGTGTTTAATGCACCTTTTCTCCCCTTTCCTGCTTTATTTTCTCTTCGTGTTGCATGTCAGCCACTGAGGGGTTATCTGACCCCTTTTTAGGGCACTTTTCTAAGAGAAAGTGTCATTTTAAGTGAGAAGTTGGAACACTTTTGGGGGTTTTTTTTTGACATTTTCCAAACCCACTTTGGAAAATGTTTTGTCAGTTTTAGCCTGGTTTCCTGAACAAAGTGGATGCAACAGATCTCTCTGTTCCTCCTTTCTCCCTAATAACAGTCTCTGTCCGTTCTTCACAAATTCAGCTTATTTCAGCCAAACCCCTGAGGGGTAGAAGACGATGAGCTCCTCCAGAGTTCATCAAACCAGGCAAGTAGAGGAGGCAAAGATCCCGCTGCTCCCAGGACCACGCGTTAGCCTTGTTAGATGCCAGAGAAACTCTACTGAAGACCCTTGAGACGTGAGTCAGTAGAAAACCAGGCTCTTTTGCCTGGAGCCTGGCCCTTTTTGGAGCCCATCAGCCCCCCAACCCAGACCCCACACCACCCCGTCAGGTTGTCACCGTGTGGCTCCTGTCCCCTCTGCTGGCTGCTGGGGGTGCGGTGGAAGGGGTGTTCCTCAGGGGAGCAGAAGGGAAGCCACATTCCTCTCGTGTTTACCTAATGCCGGCTGGACACCAGCTCCTCAGCTCCAGGGTGGGGCTTGGACCTCGTGCCATTAATCTCGATGCTCCAGACGTTGGCTCCAGAAAGAGCCGTCGGGGGCAGGTTGGGGAGTTGAGAAATGGCCCTGCGCCCCCTTTGCCAGCAGCCGCGCCTGACCTCGCCGAACGCCTCGGCCCTTACTCACGTTTCCCCACCGGCCACGTGCCCTGGTTGTGACTCCTCTAGGGCTGTTGTTCTCTTCTTCACGAGCACGGTGTGTCCCGTTTCCCTTAATCCTTGTTGCTGCTGTATGTCACAGCACAGAAAGGACATGGACCTGGTGGACCAGAGGAGGGATGGGCTGGTCCCTGAGGCCTGGCTTTGTTTGAAATCCATCAGGACAAACAATTTGGCCCAATGGAGACATGAGTGAGAAGGAGGGGACTGTGGAGAGCACAAGAAGGCCATGGAGCTGTTGGAGCGAGGCCAGGGGGGGCCATGNTTGGAGCCACCTGGTGTGGTGGGAGGTGTCCCTGCCCAGGGCAGGGGGTGGCACTGGGGGTGGGCTTTAAGGTCCCTTCCAATCCAAACCATTCTGTGATTCTACTATCTCCTGTGAGGCTTAGTCAGGATCCTCTAGTGCCAAAGACTACTTGGAGGTTGGCCCTTCATCTCCACGCCATGTTTGGAGAGAGCAGGATATGCGTTGGGGGTCTCAGCCATGTTCCTTGTAAGCCAGGCCATGGGGAGTTGGCCACAGGAGCTGGAGCCAGCATTGGTCCTTTCCAGTTGTTTCTCCAAGTGTCTGGAGATGCAGCAGCAGAGCATTGGAGGTGTCTCACGATGGAGATGGATTTGCCTTGCCCCAAATTCTGGTTCTCCTGAGCACTGTGGTTTGAGTGGATGAGCTGAAGGCAGCCTGTTGAGATGTCAACCTCAGCCCCTGCCTGCAGAGATTGTGCCGTTGAGAAACTCTAACTGCAGAAATGGTAGGCTCTGGCCTTAAATGAAGGAGAAGGCGATGTGCAGAGGTAGGGGATTTGGGAGCAGTAGGAGAGTTTTTTGGCAAGAGAGGAGATCAGCAACAGGAAAAACTAAGGGCAACAAAGATGATGGAGGGATTGGAGCATCTCCCTGGTGAGGAAAGGCTGGGAGAGCTGGGACTCTTTAGCCTGGAGAAGAGAAGGCTGAGGGGAGACCTTCTTCATGCTCACAGGGATCTGAAGGGTGGGTTGAAGGAGGATGGAGCTGGACTCTTCTCAGTGGTCCCCAGTGACAGGACGAGGGGCAACAGGGGCACAAGCTGGAACATGGGAAGTTCCATTGGAATATAAGGAAAAACTCCTTTGGGGTGAGGGTGTCAGAGCCCTGGCAGAGGCTGCCCAGGGAGGGTGTGGAGTCCCCTTCTCTGGAGACCTTCAAGCCCCACCTGGATGCAGCCCTGAGTGATGTGCTCTGGGCAACCCAGCTTTAGCAGGGGAGTGGGACTGGGTGAGCTCCAGAGGTCCTTTCCATCTGACAATTCCCTGATTCGGTGAAAAATGACAAAGGGCTGCCTGGGGAGAGGAGAGGGAGAGGCAGAGCCACTGCCACCAGCGTGTGACGAACTTGGTTCTGCCACAGCTGCCCACCCCTGGGTCCTTCCTCCCCTGCGGTCCCCTGGGCAGTGCCTGCAGCAGCGCTGGGTGGGTGCACCATCTCCGATGGGGGGAAGGAGGCTGGAGGGTCTCTGCCCAGTGGTCTCCATGGCAGGGTGACTGGGGACACCTCATGCTTGCGCCCTCCAGGTGCCTGCCTGGCAGCAGAGCCCAGCCTGTTACTTCTGCCCTGAAGGGTCTCTAAGCCCTCAACTCTCCTTTTTGGGGCAATTTCACTTCTGTACCCTGTCCTTCCTTTCCTGCTCACCCTTCTCCTGATGGCACAGGGAAGGGACATCAACCTTCTGCTTACCCCCCACTTCCCAGCAGGCTGGGAGAGCCCTGGGTGGGGGCGGGGGGAGGCATTCCTCAATTCCCTGCTGCTTTCCCCCCAGTGTTGGGCTGGACAAAGTGGGCTCTGGCCCCCAGCTGGGGAGTTCCTCCGCTGCAAACCACTCTCAGCAGTTGCATCTTGTTGCCTTCATTTTGAGACGCAGCTGTGTCCCAGGGGCAGGGGAGGAGGACCCTGGTGTAAAACTTTGCTGGCTGCATAGGGATGATGAGGATGATTATTATTATTATTGTAGTTTTAAGAGAGAAGGGGCAGGAGGTAGAAAAGAGGAGCCGTAACTGAGGGCTGAGGCCATGTCTGAGGGTTGGAGCAGCAGAGGCTGGGATGAAATCGGGCTCAGGGTCTGTTTTGGGGAGCAGACCCTGCAGGCTCCTTGGCACCGGCCGCTTCTCCATCAGGGCCGATATGTGAGATGGGTGTGTTCCGAGTGGCTCCGGGACTCTGCTCTAATAAAGAAATACGTTTCCTCCCCAGTCTTCAAGCTGTTGGGTGTTCCTTGCTTTTGGGAGGTGCTTTAAATGTGACTGCCAGAGCCGTGGGCTGCTGAGAGCAGAAGCTGGCTGCGCGATGCTGAGCTCGGGTCTTCCTCCCCTTCTCCTGATCCTCACGGTGCTGGAGCCGAGCTGGTCCCTGAGCGATGAAGAAAAGAAGATAATCTTGGATGAGCACAATAAATACCGCTCCCAGGTCTCTCCTCCTGCTATGGACATGCTGAAGATGGTGAGTGGCTTTTATTTGCGGGGGGATGTCAGAGGGTGTTTGCGTCGTGTGAGCCTCGATCTTAATGCTGGGAGGGACCAGGGTTTTCTTTAGAGGGGTTCCCTCAGTTGCCTCTAGAGAGAGGAGTTTCCTTTCACCTGTAGAGTTGTCTTTGGTTGGTTGTGGAAGTTCCAAAGTGTGGTCTGAGTCCCCTGATGCTCTGTGTGGGAGCCCAGCAGCTCCCACTCACGGGAGCGCTCGCTCCTCGTGATGGGGGGCAAAAGCAGGTGAGACACTGCCATCAGGGAGCTACAGGAGGGAATGTCAACTTCAAACATCACAACCAGGTCGTTCAGTTACTGGGGCTCTCCATCATCCTCCTCCATCATCCCCTCCATGACTGGTGTGTGGCTCTTGGAGGTGAGGGGTCCCCTGTTCTCCTTGGGGAAACTGAGTCAGGTTTCTACACCATCGCGTGTAGCTGCAGTGGCAGCAAACACGAGCTCTTGAGCTGGTGCTGCTTTTTGTCTTATTCAGACCCTTGATTTGATTAAAACTTGGCTATTGTGTTTTATCTTGCACCACATGATTTTTCTCACTGTTTGCAATCCCCATGGAGGAGGAGGAGGAGGAGGAGGAGAAGGACAGCAACTGTTTATGGTGGGGAGTTGGAACGCTCTGCTCTTTTGGTCACAGTGTGCTTGGAGGAGATCTCTCTGCCTGGCCCAAAAGTTGCCCCAGCTGAATTAAAGCTTTGTGGGCTGGTAAATGGGAGCTTCTTGAGCAAATGAAGCAAAAAGCAATATTCAGGTATAGGAGGGCTGACTGGTGCCTCAAAGGGGACAGAGCCAGAACCCTGAGCACCATGATGCTACAGACACCCATCAGAGTGGAGAGGAGTTGGGGAGTGAGGGATTTGGAGCCAAAGCCTTAGAGAAAGCCCCAGGGAAACAATCTCTCAAGGTCCTTAAGCAGGTGGCAAATCTGACCTGGTGACTGCTGCTCCCAGCTGAGGCTCTGATGGCAGATCGTGAGCTTTGAGATGCTCCCTGCCACAACCTTCCTTTATTTCTGCTTAAACACCCTGGACCCGCTCGCAGCCCAGAGCCAAAGGCTTTGTTTTTAATTACTATTATTTTTGAAGCACAACAAATGTTTAGCTTTCAGCAGCCCTGACAGTTTCTTGGTAGAGGTTTTCCATGAGAAAACCTCACCTCCCTCCTGGGACATCTCCTTGGGCTGCCTTCGCCTCCCGGTTCACCTGCTGCGGTGGCACCGTGCCCGGCTGAGGTCACCCCGCTTCTGTTTGGGACACGGCTCTGGTTGCTGTGGAAATGGTTAGGGGTGGGGGTGGTGGGGGTTTATGCAGCCTAAAGCCACTTTTCTTTTTTAATGAGGCAAATCCTGCAGGTGCGAGTCCCTGTTTATGGAGCCCAGCTCTGTGCCAGAGGGGTGTACGCCCCCCAAATTGGGGTTCCAGCCATCCCTCTGAGCCCAGCTTGGGGCCACGGTGGGAGGCTGACCAACATTCTGTGTCCCCATCCAGATATTTTGGTCTTTACTTCCCCCACCACAGTCCCTTGTGCTGCTGCTCGGGGGACCTGTCCACATCCCCTTGACACCCTGTGACATGTCCTGCTCCAGGGCCATGCTTTGGATCCCCCTTTGGCTCTGTTTGGGAATGTGTCCCCCCCGCAGGACCCACTGTTTGCTGGGCTGCCTTCCAACCCACCACAGGAGCTGCTGTCTCCATCAAATGGTGCAAGGACGGTCCAAACAGCTGCAGCGCAGGGTTCCCCATGTGTCTCCCTCCAAAAAGAAATCTCTCCCTCTCCTCCTGCATATCAATGTGGCTGCCAGGAGGACTGAGGGCTGGTGGGTTCAGCTGGTGGTGGGGCCGCTGCTGCTCCAGAGGGTCCTCCTGGCAGCTGCCGGCCACGTCTCAGATCCAGGCAAACAGATGATGGTTCCCAGGAGCATGTGCTTCTGGGCTCTGCCGGGGGAGATGTGTCCTGCTCTCCTCCCATCCCCACCCCGGTCACAGAGGGATGTCCTCTCCTGTGTGACCCAGAGTGAGTTTCTTCCTTTCCTCCATCCAACCTCACGGTTTCTCCACAACGAATTGAGGATGATCCGTGATCATGTTAGAGGTGCTCCAGGTGAGGTTGGGAGAGTCATGCTGATGCGCTGACCTTCCCTAGTTTGACCTGTAAGCTCAGGTTTGGGTTGTACTGGGACTGACTCAGGAGCTCCCCTCTCCTGAGGACTTCTCAGAGGACACTCAGAGTCCCATGTATTGAGTAGGAATTTGAATTTTAAGTATGAATGGGGGAAACTGTGCTCAGAGTGCCCAGGGGTCTTTGGTACGTGCCCTTGTGTATGTTGGAGAGACTGGTGTCCCTCTCTGGATGCTGACACCAAGCTCCTTCCAGACCTGGGACACAGAGCTGGAGGCCTTTGCTCAAGCCTATGCAGAGAAGTGCATCTGGGACCACAACAAGGAGAGGGGCCGACGAGGGGAAAACCTCTTCGCTATGGCCCCAACCCTGGACCTGGAGTTTGCAGTGGAAGACTGGAATGCAGAGGAGAAATACTACAACCTGACGACTTCCACGTGTGTCCCCGGGCAGATGTGTGGCCACTACACCCAGGTACTGAGCTGGTGGGGTGGAGGGATACGGTTCTTGGGAAAGGAGCTGTACCAGAGCCTCAGCTCCTCCTGGAGTCTTTGAAAAGGCTTGGAGAATCAGGTAGGAGTCACAGTGATATAGGGAGACCTGGGCATGGTGCCAACCATGACCAGGCTTTTTGGAGAAGACCTCTTTTAAACAAGCTCTGCAACCCTTTGTTGGCTCCTCAGCAGAGCTGGGTGCCTGCTGGTCTTAGGCAGAGATATAAGGTCTCAGTGTTTCTTCACAGCTTGGGTGGGAGCAAGGAGGAGCAGAGATGTGATGGTAAATATGAGAATGTGATGTATGGAAGGTCCCAGAAGCAGAGTTGAGATGGTAGTGCTCTACCTGGGTGGTAGAAAAGCTTGGAGAAGCGGGCTACAGCCCAAGGTTGGGAAGGTGGCTCAGACAGGGTAGGACCATGAATGCTGAAGCAAGTTGGGGATGCAGGATCTGAGGCACGCAACAGAGATGAAGGAGAGATGGTGTAGTGACAGAGCAGCCTTCAAGGCCAGGACATCTACCTTCACTCAATAACCTCACCTTCAGCCCTGGTCTTTGCCGTAGGTGGTCTGGGCAAGCACGCATCAGATCGGCTGTGGGTCAAAGTTTTGTGAGAAGATCGAAGGAATCGAAACAGAGGACATGTACCTGCTTGTTTGCAACTATTATCCCCCGTAAGTCCCACGCCTCACGGGGCTTGGTGCATCTCCATGGGGTCTCTGTGGTGGAAACGTCCTTCCTCCAGTGCCTGCAGCAGAGCAGGATTTGGCCCTGTCCAGAAAGAAAAGAAAAGCAATTCCAAGAAAGGCCTTTGTTATCTTGGGTGGATCACAAAGGAAGGAAGGGGTGTCTGGTGATCCTTGCCCGTGATTGCGATTGCCGAGGTCTGGGCCAGCTCCTGGCACAGACCCAGGGAGGGAGCACCCCCTCAGTGCCACCCAAGCCTGATGCTGATGGTACAACCAGCAGCTCCCTGCTCTGTGCCTTGTTCTTCCCCACCACCAGCAGTGGTCACCTGGGGCAGAGAAGCACGTTTGGCCCAGGAGGAAGGGTTGGATGTGGGAGGAGAGGTGGGTTCCCACTTGCAAAGCCTGGGGACCAGCCTTGGGGACTACTTGCCTGGAGCTGACGAGACCAACGAGAGTGGCCAGTCGCTGCAGACCTTCTTGGGGGTCTGGTGATTTTGTCTCCCTTCTGCTCCTGCCCCGATGCCCATTGATGGCTCAGTTCTAAGTGGTGGTGAAGGATGCGGTCCATGGAGCTGTCTCCTCTGGTTTTGGCAGCCTTGGGGTCAGACTGGTGGGCAAACAGCACTGAGTGTCTGTGGCAGGAGACCAAGACCTGGTTTTTCAATTAATCCTGAGCTTTGCCTTGGCTGGGATGTTCCTGTTGAATCAGACGCCCTCTGTGGAATGGGTGTTTCCCCTTCTCCTCACACCTTCTTTTTCTTGGCATCTTCTGCTTCCAGGGGTAATATGAAAGGCCGAAAGCCGTACAGTGAAGGACCCTCCTGCTCACAGTGTCCCGAGGGCAGAGTTTGTGTCAACTCCCTGTGTGGTAAGTGCAGCCAAGTGGCACATGTCCCTTGATGGGCTGTTGGGACTCAGCCCCTCTGGGTTGGGATCCAAGCTCTGAACTCTCCTGGAGCTCTCAGGAAGCCCTGGACCAGCAGTTCTAGGACTGGGCCGTGAGAGACCAGGTGTGATGGCAGCTCCTAGGCTGCCTCAAGATGAGGAGGATCGGACAAAGACCTTATACCCGCTTTAGCCAGCAATTGTTGCCCCATGAGGATGCTCCTTGAGGGGCAGGAGGTTGTGTGATGCAGATAAGATGTCTCCAGGTTGGGAACCCCAGAGTGGGACATGGCCCAGAGTGACCTGAGAAGGGTCGGCTGCTGCTGCACCTCCAGTGGGTTCCTGCTGGCCCTGCTGAGAGCAGGACATCTACTGAGGTCCCTGCTCCGGCCCTAACCCCTGGCACTTTTCGTCTCTTACCAGAACCCACTGTAGAAGAGACAACTCCAGCCCCTGTGACAACAAAGGCAAGCCCATCCACCCCAACCACAGCCATGCCAGAACCCACAACATCAGTGCCCACCACAGCCAAACCAGAACCCAAAACACCAGCCAAAACAGAACCCACGACACCAGTGCCCACCATGACCACAACCAAGCCACCATCCACAACACCAGTGCCCACCACGGCCAAACCAGAACCCACAACACCAGTGCCCACCACGGCCAAGCCACCATCCACAACCACGCTCCCAACCACGGCCAAGCCACCATCCACAACCACGCTCCCAACCACAGCCAAGCCACCACCCACAACCACGCTCCCAACCACAGCCAAGCCACCACCCACAACCGCACTCCCAACCACAGCCAAGCCACCATCCACAACCATGCTTCCCACCACAGCCAAGCCCAAACCCACAACCACACTGCCAACCGTGGCCCAGCCACCACCCACAGCCACACTCCCAACCACAGCCAAGCCCAAACCTGCAACACTAGTCCCCATCACAACAACAGCACAGCCAAAACCTGCTACCATGCTCCCAACAACAATCCCAGCCAGGCCAAAACCCACGATGCCAGCACCCACCACCACTACTGCCAAGCCAAAGCCCACCCTGCTAACAACCACCATGCCAAAAAACACCACAGTATCCACTACTACTAAGCTGACACCCACCACACCAGAAGCCACCACAACTACCACTACTGCCAAGCCAACAACCCCCACAACAGCCAAGCAAACACCCACCACCCCAAAACCCACCACAACAGCCAAGCCAACATCCACCACCCCCAAACCCACCATAACCACCACTACAGCCAAGCCAACACCCACCACACCAAAACCCACCACAACTACCACGACAGCCAAGCCAACAACCTCTGTAGCCATCACTACAGCCAAGCCAACACCCACCACAACCACCACCATGGCCAAACCAACACCTGTCACACCAAAACCCACCACAACCACCACTACTGCTAAGCCAACAACCACCACCCCAAAACCCACTACAAGCACCACAACAGCCAAGCCAACAACCACCACTACCACCAAGCCAACACCCACCACCCCAAAACCCATCACAACCTCCACTACAGCTAAGGCAGCACCCACCACACCAACACCTACCACCACTACAGCCAAGCCAACATCTGCCTCTACAGCATCAGCAAAGCCAAAACTCACCACTACACCACCGGTACCTACCACAACAGCAAAGACAGAGACGAAAAGTGCCACAACCACACAGGTGGAATCTACTGAAACAGAAAGACCTGATCCTACTGAGGCAACTGGCCTAACTCTTTCCTTTGAGCCCACATTAGACCTGGATTATAAAGTATCTCCAGAAGTAGAGGTAGACACTGGAGAGCCTGTTAGTCCCTTAACTACAGAGGATCCAGCCTTGTTAGAAAGCATGGGCACAGCCTTCAGTCCCAGATCAGTCCCGGAAACAGATAAAGGTGTCAAAGAGGACGGGAAAGAGAAATCAGCTTTTTCCAGTCCGTCTCCATCCCTCAGCCAAATAGTTCCAGATGTCAAGCTAGGTTTCAAAAAAGCTGAGCTCATAACCCCCTCCGAGTCAGTGGTCTTCAGCCCTGAAGAGCCCACCTTCTTGCGCTTAACGTCATCTTCCAAAGACAAAAAAGGGCAGAGCCCTGCTTTCCAGACCTCCCTCTCAGGTAAGGAACTTGTGTAGTCCGTCCTGGCACGGACACTCAGATGTTCAGTGATCCCCAAGCAGCATGGAGAGTGCTTGGGAGGAACCAGTATTGAGCTGGTCCTTTGGATCCTCCTCTCGTATGTGGCACCAGCCCTTTTCCTCGCTCTTTCCTCTAACACCGAAGGGGGATGGTTGGATGTCTTGTGTGTGAAGCATGGTTTTGTTTCCAGCCTGCTCCCCACTAACCCAGCAGCTGTGTCACACCTCGCGGTGTCGTGGTGCACGTCACTGATGGACCTGCATGAGCGGGAGTTTATCTTTCACCCAGATCTTCCCCTCTAACTCCACGTTTTCTTCTCTTCTGCCAGCAGGTGCCCTGGACACTGAGGAACTGGAGACAAACTCAGACCAGACGAGCATGGATCAGCCCATGTCTGGAGCCCCCAGTACCTCCTTGGGGCTTTCACTCTTCCTCCTACCTGGTATCATCCTGGTGGCCCTTCTGCTTTGAATGGTCTTTCTTAGCTGTCCCTGCACTAGTCACCAAGGCTTCTTCAGCACTGGTTGTTCTACAACCCTGGTAGACTTGGGAGACACCACAGAGACGATTCAGGTTGACACACTCTCTTTTTACGCTGCCTTATCTGCTCTGACCCCGACAAGCCTAGGGCAGCTGCCAGTCCCATGGGAGCTTGGTCCCCTTCCCGAGGAGACCCGAGGGCAGGAGGGTGTCTGCCATAATGCTGGTGACCTTGGACGCTTCTCCTTTCTTCCCAGCCAGCCTGGGCTTCTGGTCCCGTTTCCAAACTGGAGGTGATGAGCTGTCCCACCCACCTGTGTGGCTGGCAGGCCCCGCCACACCGTGTCCCCAGGGACAGCAGAACAGCTTGGAAACCCAAGTGGGGATGAGATGTGGTCGTTGGTTTCAGTGTTGGTCCGTAGATGAGACGTGGGGTGGGGGGTTTGGCGTCGGTCGGGACGAGTTTCCAACAAAAATGCGCTTTTCCCCCTCCTGATTGTGTCTGTTTGTCTCCATTTTGGAGAAGCTTCATCTCTTCCCTCCGTGTCCAAAAAGAGTGGTTTTGTTGGTTTTGGGGTTTTTTTTTTGTCCTGCAGGAGATGATTTCTATTTCCTTCCTGGTTCTGGTACAGCTGTGGCCAGAACTACCCAGCCCTACTCCTTTGTCTTCCTCACACCTCTGCAGCCCTTCCTCCTTCCTTCCTCCTTCCTTCCTCCTTCCTCTCTTCTGCCCCGTGTACCCATTCCGCAGTTAGTCCGTTGCCGTGACTTGATTTTACGCGTGTGCCTGCACCTTGTGTGCACGCACAGAAGAAAAAAACCTCAGTGCTAAAGAGGCTCCTTCATCCAGCTTCCCCCTGCATGGCTTTCCTTCTTTCCATAACGGACGCGTAGTTGAATGTAGAAGCAGATCCCGGTTGACGCGTATTTCGCGTGCGGTGGAACCTGGTCCAGGAGAAACAAGTCATCGCGTGCGCTGGTACAGACTGAGCTCGGGAGAGAGAGCCAAGTGGGTGATGTTAGAGCTTACTGGTGGTTCCAGGACTTGTTGGAGGACCACGTGGGTTGTCCGGGACACTCTGTGTTTTAATTCCCCCATGTCCTTCACAGCTTTAGCAGGGGAGTGGTGTTTTGTTGGTTTTGGGGTCGGCGGAAGGGACTAGAAGACATAGTCCCTCCTCTGGCTTGTAGCATCCTTTGGTTTCTTAAACAGAGGAGGTGGGGAACGACCTGAAGGCCAACACTGGTGTCCTCCCCCGTGGCGCTGTGTCCTGTGCATCCCCAGAGCATGCACTGAATAAATCCTGTTGTGAAAATCTCTTTGTGGGGCGTGCGGTGTCTCGCTGGGGGACCTGGAGGCTGAGGGTCTGCGTGTCCCATCTGTAAATTCCTCCTGATGGTGCCCTTAGGTGGGGGCTAAAAGACAACGTGGCTCCTGGGGCTGCTGAAGGCGGGTTGGGGATGGGGGAGGATGGTTTTGGCTTCTCAAAAGCACCCGGGGGCTGGTTTTTGCAAGGTTGAAACATTCATGTTTTTAAGCCTGTGCTGAAGCAGCAGGAGGAGGAGGAGACTGAGGAGGGATGATGTGGGGAATATTCCCCGAGTGCAAAGCTAAAATGTGTCCCCAACCAGGAATTCTTGGGCAAGGAAAGCAAGAGGAAGAGAGCTTGGAGGGGACAAAAAAACCAGGCTGGAGCCCTTCTGTTTCCCTGTTTTGAGAGACCCTGCAGCCACCCTCTCCCTAACCCTAAACAGGCATTTTTTCATCTTTGCAGCGAAGAACGGAGTTAAATGCGATCTGTCCCCAGATCCTGTGTTTCTGCAGCGTTTTCACTGCAGAATGTCACCAGCCACCAGCAGCACAGGGGGCAAAAAAGGGGACAAACTTGCAGCAGGGGTGCCACGCTGGGACCGGACCTTTGCTTTTGGCTTCCCCCCCTCCCATCCTTCTGCCCCTGCGGCTCCGCGTTTCCCTTCTTCCCCCAAACCTCGCCACGGGGAGCCCAGCGGCACCAGTTTTCCGGCAGGAAAACCAGCTGCCGTGGGGGTTGTTTCAGGTCATGGTCACGGCCGTCCCTGCTGGACGGTGACCGGCAGATGGCAGTGGGAGAGACGCCGCAGAGAACTGGGCAGCCCTGAACTCGCTACGCGGAACCCTGCCTGAGAGTCCAGGGCTTTATTGTAATCACCAGCCTCAGATGTAGTTAAGAATCAGATGATTAAAAATAACCTCCTGCCCAGGTGCCGGGGCTGCTCTAGGCTCTCACTGCTGATGAGCTGCTTTCGGGGGGGTAAAAAAAGCCAGCTTTGGGTCAGGGGTAGAAATACATCTATTTCTATGATGTATTTCTACAGGGAGTGGCTGCTGTTGGGTCGTTGGAAGGGATGGAGCTGGGAGGGCATTTCAGGACCGTCTGGGTGAAGGAGACTGTGGTATTAATTCCCTATAAGCAATAAAAGGAGCAGAAAAGCATTTCTCCTCTCAGCAAAACCAGGGCATTTAGTCCACACCTGATTTTTGGGGGTGGGGTTTTTTTTGCCATGCTGGATCCCCCACCCTGCTGGGAGCCGTGATGGAGCTGGGAGCCGCGCGGTGCTGCCACTCAACAGTATTAATAGCAGAAGCCCATCAATATAATTCTAGGATTTAAGTACTTTGTCATGATTTTGGAGGCTAGTGGCCCTTCTTAAAAACTGTTGGGTTTTGTTTTCTTTTAGGGCTTGGCTTCTGGAGTCACACAGTCGTGCAAGGACTTATTTAAGAGAGTTCCTTGTAAGAGAAAATTCAAAACCAGAGAGCAAATCCCCTTCCCCCTGCACCCCAGCACTGGGGGCTGATCCCTGCCACCACAGGCATTCAGGTTGGGTTGGTTTAATCCTAAATTAGAGGGATTGAGGGAAGGAGACCCCACAACAGGGGCAGGGTACGGTGTGCAAGGGAGGACACAAAACATTCAAGGGACAATTTTGCAGCATTTCCACTCAGTGTCTGGGGCGGAGGATGGATGCTCTGGCGTTGGGGTGACACAGCGGGCAGCTACTGGAGGAGGGAAGAAAGGAACCAAGAGCCTGGCAAAGATGCTGCTGGGTCCTGGCAGCCCCACAGTGTGGTGGGAGGAGGCAATTAGCCATCAGCTGTGCTCAGTTGAGCTGAAATCATGGGATTTGTGGTGTTTCTCAGGCTTTGGTTGCCACACTAGCCCCACCTGCCTGGTTCCTCCTCCCAACCCTGGGCCCTGTTTCCCAGCAGGGAGAGGGAATGTCCCGGCTGCAGGTTGAGAGGCTGCTGAGCTCTGTGCTCCTGAAGCTCTCCAGAACGCGGTAAGTGGGAAGGACTGGGGCAAACAAGTGCTCCATCCTGGGGGATCCATGACTGGAGACGTGCTGTGGTAGGTCCAATCAGCTGCCCGATGTTTTCTCTGCGTATTTGGGCTGAAAGTGCTCTCATCCCCCAGTGTCCTTGGGGCGGGGGGAGGCACCTTTCTCTCTCCTGTTTCCTGGCTGTGTTTTTGCCAAAGGAAGGCAGCTGCCTTTGTAATTGTGTCCGGTGATGGCATTGCTGCCCTGATGAGATATGGCTGGGCATCCTGGAGTCACCTTGGTGCCCCAAATATATAAGTTATGAGCTCGGACAACCTGCCAACCCTCCTCACAGGCAGAGGCTGCCCTTTCCCCTATACCAGGAAGTGTTAGAGAAAATAAAAGTTGCCTTGGCAGGTTTCTGAGCTCTAGTTGTGATTTATCGGAGACAAGGCAATGGGTTAGCGGAGCCTGGAAGTCCCTTTCTTCTCCCATTGCTGGTATCAGAGTTATAAATAAGTTTCTAACGAGGACTATCCAAGCCCAACCTGCAGCCCTTGAGCTGACTGTGTGTGAGGAAGCAGCTCAGGGCTTCGGGACATGGCTCAGGTCAGCCCAGGATGGCACCTACCAACAGCCCAAACAGATGGTCTCTGCTGCCAGCCCCACCTGCCCCACATCCTCACGCTGTCCTGGCTGTGGCTTCCCCTTCCATGCTCAGGATTTTGGTCAAACAGCGAATTTGGTCAGTGACTCACCGTCAGGAACGCTGGCCACCCCTCCAGAGGTCCCAGTTCACCAGCCAAGCTCACTTCAAGGCAGTAAAAAGACATTGGTTTTGGTTTGTTTTTTTGTTTTGTTTTTTAAAAAAAGTCAAAACAAGTTTATTTTCACAAGAGAGTATCTCCCATAATATTTTATTCATGGCTTCCAGCTCATGCGGTTTCACTGCTTGAGTTTCTCTGCATTAACATCCAGTGCAAGGGAGAGGGACTGAACCACATTCCTCTGGGACATACAGGATTAGTTCTTTTCCAGGGGGTGCCTCTTAAACACACCGAGTGGCTGTTCCCATGCTTGGGGTGCTATTTTGGTACCCTCCAAGCAATTTGTGGGTAGGAGTCCTGCTCCTCAGCGAGCAGTGAGAGGATAATAACGTGTCTGAGATGGCCTGGGCTGCAGTTTTGCACAGCGAGTCACCAGGACGGCTGAAGAGCCAGATTTATGGCGATGGGACTGCATTCCTTCCGCCGCTTGACACCGCCGCGTCCCCACCCACCAGCTGTGGCCCAGCCTGAGGAAATCACATCCCTGTTTCTCCCTGGAGCTACACCCCATCCCTTTAGGCATTCCTTCTGCCATTAAGGCAGAGGAACCCTTAACCAAGCTGCTTCATTTTGGGGAGCCCCAGCAGCCAGGTTTCTAGGTCTCCTGATGCGTTTGCTCCAGGGTGAAATTTGAGGGCTCTGGTTTCTTTTGGCATCTCTCTTTCTCCCACTCCATCCGAGAAGGTGACTTCTGCTTGCCCCCGCTCCCCGAAGTCTCAGATCTCCCACATCTGCCTGACAGGGAGATGGGGGTGATAACGGCCTGAGATGTCCTTCGGTCATAAAGAACCGATGCAGCCCCTCATCATGTTACAGCTCTACCCGCGGTCCTGAGCCTAGTTTGGAACGGGGCAGAGGGATAGTCCTACCTGCTCCTAAGGAAGAGAAGAAACAAAGCTTCCCTATCCCCTGACTGGTGCCAGAGCTCTGAAGGTTGCTGTCTTCTCAGACACCTGCGTTGCTACCTGCTTGGGAGAACCCAGGACCAGGACTCACTCCCTTTGGCTGACATCTCTTCCTGACCTGTCTCCCCTCCAGGACAGGGTGTTAATTGGAGTCGTTGGCTTATTCTATGTAAATACGCAGGATCCCTAATCTCCTCACTGGGGTTTGCATACAAGTGAGTAAGGTTGATATGGATTATCAGACCAGAACCACCCTCTGACTCTACACCACGGGAGAGCTGGGACCTCAGCCAACGCAGAATGTACTTCCTGAGCAGGGGCCAAGCAGCCAAATCTGAGCAGCTCCCAGGGCTTCCAGCCCACAGGCTGATCTCGCTCCTGGATCTAGTTCTTAACCCAAAACTTCAGAATTAGGTGCAAAAAACTTAAATCAAAAGCTCAGATCTATCCTCTTTGGACCAAAGTATCCACCCCCCTCCCGTCTCAAGGACAGACCAGAAAAGAACAGCACACTTGAGCCCATCTCCTGCAAAAAACGCACAAAACTGAGCACCAGGAGGTGATGCGCTGACTCGTTTCATTGTTTCTTTTGCACCCACTAAACGGAGAGGTAGGTTTTCCATGAGCAGGTGGCTCCACGCACAGAGGGGTCCCTGGAGAAACATGATCCTGGGTGCTACAAGAGAAGACCCACTGAGTCCTTCAACAAAGGCCACGTCGCGATTTGGGATCCTCAACAGAAAGAAGTGACGCCTCAGGAGCTCTGTGGCTGAGCCAGTCCGCTGGTGGCTTTGCTGCTCTTTAAGGAAGGCAATAGACTGTATAGTTATCACCTGAAATGGGATAAAATCCCTCCCACCAAACTATACAACCTACTACCTCACCTCCACAGAGCAGGACAGAGCTCTCGCCCGATTCAGGGCCGAATCGCTGGCTTTGCGTTACTCGCACCGTGCTTGGTGCGGGAAGAGAAGAGGAGAACTGAAGACCTGACTGTCTCCTTAGGAAAGACAGTAGATTGTATAGTTAGCTCAAAGGGAGGATCGGGCTCCACAACTATTCAATCTACTACCTCAGCCTCAAGGACAGCTTGGGACTATGGCAATCTGCGGCAACGAGATGGTCCTCATCCCAGTGTCAGCTGCTGTGTGGTTCCTGTGAAGAGAGAAGCGCATGAAAAATCATCAGGTTTCATGATGTTAGGGAAAAAGAGTCTCATACCCAACCTCCCTTCCTTCTCTGAACCTCCTTCGGTCCACTTGGACTAGAATTTATCCTGGGCAATCACACCAGCTGCAAACTTTACGCCCCCGAGGGCTTACGGCGGCAGCAGCGCTCCCCTTTGAACCCGGGGCCATGCGTGCAGAGAGCACGTCCCTTCCGAGGCTGCAGTCGGACGCAGCCAGGCTGACCTCACCTCGAACACACAGCCTATCTAGAACAAACCTGCCACACCAGATAAGAGAATCCATCAATTTAGCTGCCGGGCACTCTGGGGAATTGAGCAGATTAGAAATAACTGAGTACAAGGAAGCTTTTAGGCTGCAAACGTAATCGTATCGAGTACATCAAGGCAGATCTCATTTCCTAAACAAATGAGCGCAACGTGCAGGCTCGGTGTCCCTTTAATGCTACAGCTCAGCCAGGCGATATTAGCATGGATCTGAGACAGGCTGGCTTCCCTCCCCCGAGCCCTTGGCAAACTCTCTGAGACTCTGTCATTCTCTCTACACCCCAACACGAGGTATTAAGTTGGTGGTTTAAAAGAGACGTGTGAGGTTCTTTTGCAGTGAGAAAGAACCCCCCACCCCAGAAGGTTAAAGAAAGCCCTAGCGAGCAGGGAAGCCCCCCAGTAGCACATTGAGCAGGCGGTGTATGCAGCTGGGCAGAGACCTGAGGGAAGACTGACCACCAGAGCTGGGCAGGGGGGTCCCTAGCCCCCCTGAACATCTGCGGAGCGTTGTGGAGGGAGAGGCACAAGTTCCCAAAGGGATGAAGGCTGCCAAGTGCTTTGTGCTTCCACAGCCAACAGGCAGCAGCCCGAATCACAGAATGAGCTGGGGTTGGAAGGGACCTCTGGAGATCACCCACTCCAACCCCCTGCCAAATCAGATCCACCCAGAGCAGGTCCCACAGGAACGTGTCCAAGAGGATTTGGAATGTCTCCAGAGACAGAGACTCCACCATCTCTCTGGACAGCCTCTCCCAGGGCTCTGCCACCCTCAGAGTGTAGAAGTTCTTCCTCATGTTTAGATGGAGCTTCTTATGTTCCAGTTTGTGCCCATTCCCTCTTGTGCTGTCGCTGGGCACCACTGGAAAACGACTGGCCCCATCCTCCTGACACTCCCCTTGAAGTATTTGTAGGGGTTGATCAGATCCCCCCTCAGTCTTTTCTTCTCCAGACCTATAAGTGAGATTCACCAAGGTTTGGTGAACTGTTGTAACTGGGACCCTTGAAGTGGGACTTCAGAATGGGCCAGGCTACACGGATATCTTTGCAGGAAGGCGTGGAATGTGTTCCTGTTCCTTTGCAGAGCTCTGCAGAAGGCATTCTTGCTGGCATTCAGCATGGTCCAGGTAATTCTCTTAATTTCCTTTGACAAACTCAGCCTTCACAAGGGATGACCTGCTGTGCCCGGCCATCTGGCCCAGGCCTCTCCTGGCGTGACAGAGTATAAACAATGTCAAAAAATCAATGTTGTAGGGCTGGTTCCTACAGCATTTAAGTGCACAGCCCATCTGCACTGCCAAGTACCTTGCATTCCTGATGGGAGATGTTATTTTTCTTGGTTTATTGGCATAAAAAGTGATGCCCAGAAGTTGTGCATCCCTCCTTAGCACATGCAATACCAGCCAGAGCTTTACAGAGGTTACAGTCAGGCTCAAAGGTCCATCCCGTCTGTCACAGGCCACTCTGCCTCCTCAGGGACAGTAGTATTAGTTTAGACTCAAGTGTTTCAGCTTCCCAAAAATCACGCTGGTGCCACAGGGGATGAAGGGATCATGGTGGCAAGAAGGCCAGTGGTCACTGCAATGGTAGAGGACCAAGAGGCGGGTGGCCTTGGTGACCACGTTGGGTGATGCAGAGAGCAGAGAACACTCATCTTCTCCAAACAGGTTCTTCACAATTAACCTGGAGGCACATTTTTTCCTGATTGCCAGTCTGGTGCTTTATATCATTTTAAGTAAAAAAGCAAGATGTATAGGACAGGCATTTCAAAGGTCACTCTTGAAATCACTGTAGAGAAGAGGCGTTCAGGTCAATCTCAAACTGTGGGTGGGAAATTACATTAAACAACTTCTAGTTCACGTATATCTAATTATACACAGAAAAAAAGAAGACAAAAAAAACCCAAACACCCTTCTGACTTCTATAAGTAATCCTCAAAACAGGAGATTTAATTATTATAATTGTCTTAATGAGTACAGGGTTTGGGAATACCCAGCTGCTGATTCTGCATTCCTGATCTTGCCAGGATCCGTGCAGAAAGGAGTCAAAACAGGAGGATTTAGAGATACGATGCCTGGTAAGGATCTCTCTACAACCACCCCATCCTCAGCGTCACCGTCACGCTTGTTTGCGCTATACAAATTCCAGCAACAGCAAGCCCCTCTCCTGGATGGCTTGTGCTCTACACCACCAAGACAAAAGACGGAGTAAGAAGATGTAGAGAGGTGGCTAAATTTGTCAAAGATTGCACAGCAAGTCTGTGGAACCAGCCTTGGGAAGTCCTGCTCCAGCCTCTGGTCACCTTCACCTGGGTCAGCCCAGCAGGATTGGGACACGTCAACATCCACCTCTCTCTCTGTCTTTGACAGAGAGGGAAAGAGTGATGTTCCCGTTTAATATCTGCAGGAGATCCTGGCAGATAAAAGATCAGACACATCCTGGAGAACAGCTCAATAGTAAACCCCCACCCCCCAGGGGTTTCACAAAGAGCCGTTATGAATTAGTCACAAGGTTGGTGCAAACACTGTATCTGCTGAGATTCTCAGCAAAAATCCCACAGCAATCACCAAAGCGAGCTGCGTTCCAGCTCTGCCCTGCTCTCCAGACACCAAGCCTTCCCTTCGAGCACACCCCTGCTGAAGCATGACATTTACAAGTGCCTGCATGTGATGTAGCTATGCAAAATCCTGGAGAAAATAGCCAACAGGGTCTGTAGGAGTCAGAAGACTATACCCCAAAGCCTCTCACTGCTTGCTCAATTATTTTAGCCCACTTTTGGAAGATTTTTTGGATACTTGGCTGCTAAGAGCTGAACCTCCTTGAAAAACACCATTTTCAGTGCAGCCCATAAGGTAGTGGCATTGCAGTTCCTCCTTCCAAATTCCTCTGACTCCTTCAAAATTATCCAAATGTGATTTTTGTGCAAAAGCTGGGTCAGTCTCTGCGAGAGACTGCAGGAAGGTCCCCGTGCTCATCATGTGCCACCACCCGGTCCTGCTCTCTCGAGGTGCTTGGAGGGGTGAGGAAAATATGCAGGTAAAGGATTAACACGTTCCTTCACAGCAAGATCCACCAGGCAGGCAAAAAATTGGCATTTCCAGTCCAGCTTTCAGCTCGGCTTGGGGAGGGAGAGGTGACCTGCAACTGTTCTTTAGTTCACAGGGCTCAGGGTGGCTCGTGATGACCCCAAGTTGATGTCCCCACACACACAAATTTCGACACACCTGCAGACCAAAGATGCCGAGCGCGTCCAAGTCTCTGCCTTTAAAACCGGGAGGCACGGAACTCGCCTCAGAGAGTAGCTGGAAAGGCTCCGAAGCTTTGAGGAGCNGCGGTCCCGCGCGTCAGTGCCAAAATGCGCCAGGGACAGACAGGGCTTCTCAGTGGGAAATCAGGACCCTGCATCCCTGAGAGGCTTTTCAGCCTCCACGAGGACGGGATGGACCGGGGTAGAAGCGGCCCTGGCCAAGGCAAAGCCTGCCAGCAGCCAGCCGACTGCCTTGGCACAAAATGGCTGACCGTCGGCCATTTTGTTTCCTTAGCTATGCCCGTAGGGAAGCAGGTCATGACTTCATGTCCCTTGCCTCACCACATTGCTGGAGTGGCAAATAATAAGCAAATAGACCCCCCCAAAAGAAAAAAAAAATCCAACTCAAAATACGCAGAAATAAAAAGAGGTGGGAAAGGTTTTCAGTAGCTCCCTGACGTTGCCGAGATGGGCATCCACATAAAGTGCCGCTCAGAGCCACGCAACCCCACCAGCTGGCAGCGAGGAACCCGCTCGGAGAAAAAGCAGCAAACAGCCCAAAAAAACATCTTGAACACACCCAGCACCACTGGAAAGCAAAAAAATGACATTGCCAAACTAGCCACAAGGACAAGTTGCTTTTAACTTCTCACAGGCCAGGCGAACCTCTCGGAAAAGCAAGGCCAGGCATCTTCCCCAACACCTCATCCTGGAGCTGATATTAAATTTATCACCCTTCGAAAGAGTTAATCAAAGGTACTGCAAATAGGCAAAGGGAAATGGAAGTAAAAAGTATTTAAAGTTCATTCCTGCAACAGCCCCTATGTTTCAGCAGTGCTTTTCCTCCATGCTCTTTTAATGACGTAGGTAGTTTTTCATATCAATGTTGCTGTAGAATTTGTTTGTTGTTAAACAATTAACAGGTATCTTAATAAATAGCTACTCAATCTGATAGTGGTTGTCTTGTGTCCTTTCAGATGGTTATAAGCATCTGGATCATTAATTAATCTGGTATTGATATTTATAATACAGGCATCCAGTAACCTGCTTGGTTATACAACTTATCTTTTATTAATCCTTCAGAAATCCATTATTAAAGGTGGCCACAAATGTAACAGTTTTTCTAAACCGTTGTGTATTTTCCTTGTAAATCAGCATATAATTTATACTCTCCTGAAGGAAAAAAAAATCCTAGAATTTTTGTCATTAAACTGACGCAGACGTTATTGATATTTCATAGAGTAATTTCTCCAAAATACTAAAACCCAATCATTTTGATCAATTTTTACCTGATCTGTACTCAATTCTATAGGTTAACTCAAAAATATAAAGAAAGACGATCCGTCCCTGGCATACTCTATGAAACTCTTCCATTAATACTGTTTTCCTTCTCGATGCTCCGTTCAAAAGCTACTCACCAGACAAGATAACACAGGTAACAGCCACCCTGAATGTAGATTTGGACTAAAAACATTTAATTTGCAACGCGAGCCATCCGCCTGGTGCCCACCCATGCTGCTCCGGCACCGGGACCACCGTCACCTATGCGATCCTCCATGTTGCCTGTCTGTAAGCAAGCCGAGGAGAGATGGAGGCAAATACCTTTCTGTGCAAGAAAAGCGATTTTCCCCTCTTTCTGCTCTCCTTCACGGCTCCTCTCAGAAAGTCCCTGCGTCTTTCCAGGCGTCCGGGCAGCCTCTCAAGGAAAGGTGGGGTGATCACCCCAACACCGATGCTTTATCAAAGCCCGATCCCCCCTGCTTCTCCTAGTGCCACCGGACAAAGATCTGTTCCTCCTATCGGCCGTGAACGAAGAGACGTGACTACTAACTCCAAGACATCCCAGCTACCAAAGGAAATGAAGAATCACTTAAAAAAAAAAAAAAAAAAAAAANAAAAAAAAAAAAAAAGCGAAAGCTTTTATTTGGCGCATGTTCTGGTATTTTTTTTGCCCTGCTTCTGCGCAAAAATTGTATGGTAACGCCACCAAGTTCCCTTAAACTTTCAAGGCGTGTTACTGGTGATGGCGTCTGGGTTGTGTATCACACCTTAAAGTGTTCGGGACACACACGCCGGTGCGGCAAACAGCTCGTTACCACACCACGGCTCCATCCTCCTCTGAGAAAAGCAAGAGCTAAAGAAGCCAAGAGCAGCTATTGCTTTTAATATTTAAATGAAGTTTTTGTGCTCCCGAGATGAAAACTTTCAAGGCAAGAAGGCAATAAACAAAACAAAACAAAACAAAAATAATCCCTAAAATAAATCCTCCGGATCACATCGGCTAAATCCAGGCACTGCCACGTCAGTGGAAAGGTCACGTCTTATATTCACCGAAAAACAAGAGGACACACAACAGGTTAAAATGCTACCGTCCGGCAATGACCGGCTCTAATCATACCAAACCGATGTGTAAAACCATCCGCCTGTCCAAAAACAAATTAGACAACAGTGCTCTCTGGTACTTTATAAATACAGAAGAAAGGAGGGCTGTTTTATTGAATATAGCGAACAAACCTTTCCGTCCGGCTATACCGTGCAGCCCCGCGGCTCTGCATGCACCGAGTAGCCTTACGCCGCTAATACAAAAGCTCAGTTTGGCAATTCCAGGCATTTTCAGGGCTCAACGTACGCCAAAACTACCCACTCTCTGCCTCTGACTTTGGTCTCGTTCCAAAAGGTCCTTTTTTTTTTTTCCCTTTTTTTCTCTCTCTCTCTCTCTCTTTCTCTCTCACTACAGCCGGTGCCACGTCGAGACGGGAGAGTTGGGCTTGAACATGGCCGCAGCTTCCAAAAAAGAGCCAAGTCCCAGCGTCCTGGCTTCTTCCCCCTTCCCGACGGAAAACAAAATGGCCATGCAGCAGCCATTTTGTTTGCTGCGGGATGGGAGGGAGAAGGGAAGGGAAAGGAAGGGAGGGGAGGCGCAGGCCAGGCGGGAAGGATGAGGTGGGGAGAGGGAGGGAGAGGGGAGGGCGTCGTTTCGGCAGGAACCCAAAAAGCTCCACAGCAATGCCCGGCCGCGTCCTCCCTTCCTCCCACCAGGGCTGAGTGGGTCAAGCCCCATTGTGGGACCCATGCGGAGGGACAGACATGGAATCTGCTTTTCCAGCCTTCCCAGGATGGTTGAGCCAGAGGTGTCTGGCCTGAGAGGGGTTACGCTTCCTTCCCCAGGCCCGGCCAGCACCTCCATCCTCCCCCATGGCATGGGCCAGCTCCTGCCCATCCACCGCCAGTACCGCCAGGCTCTGCTGGAGCTCCCAGTGGGAAACCCGATGGCGGAAACCAGCCCGGGAACGTCAAACTCCTGAACTTCCCTGGGCAGGAAATGACATAAATAACACCCGCAGGGAGGGGGAGAGGAACCCAGAGAAAGCCTTGGGGATGGTGGCTCGGCAGCAGCATGGCCTCCACCACCCAAGTCCTAAGGGCATCTGCAGTAAGGAGCAAGCTGAGGTTTCCTCGCTCCTCAGAAATTAGGGCACATGGCCAAGGCCGGTGCAGGGTCCATGACGCCTCCCTGCTCTCAAGCATACCAGGGACAGTGCAGGTGGCTGCCTGGTACTGGCCATAACCCAAGTCACGGGTCTGTCCCCGTCCCTGCGAGCACAGCAAGGGTGGTGCTGAACCACACTGAACGCTCAGCTCTGCTGGCCTAGGCACCACCTGTCTGTCCAGCACCTCATAATCTCCATGACTTTTATCTGCCTTTCTGCCCTTCCATGGACCAACACCACAACTGCCTGGCTGGACAGCACGGCTACAGCTTGAGGGACCGGAGAAACATGGGGTGAAACCCCCTTCACTCTCTTCTCCCTAGAGCACAGAGCCAAGCTCCTAGTGACCAGCCTTACTGAAGAAGCCAACAAGCTGCTGAGAGGAAGTCACCACAGAAAGTCTACCACAGAAGGTCCACCACAGAGGTGAAGTCCCTTCAAGTCCTCACCAAAACCAGACAAGAAGTTTTTAGAGCAGGGTAGGCACCTCACAACCTTGTGTGAGAGTACCCAGCATGGGAAGACCCTTAAGAGCACTCAAAGCAAACACCTCCTGGGCTTTCTGCTTCTGTAGGCGAGACAAGCAGTGAAAATCAGAACTTTCCCATGATTTAGGATAGGTAAGAATTCCCAGTTACAAGCCCTATCGCCTAAGGACAAAGGGAACTGGAAATGCCAAGACCTAGAACAGTTTTGAAGCTGTTACAGCTCTTGTAGGAAAATCCTATAAGGAAGGTTGTGAGTTGGACAAAGCACTTCGTGGTGTATTCATGTGGGATAAATTTAAGCGCTGGAGGCTGGACCTGCCAAGCTCTATCTAGGCAGTGGGGAGGGCAATTTCCCTGCAGAGTAATTCAGAGCAGAAACATAATGCCAACGTCTTGAATTATCCTGTGAAGAAACCTAAAATCTTAAGATTTTTTTTTGTTTGTTTAATAAGCACTATTCCTCACTAGCTCTTAGGTAACCTAAGATCTCCAGGTGAGAATTGTTACAGATGTATTGCTTAGTTATTTGCTGTGATTGATTAGGCCCTGAAAATGAGCATCACCTTTGTCAAGTGCCTGCAGGACCTAACTTCTCCTGTGGGCTCCTTGGAGAGTCGTGTGACCTCAGAGGTAGGATTGTGCATTTACATTAACCTTGTCGTTTGGGAAATCTGAAGGTGTTTGAGAACTCCAAGCCCAGTTGATTTTCATAGGATTTGGGAAGGCAAGGCTGACTTGAAAACCCCAGCCTTTGTACTGAAAGACTATTGCATTTCTTGTGCAATGCTGTTCCAGGAGAAACATCAAGGCGGTTCCCAGGATAAAGCCATAAAGCCCAAAGGGCCTTTAGTGTTAGATGAAGACCAAAGATGCCTGTAGCAATAGATCAAGAAATGGCCACATGCAGAGTGTCAGTTTGAAGCTGGGAATGAGCAACAGCTTCAGCTGCTCTGTCACCAATACCCTTTTTGAGAAAAACCCTGAGAAACTGAGGAACTTTATTTTTATCCTTATTCTAAGTGTAAACACTACGAACGGGGCAAGGCAAGGTATGAGACAGGGTGTTTTGCCTTTCCCAGTAACAGAGCCCCTGAATTGTCCGGGCAGCTCCTTCCTGGCACGTTCTAGATGGAGCAATATGGGATTAGGAACATGCGTGGGGCTGGGAGTGCTGGAGATATCAATAGCCTCCACAAAATTGTATATAGCCCCTCAGCAATAGTTGCTTATTTCATATATCTTAGTCAAATGTGGGGGTGCACAGGGTGAAAGATGAGAGTAAGAGTAAATAAGAGGGGGTGTGCATTTGGGAGGGGAGGGCATCTGACTGCGTGAGCAAGTGAAGGAGATTATGAATTTTTGTGGACCTGGGTTACTGTGAGAGCTGAGGTGGTTTGTGTTGGGAGAGGGAAGTGTGAATACGATTAAAATGCTGGAGCTTTACAAAGGACAAGGGAGGAGGTGCTGAGCAGGGGGATATTTTTGTAGCCTCCAATCTGGGCCGATGTGGGTTTAGCAAACTGGTGGTAGATTCAGCCGTGGTTATGGAGTCTCTTCTACAGGACAAGCCACTTGTTCTTCATGCTTTCTGCTTCCAGGTGCTGCCGCTGTGGCCTCGCCAGAGCTGTCATTCAAGGCCCACCTTTGATGTCACTGGTCAAGCTTCCAGAGTTGTGGAGGGCTCACTGCCCAGGCAAAAGCTGGTCCAAAACCAGCAGCAAAGAACTGGTAAGGAACGTGGGCCCATACTCAAGCCCCAGGGGACTCTCTTTCTCAGGGAAATAAACACAGAATGCGGGAGCTGGTGCTCATTCTTCCACACATACTGGCTGCCAAGGATTGTTGTTTGATGGGAGGCAGAGCAGAGACTGACTTCGGATCAGAGCTGGGTGGGGAGGACAAGACTCCCATTTCTGTTTGGGATCAGGGCTTGTGAGAAAGAGTCTGTGATGCCGTCATGGGTCTTGTAAGCCAAAGAACTGTATCCTTGTGCTTTAGCTCAATTTTTTTTATTATTATTATTTTTTTTTTTTCTACCACGTTGTAAAAGTGGTGGAAATCAGCTGCTCATTGTCATGTGTTTGAGTCTGTGGACTTCCTCAGCATCAAAGCTTCCCCTCTGGCTGTTTGCTGGAGTCTCTTCAGGTCTTATCCTTCTGGTCTAGTTGTATCCCAGCCAGCCCATCCAGACACAGCCATCACACCGTCATCTCTCACATGCTCTCTACTCCCCACACTGGCCATTTTGCTCCTGGCTCGTGAAATTTAGAGGGGATGAAAATGTGAGTAAGAAGCAGAGGGGTTTTATTCATTTGTGGACCAGAAAAACTTTGCTTGTGAATGGGGAGAAATGGCATTAGCTTTTTTTTTTTTTTCCTTAGTTGGTAGGAGAAAGAGGGTTGATCAAATTGCCTTCTCTGGGTATTTGGGTGGATTCTTTTCTTCTCCAGGCTTGTCCAGTGGTACCTTTCCTCACCAGGCCTGAGCACTCTCTTGGGAGTCTTTGGACTCCTCTGTTTCTATCTCGGGAACTATGTACATAAAGCCACGGCAGCAACAACAAAATAATTTGTGAAAGGGAAAAAAAACCACAAAAAACCAAAAAAACCTCCCACACTTAACACACCTGAATTGCTGTGTTCCTGCGTCCAGTGTTAGTGAGTCACTTTGCCCCTGTTTCCTCCTTTGGGAAATAGATACTCCCTACCTGGGAGTGCTGAGAAGGTTAATTAGTTAATGTACTAATTAACCAAATGTGCTTTGAACAATGGAATTGCTTGAGGCAGTAAGATCTCATGAAGGTCTCAGTCTAACGCTGGCTTTAACAGAAGGTGGGCTCCCAGTTCATATCAGTTGGGACAGCTTGCCCTCAGCCAGAGAGAAAAGAATTGAGTTTATATGCATTATTCATACTGTTGCCACAGCACATCTGAAGCACAAATGGCACACCCAAGCTCTTCCCTGTCTGCTTCTCCCACCAAGGATGGAGATGCAGCTGCTTTTCTCCTCACAAAGAGCTCTGGGTCTCCAGACCAACGGAGGAATCCACGCTGGGGTTTTTGATGACACTGCTAGTCTTTTTGGTCCATGCCCAGCAGTAACCCACATCTCACCTTACTCTGGAGGACTGCAGACACCCAGGCAGTTTCTCCTCCCTCTTCCAGAAGATGGACGGTGGTAGAGAGCACTCTGCCTGCTAAAGTGAGAGCTGGCTTCGCTTTCCACATCACTGGGATCCACCCCA
The DNA here is from genome assembly GCA_013400055.1 of Nycticryphes semicollaris. Lineage (NCBI taxonomy): Eukaryota > Metazoa > Chordata > Aves > Charadriiformes > Rostratulidae > Nycticryphes > Nycticryphes semicollaris. The sequence goes on along the minus strand of VXBJ01007154.1, from coordinate 65,298 downwards.
GACTGGATTTGGAGCTGCAGCTGCAATGAATCCCTCAAGCCAAACTGTTTCAGGCGTTGGCCAGGTCTGAGCTCATCCAAAGGCCATCTCGTGCAGCTTCAAGCACCTCCTGTGTCTGTGGGAGGCAACTGAACAGTGAAGTCAAACCCCACAGTGGAGGCCGTAACCGATTTCTGAAAGGTTCCAACAAAGATGTAACCACCGGATCTGATGGAGGTTGTTTGCCCTTCACCAGGGTCCCCAGAGTTACCCCTTAAGAGTGAGACTGTCCCCAGGCCACCCTGCATGGCCTGGGTGGAAGGGAAATTGCAACAATTTTGATTTCTCCGGGAATTGAGAATTTGCTTTCCAAATGAGGCTTAAATTCTCCTTCTGCACCAGTTCTGCAAGCTCTGAAACTCCACAGGTTCAGCTGGGTTCCTCCCCAGCTGGAGAAGAAAAGGCAAGGTAATGTCACAGCCATTTCTTCTGTGTCACATTTATACAAAGCAGAGGCCTAATCTGAAGAAGCTGAAAATCATAATTAGGCAGGCGAGAACCTACACTCTGAAAAATGCATCCCTTGTCTCATCTAGGCTGAAGCATGTATTGTATTAGACTCTTTAAGGGCTGAGCTTTCAGAGCTGCATTTCCAGAAACGAACTGCTGCTGAAAGCAGGCCCCCTAAAATAAGCAAGACTTAGCAAATGTTCCCACCTCCACCAGTTCTGACAATGACACCAGCAGGCAGATTTTGGCTGAGCCCTTCTGGAACTGTGGACATGTTTCCTACAGCAAAGAGTTCTTTATAAAACTCCCCTTTTCCAGCACAGAAACTATACAGGTCCCTCATTGCAGTCAAGTTTGACCACAGATACCATAACACAGATCCATCTCTCTTCTCTCTTTGTTGATGCGAAAATGCCTTGGAGAAATAATATCAATATGTCTTTGCTAATTGATGGTCTTGTCTTGGCTTTGACTCATCAGTCGACTGGCCACCCTCAACTGTTATTTCCCAAAACCAATGTTTTCCTGCTTGTTTATCTTTCCTGGCCTTATTTGCACACAGCCGCCACCCAAAAACCTCTCTCTGTCCAGGGAGCAGGATTTATTGCCTCTGTTTCAGCAGCAGGAGAACAATGTAGGGCCTATACAAACAAGTACTGCTGTTTTCTTTTGCTTTTCATTTATTCCTTAGTGGTAAATCAGCGCATTCCAAAACAAACAAAAATCAGAAGATTTAGGACCCGAAGAACTGTCCAGAGCAATATAATAGGGGCTGAAGACAGGTTGCATTTAGACATTAAGCAATGAGTACCCCTTGAAAGCAAATGAAATGCTTAATCTGTGATTATTTCTGGCCGGCGGTGACATTTTGTCACTCTGTGTGAAAGGCAGAAGCTCAGGTGCCTGGATCACTTAAATCCACACACAAGAGAGACCCAGGCTGGGCAAATAAGCTGCCCAGGGTGAGGACTCTTGATTGTCCCTATGTGGACAGCACTAAGTACGATGGATCCCTCAAGACACTCCTCCAACAACCAAATGCAACACCAGTAAGACCTTATATAACTGCAGGTTCACGCAGTGACAACAGAGCTGGGAATTTTAGCACTTAGATTTTTGTCCTGCCTCTGGCACCAAGCTTGACCTTCCAGAAGACCCTGAAGGACCAGGTGAGCTTCAGCCCTTGTATTATGGAAAAGCATTGATCCACGCGCCGTCTCCTCCTTTGACTTCACTTCAGCCCAAGCTGGCACTTTTGCCAAGATTTAGACAAGATTGCCAAGAAAAAGAAGGTTAACCTCTCGACGTTAACCAGTGCTCTCCAGAGCCAGGCTGAGAGCCCGGTCCCTCCTGTGACCACATGGGGACTGTACAACTCGTACTCGGGATCCCACCTGAAGAAGGAGGTTTTATGAGCCAGGCAGCCAAACCTAATCCATCTTCACCTGCTGGTGGTAAAGCTGAGCTCAGAGGAGCAGGCAGCGTCTGGAAAGCTGAGCTTATCAGCCTGTTACAAAGATCCCTTTGAACTTTTGTTCAAATCCCTTTGGAGACAGCACCCGCCCTCGCTGCCTCCAAAGAAGAAGCTTTTCCTGGGCTTGGTCCTGCCATTTGCAGCCACGCTAGCTGGTTTGTTGGCTGCAGCTCTCCTGAGGGTCCCTCTGGCCTGACCCATGCTGCTGAGCCCGGTGGGGAGAGGGAGCGGACACCTTTGCAGCACCCACAGCTCGGAGCAAGCCTTGTTCTCAGCCTGCCTGGAGCAGCCGTGGCAGACATGGATAAAAACAGCGCCCAGGAGGCATCTGCCTGCGATGGTGTGTGCGCTGCTGATGCTCAAGGATGAACAGATGGGTTGATTACACAGGGAGAAATGGACACTAATCGTATCCAGATTCACCAGCTGCAGGATTTCCTCCTGAGCCCTGAAGGACAGGAAGCCCTTACCTGCTTCGTTATCCTGTCTCTGGTCATTAGCCCCTTCCCCCACCCTGGGAACCACATCACAGCTAATCCCCTGGGCGGGGATGGGCCCGGACTGGAAAACTGAGATCCAGATGGGAACCCTCCCAGTGCTTGGGCATGGCTGGATCTAGCCCCAGTTTCAGGGGCCTGTCCTGCCTCTTGGCTCCGGCACAGCCAGGAGTTCCCTTACTCTGGGAGCTCATTGCCAGATTTTTCTTTTACTGCTGCCTCTCTGAACAGCCAGGAAGATTTCGGGACTAATGAGAGTAACTTGTGCATCACAGACTGCATTGAAGATCGATGCATCGTGTTTCACCAATATCTCTGCTGAGTTGCAGCCACTTCTAGGGTGGAATCCAGTGTGTGTTGACCAGCCCACGGCTGATGGAGCCACAGGTGAAGGAGTTTTTGCAGACCTAAAACAGCAGAGGCAATCCCCTAGCAGGCTTTAGGACAACAAGCCAGACTGAACTGGGACATAATGCTGGAGACCATATCCATATTCTTCTTCTTGGAAGACTGAAACATGCCAAGGGGTCAGGTCGCTTAACTTTTATGCAGTGCCAGGCTGGAGAAAGGAGCATAACCCTCCTAGACCCCTTTATCCATGTCCATTTGCGTCCATCCCAGCTCTTCAGCCACAGTGATGTGCTCCCAAGGCAGCGTGACTGGAGGGCTGGCCCCAGATGTTCTCCCTGTGGAGCTGCTCCCAACCTTTCTCCCACAGCCAGGACCCCTGGGAGCAGATGTGCAGAAGTTCAATCTGTTGATGGTGGTATCAGGCCCTGCCCTGACTTTTGCTGGAGTCTCCACACGAGGAGTGCAGCCTGCCTCAAAAACATTATAACCAAGCTGTTGTTCCAAATCAGGTTTTTTGGGACCCTCTTCCCTTACATGCCCAGGATGCCACCATTCCTAGCCCTCAGGCTTATGGTGTCAAACTTGGAGCAAGCTAATTAGCCATCTCAAAGCCATCCCAGCTCCACACACCAGGATGCCATGAGTTGTCCCTGTGACCTCTGTTCCCCTCAGCAGCGTGGGTGCCCAGCACTGAAGAAGCCAAGATAGAAGGAGAGGACAACCGCTCCCCAAATTCTTGGTGTTCCTCCTAGAACCTCCCTGCCCAGCTGAAGTCACTGCAAGTCCCCACACCTTGCACTAAAACGTCAGTGTGGACCAACCTACGGGTTCAAACCAAACCATGAAGATCCTGGCTCAACAGTTGACCAAGATCAAAGGTGTGACCATGGCGGCCCCACAGAGCCCTTGAGCTGTGAGGAGGAGGAGGAAAAGGAAGCACAACTCTTGTCATGGCCTTGCAGGTGAGGAGAAACCTCCTGCCCAGTCCTGCATGGGCCAGGGCTGCTCTGGGGTGCACAGCCATCTCCCTTGGGCTGTTCCTCTGACCCCAAGCCCAACCGGATGGTGACGCTGATGTTCTGGCAGCAGCCACAGGACAGAACGGTGCTGGTGGGAACAAGCAGCAGAGGTGCTTCCAAAACTGCCACCCCACAGCCTGGCTACGGACCTCCCAAAACCACAGAGTGTTACATACAGGGTGATTTTAGGTCATCACCATCACAGTAATATAATACCTACCTCTTAGCCCCCTTGCTCCCCCCCCAGACCTCACTGTGCAGCACATTGGTCGTGCCCTGTGCTGGGTGACCACCTCTCTTATGTTTCCTACAGCCAGGAATATCTCGTGAGCTACCTTAGCTTGCCAAACCCAGCCTGCGTTAGCCCTGCGTATCTCCCGAGCTTTCCAAAATCCACAAATCCAGACAGCACAGCTCAGTGCCCATGAGCAACCCTGCAATAACAAACCGGCCTCCTCGCTTTGTCCTCCCAGACCTCACCTTTTGCAACAGCCCAAGTAGCATCAAAGCTAAACAGTAGCCATGAGCAACTCCACGATAACAAACCAGTACTACGGAAAAGAGAGAGGGGAAATTAGGGAGAAGTGGCAGAGAGAGAGGGAAAAAAAACTGCAGGAAGGCAAAAAAATTATATTGATTCTTCTAAGAACCAGCTCTGAGGTGGTACAGAGTGTGAATCAGATCTGGGCACCTCTGGATACTGTGTGTTCCCCACAGTGCAGGAAGCTACATCAGCTCTCCCTTTGGGTGTGTTTCTACAAGGATCCTGTTAAAACTGGGCCCCCCCCCCCCCCCAAATCTATTGGAACAATCAGTGGAAAGGTTGAGGACGGAGCCCACGAAGGCTGGAGTTGGTCTCCCTGCCACCCCAGAGGTGGTCACTGGAGCGGTGAAGCTGGTTACACGGATGGTCCAGCATGGGGGTGGAAAGCTGGGCTGCAGAGACACAGAGCATGGCGTTTTTTGCAACTGTAAATTGGGCAATTTTCACAATGTAAGTTTTGCTCCAAGTTTTTTTGGTTTGGGGTGGTTTGTTTTTTTTTTTTCAGAAAAAGAAAAGAAAAAAAAGCAATCACAAGCCAAACTCTGCTTTGGCCAAACCTGCCCCTTTTAAGGAAAGGAAATTTCCCAGAGCCCCCCTCGACAAACCTGGAGGCTCGATCCCGCTCTCAGGAATGTCAGTGCAAATCCAGATTGTCCCTGCTGACTGCTGGGGGGTTAGAGCAGCCTTGGAGAAAAGCTCCTGGTCTCCTGCCGGGAGGTGGAGCAGAGCTCACACCAGAGCAGCCTGAGAGCGAAGGCAATAAACAGCGGAAAGATCCAACTCCTCCTTTCAAGAATTCATCTTTTTTGCTGAGCCATGTTCTGGAAGCACGAGCCCTGTTTTGCTGGGAGCTGCATGGAATAAAACATCTGCGTCCCTTGGCTGGATGGCTCTTTCCAGGGGTGCCAGATGTTTTCCTTAGGACACGTCAGAAGTGTCTTGCTTGAGTTCAGACTTTTTCTCTTCCGGAGCTGCCCACTGCAGAACCCGCTGCAGCTCCAGTGGGATTCCTTTTAATATCCACCCTCTGCCAGCTTTTCTCAGGGAAGCAAAAGGGATTGGGAGCAAAGTGGGAAAGGTCTGGTTTCGCCCAAGAATTATTACAGGGAAAACAACCTTCAAGGAGAAAGTTGGACTGACGAGCGAAAAAACTCGTGCTGCCTTCTCACTGGTGTTAAGGGTCTGGATATAAACTGGTGTGTAATCACGGCACTGATAAGGGGATCCCAACACAATTTGGGGGTCAGACCCCTTGAACAACTGACAGCCCCCCAGTTCCTGCAACACGGGACTTTGGGCTCCCAAACCAACCGTGGGGTGTTGTGAAAAGCTACTGATGACGAGGTTTAGAGCCAGACCTCCCAGCATCCCGGCCACCAAACCTGGGCACACAAGGCCATGCAGCTCGCTGTGGGGCTGGGAAATGCTGCAACACCTGGGACGGCATCTTTGGGAGGTGAGGGAATTTTGGGGATGTCGCTGGAGCGTGGCCGAGGTGCGCAATAGTGTGTTGGAGGGTCACAGAGGCACAGCAGAGCATTCGGCTGTTTTGTGGCCAGTACAAAGGCTTTATCGTAGGGCTGTGCATCACTCACTCTAAAAAGAGGTTTTTTGGAGGAGGGAGAAAAAGGGGGGAAGTTGGGCAGGGGTGGGGGAGAGAAAGGAGGAGGACAAATTTGGTGAAGGAGGAGGGGTGGCTTCCATAGCTCCCGAGCGCCTGCGGAGTGCCCGGCGTCTGGGAAGGAGGACCCTGCCCTGCAAACAAACTGCTTTTGTTGTGTCCCGAACAGGGGCCTAAATTAAGTTTGACAGAAAGAGGGCAGATTCACAGGAGCCACAGGGGGTCGAACCCCTGGGCTCAGTTAGGGCCGGGCAGAGCGGGAGAGCTCTCGGGGCGACGCTGCCGGATCTCGCCCGGCTGCGAGAGGGGAGAGGCGCGAACCTCCACGAGGCACCGGGCGGCCACGTTTAATCGTCCCCGTGCCTTCGCAAAGCAGCTTCCTCCCGGCAGCGCCCGGCTCAGGCCATCTCCAAAGCCTAAAGGCTGCCATCGCTCTGTGAAAAGCAGCCACCGGAGTGTTCCCTTGGCTAGTTTCACCCGCCGGGGCCAGCAGAGCCTCCCGCCCTGCTCCCGGGCATCTCCCCGGCCCTGCCGCCTGCCCTGGCACACGGTGCCAGCGTGAAAAACCAAGCCAGCTTCTAAACAGTTAACGCTGACAAAACCAAACCGCTCGAGTTCCCTCCTTTCCCAATCGCTCCTGGTGTAATTCACCACCACCCCCCGCCAAAAACAAACAAACAAAAAAAAAAACCAACAAAAAAATATTATCCTCCTCCTCTGACCTCGCCAGGGTGTCCTCGTCCTCCCTCCCTCTCTCCCGTCCTCTTTCTCCTTCCTTCTACCCTTCCCGTGCCCCCACCATGGCTGGCAGGGCCGGCCGGGGACACGCGTGCCCGCCGGTCTGCTCGGCGCTGGGAGCTCCCAGCACGTTAGCTGCGGCTGCCATGTTGAATTGCAAATCCGACATGATTCGACAGAATTGTTTTTGTCCCCCCACGCACACACACCGTCCCCCTCTCTGTAGTGCCCGGCGAGGAACCAAAGAAGTGCCCAGGCAACGTGCACCCAGCCCCAGGAAGCTCTCGGGGATGTCCCGGGCGACGGGGCGAGGGCAGGGAGAGAAATCACCCTCCGGGTCCTGCTCCAAACGCGGCACGTAGGGGCCTGCCTATGGGCTATACGTCCCTCTCTATAGGAAACTGGCTTTAAAAGTCGGATGTTTTAGCACCACGGGCCAGAGAACTCGCCGGGAAGGAGGTTTCGGGGAGAAGGCAGGTTACAGCAACGACAAAGCGACTGAGCGAGTGGAGGAACAAAACATTATTTCAAATCAAAGGCAAAAAAAAACCAAAAAAAAAAAAAAAAAAACCCAACCCAATAAAAAAAAAAAAAAAAAAAAAAATACCGAACCACACAAAAAAAAAAAAAAAAAACAAAAAAGAAGAAAAAAAAAAACAACAAAACCCACCCAAAATTAAGAGTGAGGTTTGATTTCGTACCAAGGCAGCAAGAGAGACGCACCGTGGAAGAGAGTGGTTTTGTTGTTGAGTGGTGGCTGGATTTAGCTCCGCTTATCCGGACAATCATCGGGGAAGGATCCTTTTTCCGAGAAAGGCCAGTTTGAGTGAGACAGCTTTTTTTTTTTTCCCCTTCTCTCGCTCGCTCTCTCCCCTTTTTCCTTCTCCTCGCAGCTCAACGCCAAGAAATGGGCGGTGCCTGGATGCCAGGCTCCATCCGAACGAGACACCCAAGGCCAAGGGAGGCTGGCACAAAGGCGAGCTGGCAGGAATTCCTGCACTGGGAGCCGCGTGCCCGCGGGACGAGCCCGCCACCTCCCAAAAAATCAACCTCCGACACCGCCCGCTCCGGAAAGTTACCCCATTGGGCTTGAAAACGCCCCGCCAGAGGCCAAAAAAAAAAAATAAAATAAAATACAAAGGACAAGGGGAGGAAAAGAGGAAAATGAAAAAGCCAAGACCTTCCTTTGCATGGATGCGGGTTAAACAAAAGGCCTGGAAAGGTGGATTAGGGGCTTTTTCCAACCCCCCTGGGCTCCTTTTCCCGCCTGCCCGTCCCCCTCCTCCTTCCTCGCACCCTCCATGGCCCATTCCCTCGCCCACCATCCCAGCGTCCAGGCAGAAACCAGCCCTGGGCTCCCTCCTTCCTGGTTTTAGCTCGACAGGAGGCGGCGGGTCCTTGAATAAGAACACACACA
>VXBJ01007154.1:30265-41613 GCA_013400055.1 Nycticryphes semicollaris | reverse complement strand
GCCGCCTTTATATAGGGGTTTCCAGGGGTCTCCACCCTATTATGTAGGTGTCCCCTGTTATAAAAAGGGGGGTTGAGGGAGGGTGATTGTCCATATAGTGGTCCCGAGCGCATGGAGGTCTCCAANGCCCTCGGCCCGGGCCCCCCCCGGGGACGCCGACGACTCCCGCCCTGCGGCACCGCCAGGGGGCGCCCCCGCCGTCGGGGGCAGCGGCGAAGCCGCCGCCATGGCTGCGCCGCTGCCGCCACTGCGCCTGGGCCGTCCACGCCGTGCGTGGCTGCGTCACCGCGCCGGGACGGGTGGGCGGAACCATTGCGTTAAAGGCAGGGGGGGAGTGTGGGTGGAAGCATGGCGGGGGCCATGGCGTCGTGGTGTGAGGGAGGAGACGAGGCTGCCGTGACAGGCCGAGTTCGCGGCGGGACCCTGACAGGGAATCACAAAATGGCTTGGGATGGAAGGGACCCCCCCCCAGTGCCACCCCCTGCCCTGGGCAGGGACACCTCCCACCACACCAGGTGGCTCCAAGCCCCCTCCAACCTGACCTTCAACCCCTCCAGGGATGGGGCAGCCACAGCTTCTCGGGGCAACCTGGGCCAGACTCTCACCACCCTCACACCAAAGAACTTCTTCCCCAAATCTAACCTAAATCTTCCTGCTTTTACCTTAGAACCCTCCCCTCCTTCACCAAGAGTCCCTCCCCAGCTTTCCTGGAGCCCCTTGAGGGACTGGAAGGAGCTCCAAGGTCTCCCTGGAGCCTTCTCCTCTTCAGGCTGAACCTCCCCATCTCTCTCAGCCTGTTCTCATAGCAGAGGGGCTCCAACCCTCCCAGCATCTCTGGCCCTGCTCCAACAGCTCCATGTCCTTCTGATGTTTGTGGCTCCAGAGCTGAGGCAGCACTGGGGGGGGGTGTCTCTGCAGAGCAGAGGGGCAGATTTCCCCCCTTGCCCTGCTGGACACACTGCTGGGGATGCAGCCCAGGGTGTGGTGGGTTTCTGGGATGTATGGATCTCATCCACCAACACCCCCAAGTTCTTCTCAGGGCTGCTCTCCAGCCATTCTCCACCCAATCTGGATTGGTCTTTAAGGTCCCTTCCAACTCCAACCATTCTATTACTCATGCACAGCCCCTGAGGGCCACCCCAGGGCTCCATTGCAGCAGGTCATGCCTCCTGCCCAGTTTGTCCCCTTCCACCTGTCCTGCTGCTGCCCAGGGCTTGGTCATGCCACCAGTTTGGACCACAGGGCAAGGTTCCCCATAGGCTGAACAAATTCCCAGGGTTTTCTCAGCATTTCTCCAACTTGCAGCCTGCAGCACTTCCTCTTTCCTTTTCCTTTTCAGGCCAAACCAGAGACAAGCTCTTCTGCCGCAGGAAGAAGGACAGCAGATGGTCTTTGCCTTGTGCAAATCCTCTTCCCCGAACACCATCATGAGTCCCAGAAACACCTTAAAGCAGAGAGAGTGAGAGAAGGAGGGAGCCGCAGCCATTACCACCCTGCAACTCCTTTACAGCCAGGACCCTCTCCCAGTCAGTGCCATGGAAGGAGAGACCAATAATCCACCGAGCGTGTTGAATCTCGTGGCCGTGTTTGAAGAGAAGAGGTAAGGAAGGAGCATCCTGGGCAGTGTGGGTGCATTAGGGCTCCCTGAGGTGAGGGGTTTGGAAGGAAGAAACCCTCTGTGGAGGTGGTTTGGAGGCTGTTGAGAAGCTGACTGGGTGACTTGCTATTCTTTAGCATTGGATCTGCCCCAATGTCTTCCTCCTGCTGTGGGTCATGGACAGAAGACTGAAAACTTCAGTGGGATGTGACTGACTTTGCTGGAGGTTTCTTTTCCTGGCACAGGGTTAGGTTGTGGCATCCTTGTTCCCTATATTTTCAACACCTTTGCAGGCAGCCTGGCTGGCGAATGCTTTTCCTCCTGCTGCTGGGGAAAAAGGGTCCTGGTTTGCAGGTGTGTTGGCAGGGGTCTTCACTGGGAATCTGGGAGGATCTGAGCCTCAGGCACCAGCCTCAGACTGTGCAATTGTTTGGAGCAATGTGGCTCCCGGGAAGGGGAAGAGAAGGTTCCTTTTGAGCAGCTTGGCAGCTCCATAAAGCAGCACCTTCAGCTGGGACCCACAAACAATGTGTGCCAGAGTCAGAATGAGGGAATCTGCCTTGGTGTAGAAGTAATTCTGAGGGATGGGGAGAGTCACCATTGTGGTTCGTGCCTCAGTTTACCCATCTGTTGAATCGGGATCCCAAATCTTGCCTTTCCTTGTACCAGTGAGGTGCCCTCAGCGAGCCCTAATGAGGCTGGGTGGTTGGCCAGTTTTGCAGCCCTTCCTAAAGATGGTCAGGCACGAGATTTCCTTCTGCTCCAGGAACTTTGCCTGAATCTCTGCTGCTTGGTTTGCCCCCAGCTTTGTGCTCTGGGTGGTTGTGGTTGTCCCCGTGGTCCCACAGTGGAAATTTGGCCTGTGATATTGTTGCATTAGGACCATTTGAAGCACTTGATCTGCCTTCATTTCACTGCTGCAGCATGTTTGTTGTTTATTGTGAAGTGTGAGTTTGATTTAGAGGAAATAAAAGTAACTTACGACTTTCAGAGGAAGCTGGGGAACCTGGAATAAATTTTTCTGGAACAGAAAACAGTTTAACCCATGTCAGCACAAATAGAAAGAGGGAAGTTCCCTGTTGGATCTCAGCAGTGGGTTTAGGCTGGCACAAGGCTGGGAGTCACTGGGGGGTACAGGTAAAGCCTCTCTGGCCCATGAAGGGTTATGGCAGCCCACCTCCCCAGTCAGGAGGGGATGTGCGTGCATGGCTGTGGATGCACTGTGGAGCTCACAGGCATGTGCTTGTCAGCGTTGGGGTGGCCCCATCCTCCTCTTCAGATGAGTGTCTGCCACTCAAGTCATCTCTTATCCTCAACTTTGCAGTTTTATGTCTAGTTTCATCCCGGTTTTCCCTTCTTCCTCATCCCACTCCTGTTTGCAGGCCACTGGTGTATGTCTCTAATTTTTGCCTGGAGCTATTTATTACAGGAACCAGCTCTCAGGTGACAGCTCACTGTTGTCATCTTCAAGGCCTGTGCCCTGTGAGGTCTCTCCTCCATGGCTGCTCTGGACCTGTTTTCCCTGTCTTTGCTAGAAAAGGGAAGAGAGAAAACCACCAAAGAACTACCCCTCTGCAAAACCACCTACACAAACCCTCCTCTTGGCTGACACCCCTTGGTATTTTGACTCTTTAAACCTCGTGCCTGAGACTGCTGGCTCCCAGCTTGGGCTGCAGGGTGGCAGCTGACAGAAAGCCAGAGCTGTGCCAGCACTGCGAAGGCTACACTTCATGCACTGGATGCTGTGGATCAGCAGTGGCTGTGGGTGGGTAAAATGCAGAGTTGTGCTTTTCTAGAGCAGGCTGGGGGCTGACCACAGCAGCAGGAGGCACCGGGAGAGGAGAGGCTGGGTCCTGGCCCCCTTGGAGGATGTAGGGGCTTTCAGACTCTGGTTTTGTGTCAGGGTTGTAGCAGAGCAAAGCAGCATCAGTCGTGGGGTGCTGCTGTGTCGTATCGACTTCACTCGAGGACAGTGGCTTTCATGAGGGCTTGAGTGTGCTGGAGGAATGAGTGAGCTGTGCTGGGGGAACAGGTGAGCTGATCACATTGATCCCTCTGTGGCAGGGCCGGCAAATCTCCCTGGAAGGGCAAACAGGCTCCGTACGGCCAGGCTGCTCCTGCAACCAGCCAGCCCCAGCAGCTTCCAGGGTCCCCCACCAGCCAGGGCAAGAGCCTCTCCCAGATGGCTACCAGGCACCACACAGAGCCAGAGAAGAAGAAGGAGGAGGAGGAGGAGCAGGGTCGGCGGGGCCTCAGCTTCAAATGCCTCCGTTCTTTCCGACATAAGATCAACGAGGACAACTGGAGGAGGCAGCAGGACCCCGGCCTCGAGGCTGGCAGCAAGGTGAGCTCCGGAGTTCCCTGGTGCTTTGGGCACTAAGTCCCTATAGTCAGCTAAATCCAAGCACACCTTGCCTCTTCTAGATCTCCTATAACTATGCCATGGGAGTGAGACACACAGGTCCACCCCAGGGCATCCCTGAGGCTGTGCTGCCCCTTGCCTACTCCAGATGTATTTCTGCAGGATGGCACTCAATTCCTTGGTGGAATTGGAGGCCATAGGTTTGACCCATCCCACTCTTCCCCACTCCTAAGGGTCTCTAGGTCTGTATTTCTTGGGGAGAAACAGCCACACAGAGCAAGGTCCAGTTTGATGCTGGCTGTGAATGCTGGGGAACAGAGCTGCACCCCCTCAGGCTGGTGGGGAAAGCTTGCATTGCAGCCCACAAGACTGAGCCCTTCTCCCCATGCAGGAACCAGAAGAAAAGAAAATAGTTCTGGAGCTGGTGGAGACAGAGCAGGCTTATGTCAACCGCCTCCACCTTCTCGACCAGGTGAGCTGGGGGACAGAAGGGCCCACAGGAGTCTGGGAAGTGATAGCCCTGCTGCCATCTGCCCCCACCAGCACAGCTCGACCACCTACACACAAGCCAGGCACAGTTCCCTGAAGGTTTTGCAGAGACTGAAGCTGTACAGATGAGAGCCATGCTGGGCTTCTGGGCTTCATGGCCAGAGAATGGGTCTGGCCTTGGCCTTTCCTACACCCCACACCTCCAAGGAGCGCCTTTGTCCCAGGAAAGCTTTCCATCAGCCCCTGCTTGTTTCCTGGGGCTGGGATTTCCCTTCTGCACAGTCAGGCCTTTTCACTGGATGATGAGCCAGTCTTAGGGAGGGAATGGGGTCCTTAAGCCCTCATCCTGACCCTTTTTATTCACCCCTTCTTTCTTCTAGATATTTTATACGGAGTTGATGAAAGAAGCCAAAAATGGGAAGACAGTCCCAGAGGAGGTGGTGAAAATGATCTTCTCCAACATCTCCTCCATCTACCAGTTCCATGCCAATTTCTTCCTGCCAGAGCTGCAGAAGCGCATGGGGGACTGGTGAGCTGCGGGAGAGGAGGGCAGGACACCTGGGTGGCTTCGCCAGAAAGGGAAAGCAGTGATGGATTTGGTGTCCCACCAGGACCGGAGAACTTGGCCTCCTCTGGAGTTTTGCTCCAAATGTCTTTGTGTTGCAAAGCCCTTCCTTAAAATGCTCCAGCCCACATCAGGGTATTTCTGAAAAGGGGACGTGACATCTCAGGTGCTTTAGGGATGTACCCAGGTTTGAACGGTCCAAGCTGGGCACGTTCTCATTCTGGAGAGCGGGAAGTTGTATGGGAACAGAGCAAGTTGTAGCTCATAAACCTCTATCCTCCACCCCTTTGCTTTATCCCTCGCTGTCTCTCTTCCCTGCTGGACTGAGGAAGCTGCCATCTGTGATTCCCTTCCACAGGAGCTGCAACCCCCAGATCGGGGATGTGATCCAGAAGCTCGCCCCGTTCCTTAAGATGTACGGAGAATACGTCAAGAACTTCGACAAGGCTGTGGAGCTCATCACTGTCTGGTCAGAGAAATCCCCACCCTTCCAGGAGCTCATTGCTGACATTCAGGTAATGGTCCACAGCAGGGTGGGGGACGCAGTGATGCTCCCCAAAATCTCCCCACAAGGGGGAAGCAGCAGAGAGTGGGAGCTGCCTTGGTCACTGTTTGTCTCTCCCCAGAAGAGGAAGGTCTGCGCTAACCTAACGCTGCAGCACCACATGCTGGAGCCTGTGCAGAGGATCCCACGCTACGAGCTCCTCCTGAAAGATTATATCCGAAAACTACCGCCCGAGTCCCCAGACTGGGGCAATGCAGAGAGTAAGGACTGTGTCTGGCTGTCCCCACTGTGGGGACAAGCAGGGTGGGTTTGTAGGGGAAATAACAACCCCTGACATTGTAGACGGGCAGCGGGATACCTGGATTCTCTCACCAGATGCCCTGTGCCCTTGGATAAACTTCTCCATCTGATCCTTTTCTAGCAGAGAGAGGGGTTAGTTAATCCTATGGAGGTCATCAGGGAAGGTGGGTGGTGTTTCAGGGTAAGGATGCTCCCTCCTGAGCATCCCCCAGGGAGAACCTGCGGTACCCGGGAGAGCTATGGGCCCCCCTGGGGATCAGAGGCAGCTCCCAGTCCCGCTGGGATGGGGTGACAAAGGAGCCGGCTGGCTGTCCCCACAGGACGTGGCCATATCCCCACAGTCTGGCTGGACCTGGACGCTTGTGTAGCACTCGGGGACATTCAAGCTGTGTCCATGGGAGGGCAGCAGCCACCACCACACGCCAGGCTCTCCCTTTGGGGTGAGATTCGGGAGTTTTCTCACACAGCAGGTGTTTAACCTTCCTCCCTTTCTCTTCTCGTTGCAGAGGCCCTGGAGATGATTTTTATGGTGGCCAAGCACTCAAACGCAGCTATTGCCGAGATGGTGAGTGCTTGCCCTTGCTGGTAGTGCTTTGCAGCTCATGACCCAGTGAGTTGCCAGATTTCCTTGTGGCCTCATTGCTGTGTGACTCAGGGGAGCACAGCCCTGCCCTGAACAGGACAGGAGCACTGTGGGTTCAGCAGAGGAGGTCAGACCCTGCTCATGATGCCCTATCCCCTTGCCCCAGGCCTGGGGAAATCACCCCTGCTATACCAGCCATGATGTAACTGGCTGTTTCAAGGTTGGGAACTACTTTGGAAGATGATGAGACAGTGGGAGAGCTGTGCCATTGGTACTCAGCAGCTGGTGTGGGAGATGGGGACAGAGGGGATGCAGGGGGTGACAAGGTTGTGGCTGCTCAGCTCCCAATGAAACAGGTCCCTCTGCTTCCCCCAGGAGCGGCTGCAGAACCTCTGGGCGGTCTATGAGCGGCTGGGCCTCGAGGATGACATTGTGGATCCCTCCAACGAGCTGATCAAGGAGGGGCCAATCCAAAAAATCTCCACCCGCAGCAACAGCACATCGGAGAAGTACCTGTTCCTGGTGGGAGACGGGATTCCCAGGGGAAGGGCAGGGAGCAGATAGGATTGGAATGGGGAAAGGGGCTGCGCAGCCTGGCCAGGGTCTTGCTGGTCTACTCCATGCAGTGGGGATGAATTCAGAGCCAGGGGGTTTGAGCCCCTGGGTGCAGGGCACCTTGCATAGGATGGGGTTGGGAACCTGCTCATTCCCTGAGCCTCTGGGGAACGTCGTGCTCCCAGAATGCTCTGCTTTTGCAGGGTGGGAGAAGGTTGGGACAGAAGGTGTCACTTTTTAGGCTGGATTCTTCCTAAGAACCAGCCCGGCCGCAGGGGGCTGAAAGACACCAGGGAACCTCCCAGCTCTGAGCAGGAAGGTGCTGGGCTCCAACCAACCCTCTCCTCTTCCTCCTCCTCCCTGCCCAGTTCAACAACATGCTGCTGTACTGCGTGCCCAAGGTCATCCAGGTGGGCGCCGAGTTCCAGGTCCACCTCCGCATGGACGTGGACGGCATGAAGGTCAGACAGGCACCTTGTCTTTCTCATCCCCCCAGACCCCAACTGCCCTAAAATGCACACCGCTCTGGGGCGTAATGTGGCTGCTGCCCCACACCTCCTCAGAAAAGAGGGAGGAGCTGGAGCCAGGGGTGGCTTTGAGGCTGAGGAGAAATGTTTTATGCGCTCTGATCCTGTAAGATTGCAGTGCAACCTCGTCCACGTAGGATTTGAGGGGCCGAAGGGCTTGTCCCTGAGGGAAATCCCTGTCCCCCACATCACGGAGGAAGGGCCCTGTGTGTTGGGTGTGGGCTCAGCTGCTCCACATCCTTTCTTCGGTCTCTCTCAGGTGCGGGAGCTGAATGACACACAGTTCCCTCACACCTTCCTGGTCTCAGGAAAGCAGCGGACTCTGGAGCTGCAAGCAAGGTAAGGGGAAGGGCGACGGTCCTGCAGACCCTCACAAGGAGGGGTACACCAGCTCACTCCTCTCCCCTTTCCTACCAGGTCTGAGGAGGAGATGAGCGCCTGGATCAAGGTACCACTGAGTGCTGGTGGAGGCAGCACATCTCACTCACCCCACCCAGGCCCTCACACTGGGCTGATCTCTCCCCTGCATGTGTTGGGGGCAACCCCCCACCTGCACCTCCAGCTCTGCCTTCCCCTCTAGGCCTTCCAAGATGCCATTGACAGAAAGGAGAAGAGGAGTGAGACCTTTAAGACAGTGCATGGGCTGGAGACAGACACCTCTGCATTGAAGGTAACCCTCCTGCCCTCCCTGTGCCTTATGCGCCCCCCCCCAGAAGCTCAGGGAGAGCCCACCTCATCGTGCCTCAGTTTCCCCAGGTAAACAGAGCAGGGGGAGGAAGGCTGCAGCCAAGGGAAAGGGCTGGGGAGGAGAAAGGTGAGAGCAGAGAGGCTGGGACCACCCAGCCCACAGCTCGCCAGCCCCAGTGATGCTGTCTCCCACCCCCAGACAGAGGAGCTGGGCCGCCGAGCTCCACAGTGGGTGCGGGACAACCTGGTGACCATGTGCATGCGCTGCAAGGAGCCCTTCAACGCCATCACACGCCGCAGACACCACTGCCGAGCCTGTGGATACGTGAGTCACCTCGTCCCCGCTCTCTTTCCTCCGTTCTGGCCTGCTCAGGTGACTGCTGGGCCACCTCTCCTATGCCTTGTACCCCTTTTTCCCTGGCTCCTGCCCCTCAAGGAGGTCCCTGGGATGTCCCAGTCCCACTGGTGTCCCTGTGTGGTGGTTGCAGGTGGTGTGCGCTCGCTGCTCTGACTACAGGGCCGAGCTGCAGTACGATGAGAACCGCCTGAACCGTGTGTGCCAGGAGTGTTACGTCTTCCTGACGGGCCGCGTGGTTTTTGAGGACCGGGAGGGGAGGCACAAAGGCATCCTGGAGGTGAGATCTGCCATGTTGTCCCCGTGTCCAGGGAAGGGTNGTGAAGCCTTGGAATGGGCTGCCCAGGGAAGGGGTTGAGGCACCATCCCTGGAGGGATTCAAAAGACAGGTGGACATGGGTCAGTGGTGGGATTTTGTCAGTCAGGTTGATGGTTGGACTCAATGATCTTAAAGGTCCCTTCCAACCTGGACAATTCTATGTCCTCTTCCTCTGAGCTCTACCACCCACCCCGGTCCCTAGCCCTGCTGTCCCAGTGTGGCCATGTCCCTGGGGTGGGAGTCACTCCACAGCAGTCAGTGCCCGCTAATTAATTGTGAGGCCGGTGGATGTGCTGAGCCCTCTCCCTCCCACCCTGGGACCGGGCATCTGGGGCTCCCTCCACTACAGGATCTTGGCAGAACCCTCACAGCCAGGACCACCCCTCGCCTGCCCCTGGTTGTTTTGTGGAGCAGGAAGGGAATTCCACAGAAAATTACCTTTGCTCAGCACCCTTTTTGCCTCCTGCGTGGGGATGTTTAGGGATTTCTTTGCTGGTTTTTTGGCAGAAAGGAGCTGCAGAGGTATCAGGCAGGAGTTTGCTGTGCAGTTCGCTGCAGCTGCTGGACAAGAATGGCAAGGGGGGCACGCGGGGCTGGTTTGTGATCCCGCAGGATGATCCCCTCGTGCTCTACATCTACGCAGCCCCACAGGTAAGGCCAGGCTCAGCCTCCCATCGACACGGGACATCCCACTGTGCCTGTCCCCTGCCTCCAACTGCTGTCTCTGCTCTTGGCAGGACGTCCGAGCCCACACCTCCATCCCGCTACTGGGCTACCAGGTGAAGGACCTGCCCCAGGGCGACTCCCGACACCTCTTCCAGCTCGCCCAGTCCCGACAGGTCTACACCTTCCTGGCCGACACGGAGGAGCTGAAGCAACGCTGGATGAAGGCCATGGCGCGCTCTGCCGCAGGGATCACACGCATGGAGGAGGAGGAGGATGAAGACTCCTGCGATGAAGCAGAATGAGGCCATAGTATCATAGAATGGTTCACGTTTGGAAGGGACTTTAAAGACCATTGAATTCCATCCCCCCTGCCTTGGGCAAGGGACATCTCCCACCGGACCAGGTTGCTCAAATCCCCCTCCAGCCGGACCTTGAACCCCTCCAGGGATGGGGCAGCCCCAGCTGTGGCCATCTGGGGCTGCCTGGTGGGTCAGACCCCCCCTGCCCCTCCTCGCCGCTGGCTTCGGGCCTATCCCTGACCTCTCCATGTTCTGGTTTTTCATCACAAAAAGGATGAGGTGGGGGCACGTTTGCCACCACACAGACAAGCCAGATCCCCCTTCCTCTCCCTTCTTGCTCTCCGTACTGGTCAGAGATGGTGGTGGTGCCCCAGCCGGGTGTGGGGGGCGGGAGAAAAGGGAGCCAGGGTGTTTTGGGGAGCCTGCCCCCCTGCCTTGCAGCCCCCTGTGCCACCGCCGGCTGCCACCCGATGGCAGCAGTGCCTCGGCCTTCCTCCCCGGGCGGATGGTGCTGCCCAGTTTGGTGAAACCATCTGTGGAATTTGGGGGCTGCTGTGATAAATCCTACCTGCGACACCCACCTCCACCCCTAACACACCCACACTCCCAGGCCTGGACTCCGAGGAGCCTTTTTTGGGGGTGTATTTTCCGGAGCACCCAGTGGGATGGTCACCAGGGTCCCATGCCACCTTATCTCTAGCCAGACCCAGCGTGTGGCTCACCCTCACTGCACTTGGGGACACCACTACTGTATTTGAGATGTCCCTTTCCCATCCTGTCACAGCCCTGGCCTCACATTGCTGCAATCCCAAGGTGTGGGGGTACCCCTTAAACCACAGACCACCACCCCCCAAGCCTGCACTCCTGCCTGTCCCCCTGCACCCCATCCTGCCCACCAGCACCTTGTACCTCTCTTGGTCACCCATTTCCTGCTTGGGACAAGGCTGGGTGCACCCAGGTGGTGCTGCCGTGGGGCAGCGATGCTGGGGAGACGGTGGGGGGCAGAGGGGGAGAGAAATTCCCCTCTCCATCTTGAGCATAACGAGCACCCCTGGTTGTTTCGCAGGGTGCTGCACCTGCAGCCCCATGTTCTTCTCTCAGCATCCTCTTCAGCTCCCCAAAAATGTTGCCTGGGCAGATTTTGCCACTTCTGAGCTGTGGGGTGTGGGAGCCCTGTGGAGGGAGCTGGGGGAGCCCCCTGTCCCTGGCAGGCAGGGGTGGCAGTCCCCACCAGGCAGGGATTGCTGCCTGCACCCCGGTCCTGCAGCAGCTCCATTCCACCAGCCTCAGGCAGGTGTCACAGGCCAAAAAGATCCACAGAAAATGGGAAGGGACACAAGTCAGAGTCCTGATGGCGCAAACGGGGACCACACTCAGGGAAAGGAGCAAAGACGAACCGCAGCCATCACCACCCTCTGAGGGGTTCAGGCAGCCAGGAGAAAACTGGGAGCGTCGTCCTCCTTCCTTGGCTCGTCCTAGAAAAGCAGAAACCGTGGTGGCTTTATCTCCTCCAGGTTCTGGGATGCCATCATGGGAGGG
>VXBJ01007153.1:269932-301217 GCA_013400055.1 Nycticryphes semicollaris | reverse complement strand
CCTGCACACTGCTTGCAGATGACCACACACAAGTTGATAGATGCCCAGTCAGGATTCTGAGCCCAGCAGTCTGCACAGTATTTGTTGGCTTTGTTGGACCAGATCTTCTCTGCCACCTCATAGTCATAGAGCATCTCAGCTATGGCTTCCTGCAGGGCCTCCATCCACTCCCGCTTCTCCCGCTCCGACTCCGCCACGAAGCTACGAACACCGGCACAACTGAAACTCAGGGGCCTGGAGCTCCCATCATCCAGGTCCAGCACCTGGCTGCTCTCCCCACCTCATCCCATGCCCACGGGTACCTGAAGATTTTGGAGGGGGTTATGAGCTCAAAGCCACGGTTCTTGGCTTCGCGAATGGTGGAGCCGCGCATCTCAATCACGCAGATGGCAATCCCCATTTTGAAGAACTGCAATTCAGAGTGACATTGGTGTTGGCTCTGCAGCACCGTGGCTGTCGGGGACACATCACCCTGGACATGGGGCTAGGGCCATGGAGCTGCACCTGGTACCCCCACTCCATCACTGCTCTGCTTGGATCAGTCAGACATGGTACCCAGCCACATCTCTCAGCCATCCCATGTGGGCTGACAGAAAACTTCTAGCAAGTACATTATGAAATGAAAGGCATGTTTTTCCTACAGCCCCCAAACCTGGCCAAACCCTTTGTTTTGAGGATTTGAGTCCAGTCCAGATTTCTGAGTCTGAAAAACTCATAAAGTAAGTATCAACCTGAGCAAAAAACACAGGCTTGATGCTGCGTAGTGTATACCAGGCAAACTGGAATTGAGGTGACTAGGAAAAAAATGGAAATACTGAGAAAATTCAGCAGGCAAGGAGGTGGGGATTTCCATGGGCAGGGTGCCCATGGAGCAAGCCCGTGTTGCAGCAGGTATGTTTGCTGGTGATTTAGTGGTCTTTGACCCACCTGTCCTGGGAGTAAGACTTAAGTGTTGGGGCAGAGATGAAGATAATTTAGTGATAGTGAGGAGACCAGCAGGGGGGTCTGCTACTGACACCTCCAAGGCCAGGCTCCCACTAGAGCTGCCCTGATCTCCAGAATCCTGCTCCATCCCCTTTCTCTTGTCTGTCCTTTTCCTCTCTGCTCTCCCTTTGGCACCAACCCCAGCTAAGGTCCCTCTATCCCTCTCACCCCCATCCACCACTGGCACAGCCCTCTGTGCCAGTAGGGTGTCTGGTCCAGGCACAAACCTGCTCACTCTTGTACAGCCACATCTCAGGCAGGCTCAGGGCTGCGAACACCTTGGATTTCTGGCCCTTCAACTCAAGGGTTCCTGACTTCTGGCAGTGAGCGGTGTTGGCGGGTCGGGGCCGGGAGCCCATCAGGCGCTGTTCTGTCACCTTCTTCTGCAGTGTGGAGCACCACTCGTTCCTCTGGGCTGGGAACCAGGTATGAATGAGTGGGTCTGAGCCCTTACCAACAGCCCCAACATGGAGCAGAGCACCCAGTAAGCACGGAAAGGGAAAAGTCCCCTTGCTAAGTGCAGCCAGACATTTTGGGGATGGAGTGAGAGCTGTCCCCAGGATGCTGTGCCTGCAGGAGGGAGGCAGGGATGTTTCCTCAGGGATGAGCAGGCCTTGGACCAGGTTTTCGCTTACCCTCATTCTCAGCACGGAAGACAAAGATCCGATGGCTGGTGAAGACCTGGAACTTGTTGTCCTTGGTGGATCGAGCCATCTCAATGACGGACAGTGGGATCACCCCCTTGGGGTAGGGTTCCTGGAATGAATCCCAGATGAGGTTACCCTCTTTGCTCTTCCTGAGGGACCCCTCCATAACATGGCTACCAGGTTGCTGGGCACAATGACACCATAACCATGGGGGTGAAGTGACATGACAGGGATGACTGCAATCTTCTGCAATAGTGGCTGCTCTGGGGCCATGTGTGGTACCTGTTTCTGCATGGGTGCCACTAATGTGGGACTAGCCCAGCTGGGCACGCTGCAGGACTGGGGCAGCAATGCCTGTCACCCCAGGTACTGTGGCAGCCACCAGCACCTGGTGGCAGACCCTTACAGGGCCATGCAGAGCCCCCATGGCAGGATGAGAGGATGTGGGACAGGAAAGAGCTGTTGACGCATCCCACACACCTAACCCACAGCTCCCACAGTGACAAACATTCCCACCTCCCCATCCCCCAGGTTCTCTGTTCAGTGCTGCCTCATTGCACAGCCCAGAGAACACCAGGAGCCAGGCAGGACCTGAGGATTCAGGCAGGGACGGGTCTGTGTCTGGGACCCAAAGATGCTCCATTTGCAGTCTGCCCCAGGCCTGCTGGGCCAGCAGGACCCCTCTCACCTGCTCCCTGTCAGCAGAGGGAGTCTTGCTACCTTGGACTTCCTATGGTGTGGAGCTCTGCCCAGAGGACCCCGAGCTCAGGGGCCATGACTGCTCCACCCTGGTGATGGTAAGGCATGGGGATGGAGGCAAAGGGGATATGGCAGCTCATGTAGTGTCAAGGCACCTGGCTTAAACAGTGTGATGCAACCTCCTCCCCCTGCCCTCATCCTGCCTCTTTGTACCTTCTCACTGCTGAAGTACATCAGGTTCTTCCCATCAAAGCGGACGTAGCGCCTCTGGAAGACATAGTTCCTGTTAAGATGGCAGAAAAAAGGGGCCGTTGGCAAGGGCATGATCCCACTGAGGACACTACACCTGCTCACAGACCCCACTTTCCCCAAGGATGGCTGCACAGACACCCTAGCAGCACAGCTGAGGCACCCAAGAAGGTCCTCCTCCTGTGGGGAGGAGGCCTTGCTGCCCAGTAGCATGGTGACCAGCGTGGCCACCTCACCAGTCTTGCCCAAAGGGTCTTCAACTATGGGCACTGTCCCATGTGCAGGCACATACCCTTGTGGGGAGAGCTTGTCCAGCCAACTGCTGAGCATGGTGGGTCGGGGCTCGGAGAGTGATGTGAAGCTGGCGTAAGGGGAGATGGTGAGGTCATCCATGACCTCGTCTGGGTAGAGATGGGCTGGCAGGCTGAATGGGGCACCCTCGGCCCGTGGTGCCTCCACGGTGGAGTACCCCTCTGTGTCATTCTGGACGATGCGGTCGATGAGCCGGGTCCGGGTCTCCTCATCCTCGCTCCTTCCCTCACTGCTGCACTCACTGCTTGTCCTGTGAGAAATGGGGCTGCAGGGAAGCTTGGCTGTGGCAGCACGTGGAGGGTGCTGGTCAATGCCATCCCATTTGAGGTTGACTTGTATTACTCCTGGCCCCATTCTGAGCTCCTTGGGGCACCCAGTGATGTAAGTATTTGCATCTTCATGAGGAGGGTGGGACAAGGGCTCCCTGCTCATAAACCCCATAGCTACCAGCACCCTGAGGCACAGGCAGCCCTATGTGACAGCAGGGCTGGGGGTAGCTGGGAAAATGGGCTTCTCCACCTTAGGTAATACCGTATGGACTACCAGACATCTCCAAACTCCTTGCATCTCTCTCCCCTCTTGACACCACAGGCAAAGCCAGGCATCACCCCCTGCCCACATCCTTCTCCCTGCCCTGCACCCACCCGAGCTCCCTCCCCACTGGGCGTCTCAGCCTGCCCTCTCCCTCCACACCTCCAGTGTTCATGGCACTGAGAAGGTCCTTCTGCCACAGCATCCTCCCTCCTGCTCTCGCATCCAGCTGAAACCTTCTACAAAGTGCTTGGGAAGGACAGAGAGGTGGGCTGGTGTAACTCCTGTATGCATCTCCTTGTCTTGGGAATTCATGCTAAAACCTGCACCCAGGCCTGGTGAGACTCTCCAGCCATAACAATAAAAGGAAATAGTAAAAATAAACTGCAGAGCCTGCCCCTTCCCCTCAGCCCTCACAGCTAGATGTTTGTCTTTCCCTGAAAAGGAAATGTACTGGAAAATGTTTGATGGTCCCAGGAGTTCACAGAGGAGCTGCCCAGGTGCAATGGTGATGGGCAGGAAGAGAGTCATGGAAATGTCTGCTGTTGGCATGCCAGCACCATCAAGAGAGCAACCATGCTATGGAGTCTCTTGTGGAATCCAGCACTTGGATGAAGACAAGGCTCCAAGAAAGGCCACAAGGATGTCCCCAAGCCCTGTCATAGATTCTGAGGAACACCTGAGTAAACTGGGGATCCCCAGTGGGGAAAGGGTGAGTGATAGGGGGAAGTTTCTAAAGTCATGAGCAGCATAAGAAGAACAGAGAGGCATCTCCTGGCCAGTGCTTCAGTCACAGGAGCTGGGGACCATCAGACTTGGCAGGAACAGGGTGCAGAACCACTCTTTACCGTGCGGCTGATCTGTGGGACTCCTTGTTGTGGGATGTTGTAGATAGAGAAAACCCTGGGGGCTACTGAATATGAGAAGCCACCTCCAGTTTACTAGTCCATGTGTTAGAAATGTTTTTGGACCAGGAGAATGACCCCAAATATCTCCCTTCACCATAAATTCTCCTGGTTTAAGAACTGCCTTATCTCAGGAACCAAGGCATTGCATGGACATGTGCTTTGAACGTGGGCAGGCACCTTATGAAGCCATCAGACATCAGATGTCACTGAACCATGTAGGACAGAAGCAAGACTTGAAGTCTGCCTGGGAGGATGTTGGACTGGAGCCACCCAGGCTAGGGGTCAGCTCAATGTGATGGTGTTTGGGGCTAAGGAGGTGGGTGGAGAGGAAAAACGGACTGTTTGGCTGCATTGTCTGCAAGAAAGATGAAAAATGGCCATGGCCAGCTGGGAGGCCCAAAGCACAATGAAAATTGCAATTTAATTAGCATAACAGAGCCTTGGCAGAATGTTTTGTCTGGCTGGAGTCCCAGCCTGGTGTCCAGCTTCTTCAGGATGGACTGGCCAGAGAGTGAGGTGGCTGGAGAGGACTCTAGGTTGTAGGCAGACATCAGCCTTGAGTGCCAGAGCTGAGTGGGAGACAGACCCCTGAATGGGTCAAGGCAAGAGAGAAAGGGGGAAAATCCATGACAGCTCCTTTCTGAGCCATGATTTACACTGAACCATGAAGAGCTGGAGGACAAGCAGCATCTGGCAGGTAAAGCCCACAGCCCATCTGGAGTGGGGTCTTTCAGCACTCTAGGAGCAAGCTGGAACCCAAGCTACCTCTCAGTTCTGCCCTTGAGGACGTGGCTGGTGGAGGAAGCCTCCAAGTAGCAAGTCTGTGAAAGCCTTTTCAGCTGGTGTCAGTCAGGGAAGACAACTAACCTTGGGGCCAAATGAGACCCCAGGGCAAGGAGAGGGTAATTTCAGGTCAGCTGAGCCTGGAGGGTGACACCTGAGGTGCAGTGAGTTGAGGCGGTCTAAGCCTGTCAATGCTCATGTGGGAGAATTGGTGGAGGATAGAGGGTGGGTGATGGAAGAAAGGGACATGCTGGTGGTGGGGCACCAAGGAGCAGTTGATGGATCTGACTACTTCAAGTGGATATCACGGGCCAGACAATCAACCTACTGGTGGGGACCTTGAGGTAGATAGGTAAGAAACAAGCTGTCAAGCACATACCATGTCCCGTGTTTCTTTCCTGCAGGGAAGGTGCCTTGAAGTGTGTGGAGAAGCAGTTCAGGTAGGTATCTGCCTGAGGATCATCTCATTGAGGGTCTCTATCCAAACTAGGGCAGGGTCCACCATTCTCACCATGATGCCTAATGATTTACTGTCTGATTGAGTCTCCCAAGCTATGCAAGGGAGACACAGGCACTCCTGTGCCACCGTCTCTCTCTTGCTGAGGCAGATATAGGGTAGATGTTGTCCTCTGCACCAAACTTTGGGGGTCTCGGCATCACCAGTTTGGATGAAGGTTCTCAGTAGCAGAGTGGGAGAATCCCACTCCAGGCTTCAGGCTCTGCTGGACTCTCAGAGGGTTCCCGACTTAAGAGGAATTTTGCATTCCTCTTCCTCTCTGCTGAGAATCTCTCTTTGCTGGCCAAGGTGGCTCTGTCCATCTGTAACACTGACAATTACTTCCCAGACACCAAGACAGAGAGCAGTATGGTCCAGATGAAACTCCCCCAGAAGAGGGTGAGAGGAGGTATCTCAGGAAGAAGGAAAAAATTGTGCCAAAGGGGTGGGAAGACTTCTCTGCAGTCTGGGACTGGGAAGTATTTCCCATAATGAGTGAGCTGGTGGGCTGCAGAAGATGCTCACAGTGTCCCCATTGGCCCCAGGTGCCAGCCTGCAGGGTAACTGGCTCAACTGGAGAAAAACCAGTGTTGAGGGAGCATTGGGAGGTTCCCACAGAGGCAGGGGTAGGATCCAGTGCTGGCTGGCAGCAGCTAAGCAGGAACCCATAGCTCTGCTCCAGAGGGATCGTGGTCAGATTGGTGGGGCTGATCTGAGGAGGAAAGCATTGGAGCAGCTGGCCAATGGTGTCCATGAGCACAATGTGAAAGGTCTTCAAAGGCTTTTCTGTCTCTTCTTCAATCTCCTAAACTTCCCACCAGGTCAGTGCTCAGGCTGAGAGAAAAAACCTATGAACAACTGCCTCTGACACCCTACTGATGGTCTCATCCTGCCTCTTCTCAGCAAGCCCACACTGAAAATTCATAGAATCATAGAACGCTTTGGGTTGGAAGGGACCTTAAAGATCATCTCATTACAACCTTTTCCCTGCCACGGGCAGGGCCACCTCCCACTGGACCAGGTTGCTCAAAGCCCCATCCAGCCTGGCCTTGAATACCTCCAGCATTGGGGCATCCACAACATTTTCTGAGCAGCCTGGGCCAGTGTCACTACAAATTCCTTGGTGAGTCCAGAAATTAACATGTCCAGCTGATGCCCTCAGGATGCTCTGTATCCCAGCTGCCTGGAAGCTGCTGGATGAAGACTGTGATCCGTGGGCCAGCACCCAGCCCTGCTCTGAACAGCTGGTTCAGAGGCTCCACAGCAATTTTCAGTATTTCTGGACACAGAACTCCTGTTCTGAGGTATTTGCAGCTCCCGGTCCATGGCCTGTGTTGGCTCTCATCTGGCTGCAACGTCTGGCTGCCTGTGACACTGGATCAGGCCACACCGCAGAGACTCACCACCCACAGCAGTAGATGGGATGGATTGACCAATGCTGGGGCTAGAAATGCGGGCTGTCATGGCCAAGAGCAAAGCTGAAGGACGCAGAGCTGCAGCTCACCTCCTCCTCCTCTCTAAGCTACACAGGAAAAGGAACCCTTCTCATCTGAAATGGGAAGAGCAGCCTTCCTTCCTCTTTCTCAGATGCTATCAGGAGTTATGGAAAGTACATTTCAAAAGCATTTTAAAGGTGCCCCTTGCAACCTCACTGTATCCCATGGTGTGGAAGATCAGCAAATGCTGATCTGTTGATACTGAAGCCTTTGGAATTTGCACATTCCTTCATCTGGAGCTTGGAACCATCCCATTTCTGAGCAATTCCTGTCTCCTGTACTGCTTCCCCCCTCCCAGTGGTCAAATTCAGGCTCCACTCAATGTGTAGGTGCCCAGTGCCACTGGCATCGTCCCATCTGTCCCCCTTGAGGGCCACCCACCAGCATGGGTCCTTCTCATCCCAGCCACACCTGATTGGCTCAGTGATGGGGGAGAAGCTCCCACTGCCTCTCAGGCTGTCCCAGGTGTGTCCCTCTGTCATGCAAACCCCAGTCCCCAAGCCCAGCCCCTGCGGCCCGGAGCGGGTGATGCCTACCTGTGTGCTTCTCGCTCCAGCTCCAGGTTAGACACTGCCTCGTAGCTCTGATCAGAGGAGATGCCCACACCCTGGCAGGAGAGATTGGTCATATCTCTTATCCCCTCTGCCCTCTTTCATTCCGGACCTTCTCAACCTGCCCAATCCACTGAGGAGCTGCTCAGCTTGTGCCCCCCACCCCAGCAGTGATGTTCAGCCAGGCCCTGCTGGGAACCACAATTCTCAACAGCTGTATGTACCTAATTAATAGCATCTGGTGTGACCACAGGGTGACAGTAGGGGAAAGTCATAATCCACACAGTCGCATCTCACCTTCTGCTCCTGGAGTGGGACTACGTGTCCAAAGATGGTCTCACTGTAGGGGGTGATGGGCTGCTCGCTGACCTCTGTGGGCAGAGACATGGGAGGGAAAGGCAGTCAGCAGTGCTTGCTGTGGGGCAGCAACCAGACAGGACCACCAGCCCTGGAGGAGAACCCCTCCACCGAGCCCACCACAGTACTCCCCAACATCCAGGGTGTCCGGCACAACACAAATGCCAATACAAAGGTGGCCTTTCTTGGGGCCACCCTTGTCCCTGAGCAAGACAGGAGCACAGGGCAGGAGCTGGAGGAAAAGGCAAAGTGTGCGGATGTTCTCCCAACCCATCTTCCCTGGGGACACCAGGAGGTCCCCACTGCACAATGGTGGCCTGGGGGCTCTCACCTGCCTTGCCGGTGGGTCTCTGCAGCGTGTAGGGCAGGCCCCCACTGGGACAGCCAGGACTGTTGGAAAACAGGAGAAGGGTTACTGTGGCAGTAGCTGGGATGGGATGGGAGCCTGTGGTGGTTTTCCACCTTGTATTCCCCTCTGGCTCACATGGGCTGGAGGCTGTGCCTGACTGGGTCTGAGCCTTTCTTTGTCCCCCTGGGATGTGCCACATCCCTTCCCTGCTCCCAGTGACCTCCTTGCTCCCTTCTCTTTCCCACCCTTGCACATAATAGGCTGCATCTCCTGGGACTACCTGGCATTTCCCATCCCAGCTCACTTCTCTCTCACATCTCCCACCTTCTTTCCAACCCCAGAGCCCTCAGCCACTCTCTCACCATGCTGGGGAGCCGCAGACCTGTTGCCTGCGGGAGAGGAGGAGGTGGGGAGTGGGGCTGAGGAGGGGCAGCAGCTTCTCCCCCCAAGCAGAACAAGCCATCTGGAGGCCTGGGGCCATCCTGTCAACTCAGAAGGATCCCAGCTGCCCTGCAGGACTGCTTCATGCAGAGCCTGAGGAAAGAATGGGCAGGGTGGTGAAAGGGGCTTTGTCAGCACAGGCCAGGCCAGACTAGGGATAGGGCCTGGGGGGGGTGAGGAAAGCTATGTGGATCCTCAGCTCTGGCTGCTCTGCAGCACCCCCCCACCTCTGCTCATCAGGGCAAGTGAAAGCATCTGCTTACTTAGGCTTGTTGTCCAGCTGATTCACCTCCTGTGGGGACAGAGCTGGGGGCTGAGCGAGTGCCTGATTCTGGGGACCATGCTCCCCTCCTGAGTCCTCAGTGGGTGCTGATAAAGGCTTGAATCCTTCATAGATGATGTTGGACACCATCTCCAGCCTGCTCTGCCCTGAGCCCGGCTGTGAGGCTGCCCTGGGGCATGGCAAGGGATCTCTCTTGGCTGGGGCAGCTGCAGGGGGCAAGGAAGTGTTGGATGTGGGTTGTCCCTCCAGCACACTCCCAGGGCTGGACTCGGCTACACGGATCTTGTGGCTATGCCGTGGTGGGACAGACGGGACGGATGTAGGAGATTTCTCCAATGCTTCCAGGGCTTGTCCATGGTCCAGAGCTGTGGAGGACCGTGTCTCCTCCCGAGTATTGTCCCGTGCTCTCAGCCAGGATGCTCCCATGCCCATAGTCACAGTTGCTCCCTGGCTGGCTAGTGGCACTGGCTTGGACTCTGGGCTCTCCAAATCCGTGGAGCTCTCCCCCGGCACAAACCCCTCCAGTACCACAAAGGCTGTAGGTGCCCTGCCGTTGCCTAGGCTGTGTGCCAGCACCGTGGTGCGTGCTGGTGGTGTGGGCTGCTCCGACTTTAAGCGAGGGAAAATAGTCCTTGGCTTGGGAACTGGCTTCACAAGGGGAGGAGCAGGGTCATCCTCTACAAGCAGTGCCTGGGCAGGCGCAGCGACATGCTGCTGTGTCCCAAAGGCATCAATAGTCTCTCCTGGCTCTGTTTTCATGGCATTCTTGCCCTCCTGGAGGGCACCCAGGACTTCAGTGGCTTGGAAATGGGTATCTCCTTCTGCGGGTCCCCCCTGGGATTGACTGAGCATCCGTGTGTGCTGTGCCAAGTTCAGAATCCTTTTGCGGTGCCCCGTGGCAGTGATGCCAATCCACTGCAGCTGGTCGCCGTCCAGCAAGGCAGCATCTCTGGCGACATGGTACCCATGCTGCTTGAAGACATCCCGGTACTTCTCCAAGTGGATGGTGGCCAGCCAGTCTGCAATATCGGAGTCAGGACCACACGGGAAGCTCATGGCCCTGGGATGCCTCTGGGACCACTGCTCAGCCCATCATCTGTGGAAGGAGGAGAGGAAGGAGGAGAGAAAGGAGGTGAGGAGGCAGCAGGAACCGAGAAAGGGGTTCAGCTGCTGTGAAGGGCACAGATCCTGTGGGTGGGAGCACGGGATGCTCCCGAAGGTGCCCCTGCCTTGCTGCTCTCCTCTCAGTCACTCACCTCCCAGCTCAAGCCGACGTCCTGTTGTTCCTCATCACTAAGCCTCTCCGCCCCTCCGCCCCTCCCTGGAGCTACCGGATCCTGGCCCCGCTTTGTCAGTGAGGCCGTGACCTGAGTCCAGGCAGGAACCGAGCAGCCGGGGGCTCCTGGGGGAACGGAGGGTCCAGCAGACGCCGGGTGCTGGGGCATCCCGGGCT
Organism: Nycticryphes semicollaris; assembly: GCA_013400055.1. Lineage (NCBI taxonomy): Eukaryota > Metazoa > Chordata > Aves > Charadriiformes > Rostratulidae > Nycticryphes > Nycticryphes semicollaris. The sequence continues at coordinate 290,678 of VXBJ01007153.1, read as the reverse complement.
CTGCCGTGCCTGGGGCTGGGCGGGAGGAGGAGAACTGGTGCAGCCGGGAGGGGATGTCCCGGAGGAGGGGGCTGCCCCAGTCAGATAATGGGCGAAGCAGCTGGGCCCCTCCCAGGGGATGATCTCCTGTGCTGGCCAGCTCGGGGAGGGCTCTGCAGCCGGAAGGGCCAGACCATAATCTCTCTCTCTTGCTGCTGGTGAGGGCATGGGAGAGGTCAGCATGACTCACGGGCAGGCAGAGGGGGGACAGTCTCCCACCCACCCCAGCCAGGACGGGCCTCTGTGCTGCCAGCACCCGCAGCCTGAGACAGGGGGACATGTCCCCGGGCTTGCGCTCCGCATGGTGCCCACCCACCAGCTGCCGCTCAGCCGGGCACCCTCATCCTGAAATTATTTGCTGGCACAGCCCCGGGACAGAGCTGTGGGCTCTCTGTGGATCTCTGAGGGCCTTTTTCCCATGAATCACACTGCTCTGCACTAAACCATCTGTGCTGACTGTGCTGCCACTGGGTCTTTTTCCAGTTCCTCCATTTCCCTCTATTGTTCAGTGCAGGCTTCCTTCCTGCTGCCTGCACGCTCCCACGCATCCCCTGCCCCCTCCCACAGGAGCCACATCCTGACCCGCTGAGGGACAGAGGGACAGCCGGACCAGGCTCCCTGCTGCATTAGCCCAGCGTGCCCCTGTGCAGGCATCTGCCTGCTCCCCACTGCTGCCTGTGCAGGCAGGGGTTGCACAAGTGGCATGGGGAATCGTGAGCAGGCTGATGTGCCCGCTGAGGCATTGGTGTCCCTGGGAGCACACGGGGTGGGATGCTGTCAGCAAGCACTCATGAACAGCGGGGCTCTCTGCTCATGTGTACAGGTGTGGGGTGTATACCCAAACAAGTATGTGTGTGAATGTGGGGGCTCCCCATGGGGCAAGTGGATGGGCACTGGTTGGCACTGGGGGAGGGAGGGGGGGGGCAGTCATCGTAGGAGATGGCTGAGAAGCTAGGGGAGCAGGGTGTGGGGAGGAAGGCATGGGGACATTGCAGCTGAAAGGCTGCCTGTTGGTGTAGGACCTAAACAAAGGGCTGGGCAGGGGGATGTGGAGGCTGATGTCCTGCACTGGTGTGGGCTGGGTGTCTCTGCCACAGGGTTAAAGGGCTGTAGCCACTTCTGCCCAGCAGCCCAGTACTGATATGGGGCAATTTCCCCCTTACTTGTGCCTGTATCACCCCAAGGGATCTGCAGCCAGTGTTGCCTGCTGCCTGCCCTGCCTGGGGCTTCAGCAGGCAGCTTCCTGTGGTGAGCTGTCTCCCAAGATCCCCATGCCCAGGCAGCAGGCACCGGGGCCACTCCAGGCACCGGACTGTGCTATGGCTGTGCCCCACGGGCAGTGGCACTTCATGAGGAGGTGGACACCATCCCTGTCCCTGCAAACCCATATGGACTGGAAGTGGGCATGGGTTGACCCCATCCTGATCCTTTTCCCCCTGTCCCATCCATCCCCTGCCACCTTCGGGTAGTCCCTCACCTCTTGCCCAGGGCAGTCCGCAGCCCCCCGGGGTTGACTCCAGCGGAGCAGCACGGTGGCAGTGATGTTGCAGGCTCCACGGCCACCCTGCTCTGGTCTCCAGGGTGGTCTCCAGGGTGATGGCAAGGTGTCCCCCCTGGGCACAGGGCTCAGCCTGCAGGCACAGGCAGGCAGCTCTACAGGAACTGCTGCGGGTGCAGGCAGGCTTCGCACCACCCAGCCTGCACCTCCCACTGCCTGTTCCTCCTCCAGGCCAACCCTCCATCCCCATCCATGTCCCACCCTCCCATCCTGCTTTCCCAGACATGACCCGGCCCTGCACTTGGCCCCTGGCCTGGCTGTCCCATGTCCTGCCCCTCAGCCAGGCTCTGCCCTTCTTTGGGGGCTGCCCTCCAACCCTCCTCACTCATCCCCTCATGCTCCTTCTCTTGCCTTCCCAGCAAGGATCCTGCTCCCCAGCACGAGTCCTTGGACATGTATTGCCATGGTGGGACCAGGTTTTCCTGAGACCCATGCTGCGAGGCTGCACTGCCAAGAGAGACTTTTGAAGTTCTTGAGTGCATTTGACTGTATCTGCTCTTTTTACCCCTGGCTGCAGGCAAGGTACTATATCCACTGTGGCCTGGGACTGGGGAGGGTGCAGGTCACTGGGAAATTGCTGCCAAAGTGGAGAAAACAGGATAAATGTTCGTACTGATGAGGGGACTCAGGTGGACTGACATTGGGGCTGGTTGGGTGAAATGCTGGGAACAGAAAAGTCTCCCCCGTGTGGCAGGGATGCAGGGGATGCAGCACCCCATCCCACTGCCAGTGCACCATGATGGGGATTTGGATTGAGCTGAAGGTCAGGACAGCAGCAGGGTCTGGGGTGGCAGGGTGACATCGGGAGTATTTCTCTCCTGCAAGGAACCTGTGTTTTCCCCAGCAGCTGACCTGGCTGCCTTTAATGCAACATGTTTCACAAGAGCTGTGGCTGGCAGTTGGTTGGCTCCACTGTTACTCAACCTTGCACACAGAGGATATCCGAGGCTGGTGTCTCACAACACCCATCAGCCCTTCTCTGCTCTTGATGGCAAGGTTGATAACTGCTTCCTGCCCTGTGAGGGGCCACCTCCCTGGGGACCCCCTTGCTCCAACTCAGGCTGCTCCTTCCCTGCCCCCATGATGCCCCCAAAAGTCATTGGAGGAGAGGGGGGGAGGGCTGGGAGCAGCAGGAGCCCCTGATATGGGAGGGCAACCCTGTACAAGTCTCTGTGTGTGTCTAGGTGTGGAAAGGCAGCTTCTGCTTGTCACAGACTTGCTCCTACAAAGCAGAAGCAGAACTCAATATGAGCCTGCCACGGCTCCCCTGCCCCTCCCCTGCCCCCGCCTTCCCCGCCAGCTACTCCACTGAGGGGTGACATGTCCTTTGGGCTGGGGACAACACAGGCTGCCCCATGGATCACTGTGTGGACAGGGTGTGGAGACAAGGGTGCAGAGGGACCCTCAGGGTGAGCAGGAACCCTTCAGTCCTGCACTGTGGACTGTGTCATCCTGCTGGGTTCTTGTCTCTGCCTCTTAGAGGAAGCTGTTTGGCTAATTATAAGCACTACCATTCAGGGGAAGATTGCTGAGGTCTGCAGTGTAAGTGGCTGGAGGGGCAGAGCAAAGGGTGCCGGTAGTGCTGGTGACAGCCAGCATGCCATTGTTTCCATCCCACTGTGCTGGAGATAATAGCATCGGAGAAGTTCACTCCTGCATGGGGCCAGATCCTGGATCACCACTGTTTGGCATCTCTATAGACCCCTAATAAAATGCTTCTAGGAGCTGTGCTCCTCTCTGGATGCTGGGAGGGCAGAGATGGGCTGCTGGGGAGGGGACATTGTCCAAGGGTGGAAAGGACACCTTGGGACTTCCACAGAGTGGCAAGTCGCAGGCCAATCTGATGGCCTGGCATGACCAACAGCCAGGTCCAGCCCCCACAACCCCCATCCCAATGGCTGCCAATAGGCCAGTTGGATGCAGAAAACCTTCTCCCTTGCCTCCCTTCTCCTTCCACAGTCACCTAAGTGTCAGGATTGGGGCTCAGTTCCCCGGTACGGGGGAAATCCCTGCTCAAGCACCTCTGCTGAGCCCCAGCACCCAATTCCCAATGGGGACTGCCCTTTTCCAGAGCCCAGCCGGGCAGACAGCCCCAGCTGGGACATCCTGCAGCCATGGGACCACCCTGGAACTAGGCAGTTGGTGTGGGGCTGTGTCAGAGGGGAGTAGGGCACAGCAGAGTGCTGGAGCACGGGCAGGGCACTGGCAACTGTGATGTGTGTGTTGAGGCTGGTTCTTTTCCTGAGGGCTTCCTATTGGTCCACTTTCTACAGCACAGGTTTCAAAGCCTCCGCTTGAACTTTCTGGTGTCTGCCAACCTCCTGACGCAATCTATATTTAGATGCTCCTCCTTAAGCTGAGGCAGAGAGCCCCTGGATTCACACAGCAGGAAGGTCTTGCATGTTCCCTGGAGGTAGAAGATGGTCAGGATCAGAAAACACCCCTTGGGCTGGAGTATTGGGCTTTGTGAAGATGTTGACAAGAGCTGAAGGAAGTGAAGATCAAAGTGAAGGGTGGATCTTTCCAGCACACTGGTCGGTGCAGTCCTTCCCCTTTCTGGGCAGCACCCATGATGACACTGTCCCTCAAGGTCCATGTGTTCAGCTACCCATCCATCCACCTATCCATCCATCCATTCCCATTCATCAATTTATTTTTTTGTCCCTCCATCTACTCAATCTTCCCTCACTTCCTTCCCTTTCTTTCATCTATCTAAATCTATCTATCTGTCCATCCATCGCCGTCAGCCTTTGATGCACCCTGGGGTAGCCTTTGCTCTACCTTCAACCCTACCCATGCTGGATCATGCTGGGAGATGTGTGTAGTGATGGTGGAAACATCTCCCTGGAGTAGGACAGGGTGAGGGACACTCAGGACTCATACCTAGAGGGAAAATGCCATGTTGGACAGCTAGAACTGTGGAGTTGGGGCTGAGCCCAAAGGGTTTCCCAGGGCTCGATAGAGAGCTGAGGCCCTGGGAGGGATTGGTGGAGGAGTGGGGAGGGGAAAGATGGAGGCTGTTGGGCTTGGAAACCTGCTGGACCTTTCCAGGCAAGAGTCTTGCTGAAGGCCAGTCCATGAGATAAAAGGGGGTGATGGAGGGCTCCCTGCTGGGCTCAGGATCCTGGTGTGGATGAGAGCTGCCCCAGACCTATCCATGAGCTCAGGAGATGCAAAGCGTGACATCCCACCGGACAAGGTCACATCCTCCCCCAGACATGATGTACTGGAATGGGCTGCGAAGCTGTGTGTGTGCAGAACAGGGGGCCCTTGCCACGCTCCTCCTGCCCCCCATCCATTGAGGTGCTGGCTGACATCACTGCCTCTGGCCTAATCTCTCCTCCAGCAGCAATTTCCCATTTCCTTTCCAATCTCTGCACCATGGGGCGGCTCCTCTCTGCTCAGGGCCAGACAGGAAAAGCCATCCAGCTGGGCTCTCATGAGGGCTGCAGCCCCCGCGTGTCTGGCCCTCACCCCACTGGGCTATGGGGCACCCACTCCCCCATTATCCTAGCGAGGACACTGATGGGGGTGTATGTGTCTCTGGTACCCCCCCACTCTGCCTGCCCCCTCCCTCCCTCAGGTGCTTGGGGATGTTGGTGCACACCCCCCTTCCTGTTTATGCAACAGGAAACCCAGCAGTGGCACATCATTCAGTAAGAAATTACCACAATGGGGGGTCTCAGCACCCCACAGTGTCTGAGGCAGCACCAGCTGGGGTGACGCTGGGGGCCAGGACCTCTGCTACAGCCCAGTGCTGGATGTGGACTAGTGTCTCTGCCACCCCAGTGGCCCTTGTCCTCCCCACACACTGTCATCATCACCCTGGCTTTTTCAAGTAGCATTCTGGGCTCAGCTGTCACCCACCCTGGTATGGGCTGGCTGGGGAGCAGGAACTCCTCACTGGCCTCTTGGTGCTCACTCAGCAGTTCCACGTATCTACATAGGGCTGGTTCAAAATAGCCCCGTGGCAGAGCTGCAGCCCAGCTCCTGCAAAGAAACATCTGGACAATGAGAAGAGACAAGGCTGCTTCCTGCAGTCCCGAGGTCATGAGGGGTGGTCTTCACCCCAGCATAGTTGTGTCAGTGTGCTCTGTCCCATCAGGGCAGCACCCAGGGGCATTACTCCCCCTTGCTCTGGCCACATTTCTCTGTCGAGCTCTACCATTATTATTGCATTGGGGCTGAGATGTGTCTTTTCAGAAGTAAAATCCTCTCTGCTGCAGGTGCCCTCCATCTGCTGACATGGTGGAAGCAGCAGGGAGCAGAGAGAGACTGCTCTCCTCGCTGTGAGCGCTGTGCGCTGTGAGGGGGGAGCCTGCTCATCTCCTGCTGTTGGGTTTTCTGCATTTTATCTGCAGAGGCGGCCTCTTGCTCCTGCTCTGCTTATGTGGCCAGCCCAGCTGCAAACTGTGGGAGCTGGCTGCCCTGGCAGCCAGGACGTCCTCTCCCCTCCCCAGCATTCTGCAGTGAGACACGTGTGTGTGATGTCCTCCTGCAGCAGCACAGGGGACATATGTGACCTAACTAGGGGCAGCTAAAGGGGGACAGTGAGCATCTGCACCTGGGCTGCTGGGGTTGGCATCCGGATGAACTGGAGAGGAGAACCACAAGGTGTGGGAGAAGCAAGCACAGGACAGCAGCACTTAGAGCTAGGGGTGGGACCACAGGGGATGAGGGTGAGCAGGGAGTGTGAGTCTGGAAGGGTCAGAGGGGACCCAAAGATCCACAGGGACAAGTGGCTCTGAGCTGGCTACAAGCCCTGGGTGCTGCCAGGAGGGTGTCCCCCATCACTCCCTAGGTAGAGCTCTGATTGTGAGAGTGGCTACCACATCCTGGCCATGTCTCTTAGTCTTTACTTTGCTGGGATAGGACTGGAGCTGAGCACTCCAGCACCATCAGCAGCTACGGCCATGGCATTGGTCTTGCACGGATCACCCTAAAATCCATCTAGGAGCCCTGCAGCTTCAGGCAGCCTCAGAGTGTGGGGGTGAATGCTTGGATGGAAAATCCAGAATTTGTCAGTGTATTCCCCCAGTGGTGTCTGTCTAGACTAACTTCCTGTTGTCCGGTGAAAGCTGCCCCATGCGTACGCAAGCTAACTCACGTGCATGTGGGTGTGTGGAGCCCAGCATCTGCCTCTTCTGCCCCACCGCCAGCCACCTTGCTCTCTGCTTAGGGTCACCCCTGGGTGCTGTGACTGCACAGCTAGACCCTTCTGTCCCACCCAGGACCTAGTGCCTGGACAGTCTCGGGGTAGGCTCAGTGCCAGTTTCTTCACTATTCCATGCCAGCCCAAAGCTCTCTCGCACACACAACAATCCCTTTATTGTTGTGCCAGAAACCACAGCAGCAGCAAACACTGAGAGAGTGCGGATAGAGGCTGTCCAAGACCCCAGTTCCAGGAACATCCCCTGCAAACACCACCTGGGGAGGGGGTCCCCAGAGCTAGCTGGGCTAAAGCCAGCCTTCAGAGGTGAACCTGATGCCCAGGAAAGGACGTAGGGGGTGCTTCCTGAGATGGGGGTAGGGAGTTACACAAAACCTGGGAGGAGCTTGGTGGGTTGGAGTGGGTCCAGTCTGATTGAACAACCTGGTCTAGTGGGAGGTGTCCTTGCCCATGGCAGGGGGGTTGGAACTCAATGGTCTTTAAAGTCCCTTCCAACTCTAACAATTCTATGATTCTATGATTGTGGGGTTGGCAGACCCAGATCTCAGGTCAGAGAAGGTCAGTCCAAGCCCCGTGCTGCTGCAAAGCCGGGGCAGGACCCCCCATAGACCCCTCATTTCTGGACCTTTGAAGGACACACTGAGAAAAGTCCCCCCGTGGCAAAGGGATATACTGGTGCCAGGAAAGCTCCTACCAACCCCACAAAGGGTCCCCCCTCTCTTGCCTTGCCCATCCTCTTGTTGGGGCACCCGCCCCCACTGCTCACTCCACCTCCTCTGTGGGGACATCTCCATGGGCCACCATGAGTGCAGGAGGGAACAGGGTGCCTGTCCTCCCTCTTTCCAGCACCAGTGCTGTGGGTTCCCATGGGACAGTACCCTGCTGCCTGAGTAGGGAGGTCTGTGATAAAGGAATTGGAGAGCAGACATGATTATTGAGGTGCAGGGGGCCAAATTCCCACCCAAATCCCCCATGATGCCAAGGCCTGGTCATGAGAGGGTCGCCCCATGAGAGGGTTCAGGCCTCGTGGTCACTCGTGCTCAGGTGGTCCTCGGTCAGCCCCGTCTCGTCGATGTTCTCCAGTGAGTCGGCATGTTGCACTGAGAGCTCAGCCAGGCTGACGCTGGGCAGCGTGTTCTGTTCTGGGTACACCCAGGGCTTGTATCCAGGGTCGTGCTTGCGTTTCCACTCCGGGTACTTCAGCCCCGCCTTGTAGATCTTTTTCATTGCCTGTGGGCAAACTGAGTCCAGCTCGTCACAGTGCCCCAAGTCCCCCATAAGGATGGAGCCACCCTTTGGGCATGGCTCCCATCTCCCCCATTGATTGATTTTTGGGGGTGCTGGGAGGAGATGGAGGTCTGGCTTGGACCACACAGCTCCATCAGCATGCCCAGGGTATGCCCTGCAATCTCCGGGTCACCCAGCACCCATCCTGCCTTTGCCTAGGGGACAGCTCATCCTCATGCCTGTGCACCCCACCACCAGCCACACACCCTGCTTACCTTTGGTGCCACAAACTGGGAGACACGGTTCACCACCCACTTTGGCAGCGACCCTGCAAGAGCCCAAAGCCCCGTCACTCAGCCGGTCTGGGTCAGCCCCAGAGGAGGCACCATGAGCCTGTAGTGCCTCATGCCAGACCAATCCCCTCCAGGCCTGATGGCACCTGCCCCACACTGTGCCCTGGGAGGGGACCGCCTTCTTCCCTGAGTTGTCGTCACTTCCCAGTGCCCTTTGAATCTCCATGGAGAGCCATGGTGGGTCAGCTCTGGAGGTACGATGGGACCCATCCCTGACAAGGCATGCTGTACCCACCCCTCCTGCTGTTACTCACCACGAGGGTCCACCTGGGTGAGATAATAGAGGACACAGGCACCATCACCATTCGCCTTGATCAGGTAACCTGTCTGCAGGGACACGGCCCTCACAAAATCCTTCCTGGGTGGGTATTTCTGCAGAGAGATGTCATGGACCTCAGAGCCTGTCTGAGTTGCTGCCCAGCCCTGCCTGTGCCTGCTGGCCCTTGCGGCCCATGGGGTCAGCGTTCCTGCCAGAGCTGTGACCAGCTGGGGGCTCACCGGGTGCTTGACGCTGTAGTTGATGATCATGTAGTCATTGCCCAGGGGCAACCAGGACCGCAGGGTGACAAAATCCCGGTTCTTCAGGGGGCTCGGGCATTTCCCTGCGGACAGACCCTGTTACATCCCAACCCATTATTCCCATGACCCCACACCTGTTCCCAGGGCTGTGGGGTCGGGAGGAGGGCCTTGGGAGTCCCCAGGGGTAGGGGCCTGCTCACAGGAGTAGTATCCCACGTCAGCATTGACAGTCAGGCGTCCAATGTCATAGGTCTCGATCATGTTCGAGTCCCATTTCTTGCGGTAGCTGGTGTCGTGCAGCACATCGTAGAGTGTCTCAGCAGGGACGTCCTTGCATGAGATACGAGTCTGTGGGGATACAGGCAATCAGGAGTGAGGCAGCACCCACCCCCAGAGCATGGAGCAGTGCCTGCTGGGGGATGAGGACGTTAGGCTATTCTTACATGTCCTTCAGGACAAGCCAGGCAAAGCCACCAACCCCACTGCCAACACGCACCAGTGCAAAGGCAGGGGCTGCAGTCGGGGTAGAAGGACCCTCTGCCCTCAAGTGGATTGCCTGGTGGTCCAGGCTCTGGTGCACGGGTACCCCGAGCCCAGCCCTGTCCCCTCACCCCATGTTTCTGGAGGGCAAGCAAAGGCACCCCCTTGGTCTGGGGCAATGCTCTTGGGTGCAAGGTCCAGTTTGGGATGGCTGGTGGGGCCCCGGCTGTAACTGGAGCTGCGGAGCTGCCCAACTGCGCTGGCAAATGCATTATTGATGAAGCTGGCTGCCCTGCTCCTCTCAATGCCTGGAGGAAGGAGATGTCATATGCTCCTCATTAGAGGCCTTGCATCTTTGATGAGGTGCTCAGCAGTGCCATGTAATCGGAGATGGCCCCCTGAATATGGCAGGGCCCATCAATCTCAGGCAAGCTTTTGCTGATGTCCTGGGTGATGGTTTCTGCCTGGCATGCTGGACTTGTGCACAGGACAGGCTTGGAGATGTGCTGCACTCCTGGGGCCACTGTGGGGGATAGTGTGGGAGCACCCAGCCCCTTCCTTCTGCTCACCCTCCCCAGCCACCCCTTCCCCTCTGATTCTGAAGGTGCTGCTGCTGCAGGGTGAAGTTCATGGTCCTCCTGGGTTCCTGGAAGCTCTGGTCACCACAGGGGGACCATTGCAGCCTTGCAGTCCCCAAATCCTCCACTAAAACCTGTCCACCACCCTTGTCCAAATATGGATGAACAGAGGCTGTGCAATAGCTGCACCAGGTGGTCAGCTGGGATGAGGAAATCACAGATCCCTGAACCAGACCTGAACCATAGTGAATTCAGGTAGAAAAAAATCCAAAGCTTCAACAGCTCAGTGACCCCCCAGGTTACACCTGCATTAATGGAAAGACTGGGGCTCTCCTGACCCCCAGGCCCCAGCCTGTACAGCTCGGCTCTCCTGCACAAACTGAGTGGGATCCTCCATCTCACATTTCAGGAAGGCTCCCTGGGCAACTCTAACTCCTGCACCATGCCCAGGTCCTCCCCAGAGCAGGGAAAAATCAAGAAGGTATTACTTGCAATGAGCCAGGCTGGATAATGGTGCTCAGACTCCCCTGAACTTGCCTGGTTCAGGGCAGCCCCCACTCTATGGGGCTTGGTGGTGGCAAAGTATCTAACTGCATCCCCTCTGCTGGGCTGTGCTTGTTTGAACTTTGCTGGACTTCTGGAGGTTGCTGCCAGCCTGTCACTCCAGCCTATCCAGGTGATGCCAAACAGCAATGTTGTCTCTAGCACTCCAAATGCTCTCCACAGTGCTGCCTGCTGAGAGGGCACTCAATCCTATCATCCCAGTAACAAGGTAGGACTCAGCAACTGGCCACCTCCTGGACTCTGCACTACTGACCACCACGCCATAAACCCGGTGCTGAGCTGGTTTTCCACCCACTTTATCATACAGTTCTCCAGTCCAGATCTCACCAATGTGATGACAAGGAGACTATGGGAAACTCTGCCAAAGGCTTTACTGAAGTCAAGGTATGGAACTTTCACCATTGCCTTATACCCACACAGTTTGTCCTCTCATTACAGGAGGTAGTCAGGACGGTCAAGCATGATTTACTTTTGGGAGGTACCTGCTGCTGTTACCACCACCCATGTCCTTCAGGACACAGCTTCCAGGAGATGTTCTCCATCACCTTCCCATGAATGGAAGTGACACAGCGGCCTGTAGTGCCCTGGAGCATCCTTCTTACACTTCTAGAAGACGGATGTGATGTTTGCCTCTCCTTACTTATCAAGGACCTCCTGCAGTCACCAGGACTTTTCAAAGAGATATTGGCCAGACCCCTCAATACCCCTGGTGCATCCTGCCTGGCTTCTGCAAGCCCAACTGGACTAAGTGCTCCCTGATTCTAGCCCAGAAGCTCTTCTCCCACTCATGGTGTCAAGGTGGCATCTATGGCAGGTACACCTCTGCAGAGAGTGCTGCTTCTTCTCCTCACCTTGGCCTTGAAGGGTCTCCATCCATGGCAGCATTGCAATCATTGTGTGCCCAGCTCTTCCTTGTGTCTCCTGGTGTACAGGCATGCAAGACTGGCTGCTGGTTGCTCTGTGTTCAGGAGAGCAGTGCAAAAGACTCCTCCAGCATTCTGTACCCCAACCACCTCCTCATCACTTGCCCCTGCCTTCCCTGTTCTTCAGATTGCAGTAACCCTTCCCTGACACAAGTCCTGCATGAAAGGTTGACGTCCAATAGACGGGATGCTCTGGCCCTACACTCTTAGGTGGATCCCATCCCTGCCCAACCATCCTGGTCCACAGTGGTCAGATAAGCCAAAGCCGGGCTCATGGCACCAGCCATGAAGCCAAGCATTGACCAGAGGTTGCTCCCACACAGGACTGTAATGGGCCTCCCACGCCCCTTGCCCCTAGAACCCTGTAACCACTCTTGATGAGTCACCTAGCAGTGTCAGCGGTGCCATGCAGATGAGCAACAAATTGTAACAACCTGAGGGATGGTTGAACCTCTGGAACATCCCACTTCTAGCCCCTGACAACCAACAAACCACTCGAGACAGAACATGGAGGGTGGTCTTAAACTCTCTGGGATGTTCATCCAGCGCAGAATGCAAGACCATGTGCCCCAGGACCAGGATGGTGTGCCTGGAGTGAGAGTCACCAGGGAGGCATCCCGACAGCCTGTCGCATACCCGGGGGCTCCCAGTGAGGCCATCTCCATAACGTAATTGATCCTAGGGTCTTTCCTGCCTGTGTCTGTCTCAAGGGCAGCTGCAACGTGAGCCTACATGCGTGCATGCATGGCAGGACATTGTAGCGGGCATCCCGGCAGGTCGAGAGGCTAAAGCCACAGGGCAGGCAATGTGACCCTGTAGAGCAGCTTGCCAGCTGGGGAACCACCTCTGGGGAACCAACCCTGGCAGCCCCGGCATTCAGGGCAGAAACACCCCCAGGCAGGCTGGACCAGTGTTCTGTGCACCCCCAGGAAGGGCCATCACCCCAGGGACCCTCGGGGACAGCTGGGGGAGGGAAAAGGTGGGAGTCCTGCAGCCGCCGGCGTCTGCTTACCTTGATTTTCTGCACAGTGCAGCTTTCTTCCTGGCCCTGACTCCACACAGTCACACCAGCCTTGTTGTACCGACAGTGCCAGCCCTCCAGGCTTTCACACTGGTCCCTGAAGGAGCTGAAGTCGGAGTCATCAGGGATATAAACCATGTCCCCTCCTCTGGACATGGGGCTGAGCTGCCAGACCCAGGGCGGGGGCACCGGCTGCAGGCGGGCAGGCTCCTTCTGCGTCACCTCCTGGGAAACCCAGCTCTGCCTTTCTGGGTGCCTGCTGTGGCTCACATCATCCTCTCAGCGCCGAGCCTGTGACCCCAGAGCAGACCACCGGCTGTGCAAGGCACACCAGGATGGGCAGGGACCTCGGCCACGCTGTGCTGCACAGAGCAGCGGGGAGGAAGTCTCCTTCCCTGCAGTTGCTATCGCAGCTGCTGGGAGCTCGGATGTCTTCTCCGGCTGGCTAACCAGGATCGCATTTCTCTCCAGCAGGCTGGCAGCTCCTCTATTATTCAGCAGGTAGCAGCCTGCAGGTGGCTCGGCTTTCAGGGTAGAGCTGCCCCTGCCTCCCTGAGCCCCCAGTCCCTGCTGGCCCTGCTGTCCCCTCACTGCCACCACTAGCAATCTCTGTGCCTGACTTTGCAGCACTAGCTTGCTGGCGGGATCAGCTGATCACCTGCCAGGAGCCTGCAGCCTGGCCTCTCGGCAGTGCAGCGGAAGCCATGAGCTTCAGCATCAGCAGGATATGTGCCAGTGCAGGTTCTGACACGCCTGGGATGCAATCATGGTCCAGTGCACAGGACCTTGGCTGTCAAGGTGTCCTGAGTCTGTGGGGTGAACTCCTGACATGGGGAAGGGAAAGAATTTGCAGATGGGGAGGTTGCCCCTTACTGAGCTCGCAGGATCCTGGTGATGATGGTGGGAAGGGACCCCTGCGGGTCTCTAGGCCATTCTCCTGCTTGGAGCAGAAACACTACTAGCCTAGGGGTAAGGTCATTAATGGCTTTACCCAGCTGTGTCTTGAAGGATGGAGTTGCTGCACCTCTCTTATAGTATGTCCCACCACCTCCCCATGACAAAAACTAAGAATTCCTACTGTCCAACCTGAAGCTGCAATTAATGTCTGTCATTCTTTGTTACATGTCATGCCCTGTGAAGACAGCATGGCTCTGTCACCTTTGCATCTACCCTACAGGTAGCTGCATGGTGCTGGTAGATCCCAATCCACCCCTCCAATTCATCCAACTCCCGGTCCCAGCCGTCCCTCTCCAGTTCCTCCCCCCTGAACCTGGGGGGACAGTCTGGGCACAGCATCCAGCTCAGAGTTCCCTGGTGCTGTGCAACCTCTTCTCTCAGGCTGCTGGCCACACTCCACCTCATGTTGTCCAGGGTGGTGTTTACCCTGGAGGTGTTCAAGACCAGGCTGGTGTTCACCCTGGAGGTGTTCAAGAGCAGGCTGGATGGGGCTTTGAGCAACCGGGTCTAGTGGGAGGTTTCCCTGTCCAGGGCAGGGGGGCTGGAACTTGGTGATCTTTAAGGTCCCTTCCAACCTGAACCATTCTATGATTTGTTCAACCTGTTGTCCAGATCTTGCCTGGGACCTTGTCCCAGGTCCTTTTCAGTGGGACCCTACTAATCACCCTCAGTCCCCAGGATGAATGAAATCTGGGTTTATCTGGCCCATCTTGTTGATGTCCTCAGGGTTTCTGTTGACCTGAATGTTGAGATTCTTGGTGTGGGGTCTACCTGGACTGAGGCACTGCCATTTGCTGCACACCCATTCCCCTTAGTTTAGCCTCACCTGCAAGGAAAGGGTGCACTTGTCTTCTTATCCAGCCCTCTGATGAGGCTAGGTAACAGGGCCCCAGTGTTGACCCTGGGGCACCCCACTTGAGACCAGTTGCCAGCTGGGCATCAAGGCATGGGCAAAAAGTCATAGAAGGGAGATCAGGGAGAAAGCTGGAGAGCTGCAGTGCTTGTGAAGTCTTGCCTGGGGAGGAAGGCCGCCTGCAGTTTCCCACACTGCAGTACGGTGAGCTAAGGAACTGCTCCTCCATGCAGCATGGCTTGTCATGGAGCTGTGCTCTGGGTGCAGTGGCCATCCACTGGTGAGGGAGAGCTGTCAAGCTCTACAATTGGTTAAAGAGCTGCCGCAGTGGGCAGGGAGTGGCAGATCCTGAGTTGGAGACAATGCAGAGGAAAGACCTTGGGGTGGTCTTGGGGCTGCGGAGCAGGGAGCAAGCGAAGTAGGACAAAAATTGTGGTCTAAAGCTGTCTAACACCATTGCTATAGTGTCCCATGGGGTACACAGGAGCCTGTATGTGAGCATGTGCACACCTGTGTGTCCCCATGCAAGCATGTGCAGTCACCCCAGACCCTGCAAGAGCCAGACAGCCTGGACAGCCCATGCGTGGGGAAGGTGGGACCTGAGCCTGGGGGTGCGCTCCAAAGAGAGCTTTGTGGCTCCAAAGAGTGTCTGTGGGGTGCAGGAAAGAAGGACATGGCAGTCCTGGGGATGAAGGAGCTCAAATCAGCTGTGTGGGAAGGAGCAGATGGCCTGCCCAGCATGGCTGAACTGGGATCCATCTCTGCCATATATGTCCCTGCACCTGAGGTGTGGGAGCATACCTCTGCCAAGTGATCCAGGCTGGAATTTTGAACAGAAAGTGCTTTCTTTTCTTCTGAAGCAGTGCTTGGGGTCATTGTTCAACCTGGACAACAGTGCAGCTATCCAAAAGCTTGTTGATCACCGTCATGTTGCCTGCAAGCCACCAGCTGGGCTGAGGTAGGTTTCCATGACCCCTTTGCTCTTGTAAAGCACTCAGAGTTCAAAACAACTTCATTTACCACTGCCCTTGGCTCTTTTAGATCCAAGGTCCGGATATGGGTGATGCTTCTGGGAGCCCATGCACCCCAAGGGAGAGAGCTGAAGGTGAATGTAGCAAATATAAAGCCACATGTTACTATGATCTTGCCCCTATCACATCTTGTTTCACTACACTTTGGGAGCATTGAATGTCAAAGGTTGTGTGGCTGGAGTCACCTTGAGTTTCCAGCCAGGCTGTGGCTATATCAGGAGCAATGTGACACCATCTAATGGCGTGCCCCTAAGGCATGATAGCCCCATCCCTCCCATCCTCCACAGAGGAAGCAGCAGGAACTCAGCAGTGGGGAGGGACAAAATCATAGCCCCCTCTAACCTGGCCTTAAACCCCTCCAGGGATGGGGCAGCCACAGCTTCTCGGGGCAACCTGGGCCAGGGTCTCACCACCCTCACAGCAAAGAAGTTCTTCCCCACATCTCATCTCAGTCTCCCCTTTTTCAGTGTCAAACCCTTCCCCCTCGTCCTATGCCTCCCCTCCCTCACCAAGAGTCCCTTTCTAGCTTTCCTGGAGCCCCTTTAGGGACTGGAAGAGGCTTGAAGGTCTCCCTGGAGCCTTCTCTTCTCCAGGCTGAACCCCGCCCCCCAAACTCTCTCAGCCTGTCCTCACAGCAGAGGGGCTCCAGCCCTCATAGCATCTCTGTGTCCTTCTCTGGCCCCAATCAAACAGGTCCATGTCCTTCCTGTGCTGAGGACTCCAGAGCTGGATGCAATAGGTAGATAATGGTGTGCAATGCACACACACATAGGTCTAACAGGTCCATGTCCTTCCTGTGCTGAAGTAAGGGATGCTTCTCTGGAGGCATCAAAGCTGCCTCCCTAGCAAGACATGAGCCTGAGGAATACGGACATTATGGGCTCATTTTGCAGGAGTATCTGTTCACGGGGAGCTGGCTGGGATCTGTGTGTGTCCCCATTGCATGGTGCCCTCCAGGCTCTGCTGCTGGGGCTGGCTGAAACTGGACCCTGGACTTAGAGGTGTAACCCCACTGTCCTCTTGTATCCAGCTGCTGGTGGAGGCTTGGCTTGATTTGGTTGGACATACCTGGTTTGGTTGGACATTAGCTTCCATTAGCCATGGGACTCAGGCAGCTCGTGGTGGCCCCGTGGCCGGCATGGAGTTATACTCCTTGGGCTATAAGTATAGCTGTGATGCAGCATCAGGTGACAGGATTGCCCTTCTCAAGGTTCTCCCATCTCTGGGTTGCTCTTCCAGGGTACTGCTGAGATGGGTCCATCTGATGTGAATATGCATGGTCCTGTTCTTGACCTTGCTTTGTTCTGCATGAGCAGTGGGGGCTGACATTGGGTGGGATGAGGCTGGATAGATGGCCAGAGGACAATGGTGTGAGGTTCAACACAGCGAGGTGTCAAGTTCTGCACTTGGGTCACACCAACCACTTGGATACTCCAGGCTTGGGGCAGAGTGGCTGGGGCTGCCTGAGACAAAAGAACCAGGAGGTGTTGGTTGACTGTTGGCTGAATACAAGCCAGCAGTGTGCCCATGTGGTCAAGAAGGTCAACAGCATCCCAGCCTGTATCAGGGACAATGTGGCCAGCAGGACTGGGGCAGTGACTGCCTCCCTGTACTGGGCACTGGTGAGGACCCACCTTGAGGGCTGTGTCCAGTTTTGGGCCCCTCACAACTGGGNCTCCAAAGAGAGCTTTGTGGCTCCAAAGAGTGTCTGTGGGGTGCAGGAAAGAAGGACATGGCAGTCCTGGGGATGAAGGAGCTCAAATCAGCTGTGTGGGAAGGAGCAGATGGCCTGCCCAGCATGGCTGAACTGGGATCCATCTCTGCCATATATGTCCCTGCACCTGAGGTGTGGGAGCATACCTCTGCCAAGTGATCCAGGCTGGAATTTTGAACAGAAAGTGCTTTCTTTTCTTCTGAAGCAGTGCTTGGGGTCATTGTTCAACCTGGACAACAGTGCAGCTATCCAAAAGCTTGTTGATCACCGTCATGTTGCCTGCAAGCCACCAGCTGGGCTGAGGTAGGTTTCCATGACCCCTTTGCTCTTGTAAAGCACTCAGAGTTCAAAACAACTTCATTTACCACTGCCCTTGGCTCTTTTAGATCCAAGGTCCGGATATGGGTGATGCTTCTGGGAGCCCATGCACCCCAAGGGAGAGAGCTGAAGGTGAATGTAGCAAATATAAAGCCACATGTTACTATGATCTTGCCCCTATCACATCTTGTTTCACTACACTTTGGGAGCATTGAATGTCAAAGGTTGTGTGGCTGGAGTCACCTTGAGTTTCCAGCCAGGCTGTGGCTATATCAGGAGCAATGTGACACCATCTAATGGCGTGCCCCTAAGGCATGATAGCCCCATCCCTCCCATCCTCCACAGAGGAAGCAGCAGGAACTCAGCAGTGGGGAGGGACAAAATCATAGCCCCCTCTAACCTGGCCTTAAACCCCTCCAGGGATGGGGCAGCCACAGCTTCTCGGGGCAACCTGGGCCAGGGTCTCACCACCCTCACAGCAAAGAAGTTCTTCCCCACATCTCATCTCAGTCTCCCCTTTTTCAGTGTCAAACCCTTCCCCCTCGTCTATGCCTCCCCTCCCTCACCAAGAGTCCCTTTCTAGCTTTCCTGGAGCCCCTTTAGGGACTGGAAGAGGCTTGAAGGTCTCCCTGGAGCCTTCTCTTCTCCAGGCTGAACCCCGCCCCCCAAACTCTCTCAGCCTGTCCTCACAGCAGAGGGGCTCCAGCCCTCATAGCATCTCTGTGTCCTTCTCTGGCCCCAATCAAACAGGTCCATGTCCTTCCTGTGCTGAGGACTCCAGAGCTGGATGCAATAGGTAGATAATGGTGTGCAATGCACACACACATAGGTCTAACAGGTCCATGTCCTTCCTGTGCTGAAGTAAGGGATGCTTCTCTGGAGGCATCAAAGCTGCCTCCCTAGCAAGACATGAGCCTGAGGAATACGGACATTATGGGCTCATTTTGCAGGAGTATCTGTTCACGGGGAGCTGGCTGGGATCTGTGTGTGTCCCCATTGCATGGTGCCCTCCAGGCTCTGCTGCTGGGGCTGGCTGAAACTGGACCCTGGACTTAAAGGTGTAACCCCACTGTCCTCTTGTATCCAGCTGCTGGTGGAGGCTTGGCTTGATTTGGTTGGACATACCTGGTTTGGTTGGACATTAGCTTCCATTAGCCATGGGACTCAGGCAGCTCGTGGTGGCCCCGTGGCCGGCATGGAGTTATACTCCTTGGGCTATAAGTATAGCTGTGATGCAGCATCAGGTGACAGGATTGCCCTTCTCAAGGTTCTCCCATCTCTGGGTTGCTCTTCCAGGGTACTGCTGAGATGGGTCCATCTGATGTGAATATGCATGGTCCTGTTCTTGACCTTGCTTTGTTCTGCATGAGCAGTGGGGGCTGACATTGGGTGGGATGAGGCTGGATAGATGGCCAGAGGACAATGGTGTGAGGTTCAACACAGCGAGGTGTCAAGTTCTGCACTTGGGTCACACCAACCACTTGGATACTCCAGGCTTGGGGCAGAGTGGCTGGGGCTGCCTGAGACAAAAGAACCAGGAGGTGTTGGTTGACTGTTGGCTGAATACAAGCCAGCAGTGTGCCCATGTGGTCAAGAAGGTCAACAGCATCCCAGCCTGTATCAGGGACAATGTGGCCAGCAGGACTGGGGCAGTGACTGCCTCCCTGTACTGGGCACTGGTGAGGACCCACCTTGAGGGCTGTGTCCAGTTTTGGGCCCTCACAACTGGAAAGACCTTGAGGGGCTGGAGCAGGTCCAGAGAAGGGCAACGGAGCTGGTGAGGGGTCTGGAGCACAAGTCTTGTGAGGAGTGGCTGAGGGAGCTGGGGGTGTTCAGCCTGGAGAAAAGGAGGCTGAGGGGAGACCTCTTTGTTCTCTCCAACTCCCCGAAAGGAGGGTGTAGCCATGGGGGGCAGTCAGTGTCTTCTCCCAAGCAACAGATGATGGGACAAGCAGAAAGGGCCTCAAGTTGCACCAGGGGAGGTTCAGATTGGATATTAGGAAAAATTTTTACACTGAAATGGTTGTCAAGCCTTGGAAGAGTCTGCCCAGGGCAGTGGTGATGTTGCCATCCCTAGAGGTTTTTAAAAGCTGGGCAGATGTAGTGCTGGGGGACATGGGTTAGTCATGGGCCTCTCAGTGTTGGGTTGATGGTTGGACTTGCTGATCTAAGAGGTCTCTTCCAAATGAGACTCTTCTGTGATTCTACAACATGGAGATCATAATACCATCAGCCCCTAGGATTCCTGCCTGGCCCACAGCCACCCACTTTGTGAGCAGAGTCCTCTCCAGAGCATGGTGGAGCCAGGGCATGCAGGAGGTCCTGGTGAGGGTATAGCAAGGAATAACCAGCTCCCATCCCAGTTCTGTCCAAACAAGGACTTTCTGGTCCCTTTCTCTTTCTCTTTTCAGTCTCCAGGTCAAATTTCTAAACTCTCCAAGAGACCTTACAGATTCCAGAGTCTGGATGTGGGAGTTAAATGCTGGGAGTGGGGTTGCAGGACTTTGTGTGTGGGTGTTCACAGCTCTGTTAACAAGCTCGGGTGCCTCAGCAGGATGAACTTCAGGTTCCTCAGAGCTGGAGAAGAGCATCCAATCCCCTCTGCATCGACCACTCCTGCTCCTCTGAGGATTGTCTTTGAAAGGCTTTGCAAATGGAAATAAAAAAATGTTTTTCCTACAGAAAATGGTTGTTCTGTGGCTTTATATGAACCACAGCAGAGCCTCCCTTCAGATACTCATTCTCCTGGGGCATGAACAAGAGGGTTAGGAGAAAAAGCTGGGAATGGGCTGAGAGTTTCCTGGCCCAGAGAAACCCAGCTGGAGCAGTTAGGAAGCGTTAGAGCCCACCACACAACATTAGGAGATGATGGCTGGGTGGCTGAAGATCTTCCAGGATGGGAGTAGGAAGGTGTTAAACCCCTGAAAGACATAAGCTTATCAGCTTTGGTTCAGCTGCCTCCGCTCTGAAGGACACAGGGAGAAGAAAGCAAGCCAGGGAAGAGCAAGATCCCAGGGACACCCATGAAATGCTGTTGGGCTGCAGGGACCCTTGGATCCCTGGAAAGACCCCAGATTCCCAGGCCTGCAAGGACCCCTGGATGCCAAGTGTGGTCCAGGACTTCAGGGACTACCCCAGAATCTTGGGGCTGCAGAGACTCACAGGGGGCAAAGTGAGACCCCAGAGCCCTGGGGCTTCAGAGACCCCTGGGACCCCAGGGAGATCCCAGAGTCCCAGTGGCATCAGAGCTATGGGGCTATGTGGTGCCCTGGGGCGCAGGCTACAAGGATGCCAGAGTCCTGGTGAGGCTCCAGAGCCCCAGTGAGAGGCCAGACCCCCAGGGCTGGAGGGACCCCTGGATACCAAATGGGGTCCCGGAGTCCCAGGACTTCAGAGACTACACCAGAGTCCAAGGGCTGTGGGGACCAACAGGGGACTGAG
>VXBJ01007153.1:234542-269923 GCA_013400055.1 Nycticryphes semicollaris | reverse complement strand
GTTGGCTGAATACAAGCCAGCAGTGTGCCCATGTGGTCAAGAAGGTCAACAGCATCCCAGCCTGTATCAGGGACAATGTGGCCAGCAGGACTGGGGCAGTGACTGCCTCCCTGTACTGGGCACTGGTGAGGACCCACCTTGAGGGCTGTGTCCAGTTTTGGGCCCTCACAACTGGAAAGACCTTGAGGGGCTGGAGCAGGTCCAGAGAAGGGCAACGGAGCTGGTGAGGGGTCTGGAGCACAAGTCTTGTGAGGAGTGGCTGAGGGAGCTGGGGGTGTTCAGCCTGGAGAAAAGGAGGCTGAGGGGAGACCTCTTTGTTCTCTCCAACTCCCCGAAAGGAGGGTGTAGCCATGGGGGGCAGTCAGTGTCTTCTCCCAAGCAACAGATGATGGGACAAGCAGAAAGGGCCTCAAGTTGCACCAGGGGAGGTTCAGATTGGATATTAGGAAAAATTTTTACACTGAAATGGTTGTCAAGCCTTGGAAGAGTCTGCCCAGGGCAGTGGTGATGTTGCCATCCCTAGAGGTTTTTAAAAGCTGGGCAGATGTAGTGCTGGGGGACATGGGTTAGTCATGGGCCTCTCAGTGTTGGGTTGATGGTTGGACTTGCTGATCTAAGAGGTCTCTTCCAAATGAGACTCTTCTGTGATTCTACAACATGGAGATCATAATACCATCAGCCCCTAGGATTCCTGCCTGGCCCACAGCCACCCACTTTGTGAGCAGAGTCCTCTCCAGAGCATGGTGGAGCCAGGGCATGCAGGAGGTCCTGGTGAGGGTATAGCAAGGAATAACCAGTTCCCATCCCAGTTCTGTCCAAACAAGGACTTTCTGGTCCCTTTCTCTTTCTCTTTTCAGTCTCCAGGTCAAATTTCTAAACTCTCCAAGAGACCTTACAGATTCCAGAGTCTGGATGTGGGAGTTAAATGCTGGGAGTGGGGTTGCAGGACTTTGTGTGTGGGTGTTCACAGCTCTGTTAACAAGCTCAGGTGCCTCAGCAGGATGAACTTCAGGTTCCTCAGAGCTGGAGAAGAGCATCCAATCCCCTCTGCATCGACCACTCCTGCTCCTCTGAGGATTGTCTTTGAAAGGCTTTGCAAATGGAAATAAAAAAATGTTTTTCCTACAGAAAATGGTTGTTCTGTGGCTTTATATGAACCACAGCAGAGCCTCCCTTCAGATACTCATTCTCCTGGGGCATGAACAAGAGGGTTAGGAGAAAAAGCTGGGAATGGGCTGAGAGTTTCCTGGCCCAGAGAAACCCAGCTGGAGCAGTTAGGAAGCGTTAGAGCCCACCACACAACATTAGGAGATGATGGCTGGGTGGCTGAAGATCTTCCAGGATGGGAGTAGGAAGGTGTTAAACCCCTGAAAGACATAAGCTTATCAGCTTTGGTTCAGCTGCCTCCGCTCTGAAGGACACAGGGAGAAGAAAGCAAGCCAGGGAAGAGCAAGATCCCAGGGACACCCATGAAATGCTGTTGGGCTGCAGGGACCCTTGGATCCCTGGAAAGACCCCAGATTCCCAGGCCTGCAAGGACCCCTGGATGCCAAGTGTGGTCCAGGACTTCAGGGACTACCCCAGAATCTTGGGGCTGCAGAGACTCACAGGGGGCAAAGTGAGACCCCAGAGCCCTGGGGCTTCAGAGACCCCTGGGACCCCAGGGAGATCCCAGAGTCCCAGTGGCATCAGAGCTATGGGGCTATGTGGTGCCCTGGGGCGCAGGCTACAAGGATGCCAGAGTCCTGGTGAGGCTCCAGAGCCCCAGTGAGAGGCCAGACCCCCAGGGCTGGAGGGACCCCTGGATACCAAATGGGGTCCCGGAGTCCCAGGACTTCAGAGACTACACCAGAGTCCAAGGGCTGTGGGGACCAACAGGGGACTGAGTGACACTCCAGAGTCCTGGGGCTGCAGACACCCCTGGGGCCTCAACAAGACCCCAAAAACCCCAGAGCTGCAGGGACCTCAGAGTCTTGGTGAGACTCCAGGGACCCGGTGAGGGCCCAGAGCTCCAGGGTTGCCTCAGGGACTCACAAGGGCACTGGTGAGACCACAGGGTCCTGGGGCTCCAGGGACACTTGGGGTACTGGAAATATCCCAGAGCATCAGAGCTGCAGGGAACTCCCAACCATGTGCCTATCCAACCCAACCCAGTTAAAACCCAGCCACAACTCCCTTGGGCAGTGCCAAACCACCCCCACGCAGGATGACAACGTCCCCCACATCGGTGACATCCCCGGGCCATGGCCACGTGCTCGGGGACCCCTTTTCGGTCTGGGTCGCTCACTCCGCTTGTGGTGCAGTCTGGTGCTCGTCCACTGGGTGACATGCATGCTCCACCGACGACAGCGACAGGCACACAGCCAGCATCAGTGAGAAGCCAGGGAAAAGGATGAGTTGAGGAGCAAACAGAGGAGCAGGATCATGCCTGCAGAAGGGACAGCAACCAGCCGCAGAGGAGATGTGTTCCCCTTGCTCCACGCCAATGTCACCAGCACGTCCACTGAGGTAGTGGTGATAGCTGGGGCTGTTTCTGATCTCAGTCCCCCACTCCAGTGCCAGGGGGGTGCAGGCTGCTCCCCAACATGCCCTCCCACGGTGGCATTGGCAGTGGCTTCGCACCCCACCCCTGTAGTTCGTGTCCCCTCTACTGCTCTGAGCTGTTTTGTGGCACTCCAGGAGCCGCCCAGTCTTCCCAGCTCAAAGCTAAGGATTTGGGGTGATTTTGGACTTCAGTTTCCACCTCTTGGGACACTTGGTATTATTGGACCCAGTTAGAGGTCCCGAGGACAGTGGGCATGCTGGGGGCATGCTCCTCTCAGCGCCAAGGAGCCCAGAGAGGGGACCACGCCCCACTCTCCCCCCATAAATTTTGCCATTAAGCAGAAGATGGGATGAAGCCCCAGAAACTTTGTTCTTCCTTCTGTGCTGCCATTGTATCCTTCCTGCTTTTGGCAGAGTCTGAACAGCTAAGCCCACCCACAGTGGCCTCCTCAGCCACCCCGAGCCCTCACAGAGAGGGGGACAGGGCAAGGACATCATTAGCAACCTGCACCTGGGGACTACCAGCTCCTGTATGCTTTAGTGCAGAACTTTTTATGCCACTTTGGGAGCTTCTGGTGTCAGGGAAAATTGTGTGTGCGTGTAATTTCTCTCCCCAGCCCCACATGGAGGCTGGGACCCAACACACCCAGGGTATCCAGCCCAGCTGGGTCCCTTCCCTGTCCCCACTGTAGGAACATGGCATCATCTCTGGCACACCATTTCACAGGGAGCTGGGCAGAGGGCAGCACCATCTCTCTCAAGCAAAAGCAAGGCAGGGGGTTCACAGCATCCATGCTGGCAAAATCAAGTGGCCCTGATGGCAGAACACGGGTGGGTGGTGGGGAACATATTCCCAGGGGCTGGCACAGTGAAGAGGGATATGTAGGGGTGGGTGTTCCCCCATCATCCATGCCATGAGTTTTGGCCTCAGCTCTGCTCTCAAGAAACCCAGTAGCTGGCAATGTGAGGGGTGGGATCCTTGGAGTGCAGAGACTGGGGGGCAGGTCCCACAGAAGTTCTACCCCATTGGTGATGGGTCAGAAGGTCTCTTGGGTGATGTAAGTCCACACATCTCCTGAGTACCTGTGTACCTCTCTGCCACTCCTCAGTGTCCTACAACGACAGTCGTGCAAGGGTAGGGTCCTGCCCCAAGATGCTCCTTCAGCTCTGTGCATCCCACATATGCACGTAACACCTCTCCACAGCACACAGCACAGTGACACTCCTCTGTGAGACACAGGGTACAGAAACGGCCACCCACAGCACATGTAACACAGACACCTGGGGCAAGCGCAGGTGAGGATGCAGCGATGTCCTCACAGGATTCTGCTGCACCCATGGACATCCAGCAGGTACCTGTGACTCTTCCACCCAACTGGTGGCACAGTAACCATCACAGACACAGAGACCACACAGCCATGACATGTCTGTACACATATGTCAACCACTCACATATGTCCAGTTCAGCAGCACATGTATGACAACACATGAGGCTGGTCAGACAAGCACCCCACAGCTCGACAGTGCAACAGCTGGAGGCCCAGGGCAGTCCATAGGTCCTGGGCACCCACATCCCCATGCACAGACATGTGCATTCCTACCAGAGTGTTGCAAACATGCTCTGTCCATGTGCAGACACATGCAGCTACTTAACAGGCATTGAGGGTGTTGGTTGGCTGAATACAAGCCAGCAGTGTGCCCATGTGGTCAAGAAGGTCAACAGCATCCCAGCCTGTATCAGGGACAATGTGGCCAGCAGGACTGGGGCAGTGACTGCCTCCCTGTACTGGGCACTGGTGAGGACCCACCTTGAGGGCTGTGTCCAGTTTTGGGCCCCTCACAACTGGGAAGACCTTGAGGGGCTGGAGCAGGTCCAGAGAAGGGCAACGGAGTTGGTGAGGGGTCTGGAGCACAAGTCTTGTGAGGAGTGGCTGAGGGAGCTGGGGGTGTTCAGCCTGGAGAAAAGGAGGCTGAGGGGAGACCTCTTTGTTCTCTCCAACTCCCCGAAAGGAGGGTGTAGCCATGGGGGGCAGTCAGTGTCTTCTCCCAAGCAACAGATGATGGGACAAGCAGAAAGGGCCTCAAGTTGCACCAGGGGAGGTTCAGATTGGATATTAGGAAAAATTTTTACCCTGAAATGGTTGTCAAGCCTTGGAAGAGTCTGCCCAGGGCAGTGGTGATGTTGCCATCCCTGGAGGTATTTAAAAGCTGGGCAGATGTAGAGCTGGGGGATGTGGGTGGTTTTGTCAGTTTTGGGTTGATGGTTGGACT
Organism: Nycticryphes semicollaris; assembly: GCA_013400055.1. Classification (NCBI taxonomy): domain Eukaryota; kingdom Metazoa; phylum Chordata; class Aves; order Charadriiformes; family Rostratulidae; genus Nycticryphes; species Nycticryphes semicollaris. The sequence continues at coordinate 265,108 of VXBJ01007153.1, read as the reverse complement.
TGCTGATCTGAGAGGTCCCTTCCAACCCAGACAATTCTATGATTCTGTAATTTTGGTGCTCCTCAAAGGCCTCACTTTAAGGCCCCCACTCACATTTTCATCGCCCACCTCGTTGCATCCTGCTTCCCACTTGCCTCCTGCCATCATCCCTGTAGTGTGTCCCTGTTTCCCACCATACCCAGCTCTTCCATCACCTTATGCTGCTCATTTCAGCTTAACCCTTCTGCTCAGATCTGCTTGGGTGGCAGCCAGCCTCATGTTTCCCCAGCCTCATTTGCCCTGGAATATCCCTTCCTCCCTCCCTGTAGTACCCATTGCCAGCCCGGGACCCTCTGCCAGCCCCTGGTTGCCCAAACCCTGGATCTGCTCCATCGCCCTTTTCTCAGCCTGGCAGACAGGGCTGTGGGGCCTCCAGCCCCACAGCTGACAAGCCAAGGCTTGTTTGCACAGTGCCCCAGCTGGGCATCAGGTTGATTTAAAAGGACTGTGAAAAATGTAGTTATTTTTCCCCCTTTCAGCTGCAAGTCAATACTCGGGGAAGGATGTTTAATTATCTTCGTCACCCTCCTAAATCTCTTTATGAGAGGGTTTGGCTGCAAATCTTCACATCATTTCAAAGTTATTGGTTTGTGCGGTGCACAGCCGCACAGTAAATTAGCCGGTTGGGGCAGGAATGGGTGTCCCCCTGCGCTGCCCAAGCTGTGCACAGCCAGACCCCTCCACCTTTGGGCTCTGCCAGGGTGGGTGGCAGCAGTGAAGCCCCCCTCTAGCTCGGTGGTTAGGGCTGGTGTCCCCACCAGGCATGGGCACCACTTGGTTGTCATGCCCTGGTACCTGCACCACCTGGAGGGTGGCTGCAGCTTGTAATGTCACAGGCTGACATCTCCTGTGGGGTCCAAGACCAGACAGGATCCAGGAGACACGGGACTGCCAGTGCCATGCCAAGGTGATCTCCTGCCCCATGAGGTCCATCCTTCTCTCTGTGACACGGTACACCCAGCACAGCCATTGTGTACCCCCTTCCAGGTGCTCTCCCCAGACCTGGGGACAATGCCCAGAGCCAGAACTGGGGTTACCAAGTGCCTGGGATCACCATGGCTGACAGGACATCCCCCCCAAGGTGATGCAGTCCCACCCTTGGCTGAGGGATGGACAAGGATGGTGCTGAGACATCTACACAAAGATGCTAGGTCCACCCATCTGCTCTGAGCCCCTCCAACTCCCCACCCTCCCATGTGGTACCCCCTCAAAGACAGAGGGGAGAGTGGGTGGGTGTGCTGAGACCTCACCTGGTGCCGGGTGCTGCTCTGGCATGTCCCTTGGGGCAGGAGATGCCCAGCCTGCAGGCACAGAGATGGATGCTGCAGGATGGGTGGCTGTGGGCCAGCAAAGTTACAGGATGGAAAGAGGGCACCCCGTGCTACCCAACCCCTCCTCTGCTGGGGGTGGGGGGAGACACAGAGCAGGGGGCAGCCTCCCACTACCCAGCAGCATCTCTGTCAGGCAGCCCCCAGCACCCACCGTGCCCTAAGCCTCCTGTTCTCATGCAAAGCCAGTAGAGCTGGGACTGGGCTGGAGGCCTGAGATACGCCAAGAACAGAAATGCCACCTTCCCGATAATGCCTTTTATTGGACTAGGTGACACGCAGGCTTTAGGGGATAGCAGGAGAATCCTCTTGGCTCATCCGCAGAAAGGATTTCCACAGCCCTCCCGGCGGCTTGTCACTCGGCTGTGAGTCCCTGAAGAGTTATTACCTCCCGACGCACGGCTCTGTCTGCTGGGAGCTGAATGGCGTCCCTGCCCCCTGTTTGCTGCTTAGAAAGATTACGCCGCCTTTGAATAAGCTCCGTGGAGCGCTGCTGCCGCCGCATCAGACAGGGGCTAATCAGAAAATTAGCAGGGAAAGAAAAACTTTGTGGCAGGAACTTATCTCTAGTGTGTGGCGTGTGGCGCTCCGGATGTTGCGGCTCCCACACCCAGCTTCAGCTCTCGCTGGGATTTGAGCAGAACTTCCCTGCAATTGTAGTGATGGAACCAGCTCCAAAGGAATGGTGGGAGGAGGTGGTGAACACACACACACACACGTGTGTGGTCTTGAGCACATAGATCACAGAATCATAGAATCAATCATAGAATAATAGAATGGTTTGCGTTGAAAGGGACTGGAAGGGCTCCAGCCCTCGCAGCATCTCTGTGGCCTCCTTTGGGCTCATTCCAACAGGTCCATGTCCTTCCTGTGCTGAGGACTTCAGAGTTGGATGTAATAGGTAGATATGGCATGTGATGCACACACAAGCAGACACACAAAGTCTTATACACATGTGCATTCACTTGTGCATCCTTTGCACAGATGCTTCCATAGATGTGTGCACACACGCACACACACAGAGGCATGCCTACACTCATGCACATGCAGAGATGTGCACATGTATACATGCACATATATGTGCACATGCATCCCTGCATACACACACACTTGATTACACACTTGCATGTGCACTCACACACCTGCACTTACAAGCATAGACCCACACACACATGCACACGCATGTTCCTACACACATGGACTCATACATGTGTGTGCATACACACACACACAGCCACATATGGGTGCCTCGAACCTCTCCCTTCGCTGGTGGAACGGTGAGCCGGGGATGGATGCTGCACCGAGCCCATATTGTGCCATCAATGCCATACCCAGTTAGGACAGAGGTGCGTGCCACTGGCATGACATTCACAACCAGACCGCAGTGCCATCTCAGGGACAGTCCCCAGCACACCACCCGGTGGCCCATCCCATCCTGTGCCACGGAAATGGGCTGGGGAGGGGGCCTGTGGTGGGCAGAGAGCCGTGCTAGGTGCAGGGAGCCATTCCCTGGGAGAGACGTGCAGGGTGTGATTAAAATGCGCTGTTTGTTTTATTTAAGCCCAACCGTCAGGGAGAGTTACAGGGCACTGAGCTAGAAAATAGCATTTACAGAAACCGCCTCCTGACACCCAGAGCCCTGACCTTTGCAAACTTCATTAGTGCCACCCACACGCCTGCACGGCCAGCCCACGGGGGCAAGCAGAAGGGAACAGCGGGGACCCCTTTCTGCTTCCCCCAGCCCCATCAGCACAGCCCTTCTGTGGGTCCCCAAACACAGCCACGTCACAGCATGTGGACTCTCTGTGGGACGTCCTTGTCCCACGCAAATCAGTGCTGTGGCACAGCAGTGGTGACAGCACCAAGGGCAGGGGATGTGGACCCTGTGTCACCTGTGCTTCTGGCCCCAGGGCTGTGGACAAATTTGGGCAATACTGTGAGCCCCATTTAGCCACGGCCACATTTCAGGGATGGCAGGTCCAGCCGTAGCAACAGTTGCTACGATTCCCTTTTCCCATTCCTTTTTCCCAACTCCAGTGACTTCCCATGACAGCTCCGGTGTTGCCAGGGACGTGTTTACAGGCAATTAAAGCTCATTAATTGTGCAGAGGCAACAGAGGCCCCGCGGCAATGCGTGGGGGTGAGTCCTGCAGGGGAGAGAGCCAGACCTGGTTACACCTGGCACATCCAGGGTCATGTGGGGGGGCAAGTGTGGGGTCTGCACCCACCTGGGGTGATGCCAGGCTAGGATCCTGGAGCTGGCAGCAAAGCCTGTGTGATGGTCAAGACTCATGGGCATTGTGATAGGTCTCGATCATCCACTCAGCAACCCCACATGGATGTCCCAGCACTGCTGACAGCAATCTTTAAGCCTCAGAAAGGGGGTCAAGTCCCCAGCTGCTGCCTTCCTCGGGACATATCAGCCCCATCTGCCCCCCTGGCAGCCCAGTACTTTGCCATGGGGATGAATACAGCTCTGCTCTCAGCTAGCAGGAGCCAAGCGGGGGCTTGCTCGAGGCTCACTCCTGGATGTGTCTGAGCAGAGCTGGCACACGCAGGTGCTGAGCTGCCGCACCATGGAAAAACAATAGCATTTGGTAGCAGGGGGAGAAAAACCTTCTCCTGAATGGATTGAAATGATGCTTTGATTGGGAACAGATGCGAGAGACAAGGAGGGGAGGCAGGTACCCGCGTGGTTACGGCACGAGGCCAGCTGCCAGCCTGCTGGCTTTTCCTTGCTGCAGGGAAGGGAATAGACCCTGGAGATGGCTGGTGCTCCATGTCCTGATGTCCTCCTTGCCCCAGGGCTGCTGGAATGCCCATGGGCTTGCTTGGTGCCAAGACTGAACATGGGAGTGGGTGGAGGATGCTGTGGTATGAGGGATGTTCCTGGCTGCTGGATGTGGGATGCTGTGTGCAGCCCTGGGGAGACTGGGAGCTGCAGTGGCAGGACACCCTGCATCATTCATGTCCCATGGCTGGGTGGGGGTTACTGGCAGTGAGGATTCATAGGGAGAGTGCTCTGCCATACCAAAAGGAGCTGCAAGCCCAGGACTTATCTTGCCAGGGACGATTTATCCTGCCATGTGTGAGACTGAACCGTGTGCCTCAAACACTGCTTCCTATGCCTGCCTTGGCAACCTACAGGAGCAAAAGTGCTGCAGGGAGCATGGCATGGCCTCCCACTCCTCTTTCTCCTCCTCCTTTCTCCTCCTCCTCCTGCACAGGCAGTGGGGTCCCTGCAGGACAGCTCTGCCAGGCTGAGGGCAAGAGTGTAGCTGAAAATTAAGACTGAAATCATCCTGCTGCTTCAAACTCCTTCAGCTCTCGCACTCACCCATGAGGCCGTGGCCTCCTGGCCTCCCTCCCTGCCCCTCCAAGGCTGGAGTGGGGACCACGGGGGTGTAGGAAAGGTGTGGAGATGCTTGATGCTGGGTCTTGGCTCAGATGGGCAAGGACATCCTGCCACACAGGTGGGAGAGAAAAGAGCACCCATATACCCTTTGGAGACCCCCAAATTCCCCTGGCAGGACCCACAGAGTGTCACCACTCACTTCTGAGGAGGTACAAGCCTTTGCCCTCCTAAAAGCCAGCTCCCAAGGCTGGGAGGCAGCTGTGCCTCCATTCCTTGGGAAAGGATACAGCATGGTGGGAAGGGATGCAGAGCCTACCCAGCTTCCCTTCAAGGCTGCAGTCACCCACCCAGCCCCACAACATCCCACTACCCCACTGTGATCTGCCCCAAGTCTGGGCAAGGTAGAGCTGACCCCTGGGACCCAGGTTGGGAGACAGTAGGAGCAGCCAGTGACAATTCTGTGAGCCAGGGAATCAGGATGTGCAGCACCCCGGGGAAGCTGGGAAGGACTCCATCCTGCCTCTCAGCCCATCTCAGCACCAGGAGAAGATGCTTGGCCCCTTTTTAACCCTTTCTGTGTCACTGCTGCTTCTGCCGCATGATTGCCACTGGGCTGGGTCCGCGCGCCCCCCGTCATCTGCAGAAGATCCAGCGGGAGGCAATCGGCAGGCACACGCTGCGGAGCGGCACTTTTCTTCTCTAATCTTCTTATTTCATTTTAGCATTTACAATACACCCAGCCGGTAATCCTGACATCAAACACGCCACGCGCACTTTCAAGCTGCACCGACGTCAGGCTGCGTGAATGCTGGCAGGAGCTGGCAGCTCCGACGTCTTGAGATAAAGTGCAGAAGAAAGACAAGGAAAGCTGCTCTGCCAGTGTGACGAGCAGACACCAGGTTCTGTGTCCTCCAGAGCCCTTTTCCAGGGGCCACCCACAAGGTGCCCCCTCGAGGCTGTGGGGTCCCTCTGTTGGGATGCCCTGGCTGCTGGACCCATGGGAGATGGCATTGATGAGCTGAGGTGGGTGTCTGTGGTGTTCAAGAAAGGTTTGGTCTCTAGAGAGAGGTTGTAGTCATCCAATCTGGAAGCCCAAGGGGCAGGGGGGCTGGGTGACATTGTTGGTGGCTACCCACCCACCTTTCCTCCCTCTGGAGTTCACACACCTCTGGGGCAATCACAAAGGCAGAATATGCTGGAGTCTCTTTCCCAACCTTCACTACACCTGAACATCCTCAGCACAGGAAGGACATGGACCTGTTAGATTGGGGCCAGAGGAGAACAGGACATGCTGTGAAGGCTGGAGCCTCTCTACTGTGAGGACAGGCTGAGAGAGTTGGAGAAGAGAAGGCTCCAGGAAGATATTAGAGTCCCTTCCAGTCCCTAAAGGGGCTCCAGAAAAGCTGGGGAGGGACTCTTGATGAGGGAGTGGAACCATAAAACAAGGGGGAAGGGTTTTAAACTGGAAGAGGGGAGATGGAGATGAGATGTAGGGAAGAACTTATTTGCTGTGAGGCTGGTGAGAACCTGGCCCAGGTTGCCCAGAGAAGCTGTGGCTGCCCCATCCCTGGCGGGGTTCAAGGCCAGGTTGGATGGGGCTTTGAGCAACCTGGTCTGGTGGGAGGAGTGGGGGGTGGTACTGGATGGTCTTTAAGGTCCCTTCCAATCTAAACCATTTTATGATTCTATGACTGTTTTGTGCCGGGGCACAGAACTGGACCTTGGCCTGGGGTATGTGGGGAAACCATCCCCAGTGCAGGGCTGTGCCCCCTTCCCAATGGGAGGGCAGACAGGATGCAGCTGCATGCTGTGGGTTAGGGGGACAGTCCAGAAGCAGCACGAGCCTGGGTGCCACCAGCCAGGACACCGTGCTCCACACAGGGCTGGCTGCAGAAATTCAAGGGCTGGTCAGCCAGTGATGCTCATGTGTCCCTTTCTCTGCTCTCTTCTCTGTTGGTCACAAGAAATTTAGATGACAAGCACTGCCAGGGAAACATTTCCCTGCCCCTACTAGGTGTGGTGCAATGCCTGCCTTGCTACAGTAAGACAGATCCACCAGCATCTGCTGACTCCCCGGTGGTGCCTTTTCTTCCCCAGTGTGGTGTCCAGCACTGAGTTTCCAGCTGCTGGGAAATTCCTGGATTTTTCTTGGAGCTGAAAATTTCAGCACAGCTGGATCAGGGAGAAGGACACAAAGGATGGAAAAAGGTAGAAAGGCCTGAGAAACCATTTAGTTCACCTTGAGACCCCAGTGAGGGTGGGACACCTGCCCAACTCCCTCTCATGGGTTGTTTCAGAGCGCACCTGAGAGGCTCAGGAAGGCTTTGCCACGACAAAGCATCCTAACACCTTGTGCTCGGATGGTGCTCTGTGCAGCTTTACCGTCCTCCTCCTCAGCCCACGGAGGAGGAATGAGCCCAGACAAAGCATGCTCTGCTTGGCTCTGGCAGTGCCAGGGGACATGAGGAACCACAGCCCATCAAGGAGAGTAATGGCTTGTGTCCCCATGCAAGCCTTGGTCCCTGCCAGCCCCTTCCGCCCCTTCCGTGGTGTGTCTACATGGTGCCAGGCAGATGCTCCAGCCCCAGCCCTGCTCAGCATGGTGGGGGGCACCCCCCGAGGAATAGTCTCATCTCTAATCCTTGTCTCGATATTTGGGATTTAATCAGCATTGAAGTAAGTAGCTTTTTTTTTTTTTTTTTCCTTCTCAGGCAGAGAAGAGCTGCGACTCAATAGGAATTAATTTGCCTAATTAGCGTCTTCGGGAAGCTCTCCCTCCAGCGCATGCTCTACCGAGGAAATTTCAGGGCTCAGGGACCTGCCACCAAGACTATGTGTGGTGTGGTGCTGCCCAGTGTGATGTCTGTACACTCCTCCCCTGCCTGCCTGGCCTGGGGAGCTCTGCCCCCATGCTCCAGCAGGATCTGACCTGGGATGTGGCTGTAGATCATCAGCAGGATGCCCACCACCTCAGTGGCACCCACCAGCCCCACAAGGCGCCGAACTCAACCAGCCACAATGGGCACTGGCAGCGTGGGGTGAGGGGCTGGCCGCAGGGGTGCAGGAGCGGGCGACTGTCATGGAAGATGAATGGTTTTAATCACACTGCTTACAGGGCACCATCTGAAGTTTCGTGTAAGTTATGATAGCGACAGTTTGCACGAAAATTGTATTTCCAGGCTTCATTGACTGGCTTAATGAGAATCTTTACGTGTCAGATATTAAATTAAGAAATTAAAGAGCTGTTTCGGTGTGTATAGACTGCTTCCCTCGCACTGAGCTGCTTCTTCCAGATCAATCAGGAACGCGCCTCTAGAAAAGATGGGAGAAGCCTTTGATTTTCTGTCACCAGGGAAGTGAATCTAATACGCGTTGGCACCTAATTCATGTTTTATTAAAAGGCATGAGGTGGATGCTGCCGGCCCCCGCCTCTACCCGCTGCCCTCTCTCTGCCTGCGTGACTCTGGGAGGAGGGAGCCTCGTCGGCTCCGCCATCCTTGGGTCTTTGTGCCACCCAGATGCCACACCATTCCTAAACACCAGCACCCGAGGGCTCAGTTCACGCTGAGCACTGGCAGGGTGCACAGCACTGCGTTCCCTGTCCAGTGGGTTTTGCTCTGCTAGCCAGAGATTAAGGTCAATTTGAAAAGACCCATGTTGGAATTACTAGGTTGGAAAATATTGCTGCTCTCCTGTGTTGCATCCCTGCTTTTGTTTCCATACTGGGAAAATACAAGTTTGACCTGAATTCCCTGATCTTTTTGGTCTTCCCTCAAATTTTGCTGGAAATGTAGACTTGGGCAACAAATCCCCAGCTGGGGGAGAGTGGAGAAGATGTCATGGCCACAGAGCGGGGACTCAAATGGCTGGGAGTCGGAGTGTGCAGTGGCCACCGGCAAGCTCTTGGACATGGTGAGCAGGAACCAGAGGAAGATGGGAGAGCTGTGAATTACTTCATGCCATGAACACTGGAGATCAACACCTGGCACAGGAATGCTGGAGAGCAACATCTGGGGCAGGGACACTTGGGACAAATGTCTCAGGGGGAAGGCACCCAAGAACACCAGGAATAAATGGCCTTGTTCAGAGGCACCTGGGGACACTGGAGATAACCCCTAGGGTATGGACATTCTGGGACAGGACAAATAGGCTGGAGACACCAATGCGCTCAGTATGGTCAGGGAGGAAGTCCAGCTGGGATGCCTCCTTGTTTCCTGATTCATCTGGTCCCTGCAACATATCATGGAGGAGCCTGGGACCACCTTGGCCCCTGCCACCATATCAGGTGTCCCCAGGAGGGGGACAAGGGCATTGGGCACACTCTGGCTAAGGGTTTGCTCGGGTGAGCCCCAAGCCCTGGCAGTCAGACCCCTGGATGAAGTCCTCATGGCTCGGTACTCTCTGAGTCCTCTTGCTGCATTTCCACCTTCCAAAGTTGAAAAAGAGGAGGAGGAGGCTGCCATTGTTGCAAACTGTCATGGCAAAAAAAAATCACACCTCCAGGCCCCTGAGAGTGCCATGCATCTTCAGCTCCCCGTACCAGCCCTGGCTTCTCCTTGTGCAGGGAAAGTTTGAGTAAACAGCTTAATTTGGCACTAATATGAGTGGAGACATTGTTTGTGGTGTCAACTATTGATTTGCGTCCTTACGGCCCCATCAGTCAATTGGGCTTTTTCATCTTTTGATATTACAGTCAGAAGAGATAAACTTGCCAGCAGCCCTGGGCTGAACGTGCTATGCCTATCCCCAAGCCCAGTGGCCAGGGACCCCATGTCCCCATGGGAGGCTGGTCCCAGTGCTGTTAGCCCTCTCACAGAATCACAGGGATTGGAAGGGACCTTGAAAGATCATCTAGTCCAATCCCCCTGCCAGAGCAGGAACACAGGAACGCATCCAGGTGGGTTTTGAATATCTCCAGAGAAGGAGACTCCACAACCTCTCTGGGCAGCCTCTGCCAGTGTTCCATCACCCTCACTGTGAAGAAGTTTTTTCTCATATTTAAGTGGAACCTCCCATGTTCCAGCTGGCACCCGTTGCCCCTTGTCCTATCATTGGTTGTCACTGAGAAGAGCATGGCTCCATCCTCCTGACACTCACCCTTTACGTATTTATAAACATTCATGAGGTCACCCCTCAGTCTCCTCTTCTCCAAGCTAAAGAGACCCAGCTCCCTCCGCCTTTCCTCGTGTGGGAGATGCTTCACTGCTTTAATCATCTTTGTAGCTCTGCCCTGGACTCTCTCAAGCAGTTCCCTGTCCTTCTTGAACTGAGATGCCCAGAACAGGACACAGTATCCCAGATGTGGCCTCACCAGGCCAGGCAGAGTAGAGGAGGAGGAGAACCTCTCTCTACCTACTAACTACACCCCTTCTAATACACCCCAGGATGCCAGTGCCCTTCTTGGCCACAAAGGCCATGTTCTTGGCCAGAAGTGTTGGTTCATGGTCATCCTGCTGTCTACCAGGACCCCTAGGTCCCTTTCCCCTACACTGCTTTCTAACAGGTCAGTTCCCAACCTATACTGGTACCTGGAGTTGTTCCTGCCTAGATGCAGGACTCTACAGGTCGCAGTGTTGCTCCCATGGGACATATGTGGGTGCAAAGAGGAACCTGGGGTGTCCTCGGACCATGGTGCCCCCTGTAACAAGGACTTGCTGGGTCCCTGCAGGGATAGTGTCCTGAGGGCCCTTGCCTAGCCAGGGATAGGAGCAGACCAGGGATGGGCTCAGGACTGGAATTCATCAGTGCTGTTGTCCCAAATTGGTGGACAGACTAGCTGAGAAACCCTGCACAGTCCCTGCTTCTATCCCCACCATGACCAGGCACAGACGCTAGCCCACCCCGTCAGCCCGGCACCCTGCTGGCCCTGCCTAAATGTCTCATTAAAGGGATTTGTGGGGCTGCCGAGCTGGGCTATAATCTGGTGCTTACTGTTCATTTGTTCCAGCGTCTCAAGCAGCCAGCAAAGGTCTCTGGATCTTTAATTACGCAGAGGCAAGTGGCGGGGCGCAGCAGGGAGGAGAAACGGCTGCAGGCATCAGGCAAGCAGCCCGAGAGCAGCAAGCACATTCCGGCTAACAAGGGAAATGCTTTCTGCCCTCAGGGACCCCAGCAGACTCAACAAGCCATCCTTGTGTGGCTTTGTGGCAGCCAGCCAACCCATCCCCTGGCTGTGCAGTGACCGCAGCCTTGGCTGGCGTTGCCCCTTTCCTCCTCATGTCCCTCTTCCTCCTCTCCAGTGCCCTGCTAGTCTCCTTCCTACTCCTCCTGAGCTGTGGGACAAGGTGGGAACCCATGAAGGTGGCAGGGGACACGTATGTGCAAGCATATGCACGCTCAGTGCATGCAATGTGCGTGTTTGGGAGCACAGCCCCCTTCCCTGGGCAGGTTTTAGCACCACAGCTCCATGGGGCAAGGAGACCTGTGCCTGTGCCAGAGTGATCAGGGTGGCTGTAGCTCAGCTAAGTCAGTCCCCAGCTGGCAAAAAACCTGGGATGTGCCAGTACCTCGTGTGCCTGAGCAAGAACACTGTGTGCTCCCTTCCTGCAAATGCATGTAGGATGGAAGTGACAGGCGTGGAACTGTTGTAGGGGTGTGTTTATGCACCCCACTGTTGAAGAGGGGCTATGTGTGCATGTACATACATCTTCCATGGCTGAATATGTGTGTGTCCACATGTGTTTGAGCATGTGGGTATGTTTCTTAGTACTGAATCATAGAATCATAAAATGTTTTGGGTTGGAAGGGACCTTAATGACCATCCAGTGCCACCCCTTGTCCTGGGCAGGGACAACTCCCACCAGACCAGGATGCTCCAAACCCCCTCTAACCTTGAACCCCTCCAGGGATGGGGCAGCCACAGCTTCTCTTGGCAACCTGGGCCAGGCTCTCACTACCCTCACAGCAAAGAATTTCTTCATGAGATCTCATCTCTATCTCCCTTCTTCCAGTTTAAAACCCTTCCCCCTTGTCTTATGGTTCCTCTCCCTCATCAAGAGTCCCTCCCCAGCTTTTCTGGAGCCCCTTTAGGGACTGGAAGGGGCTTGAACGTTTCCGTGGAGCCTTCTCCAGGCTGAACCCCCCAAACTCTCTCAGCGTGTCCTCACAGCAGAGGGGCTCCAGCCCTCCCAGCATCTCTCTGGCCTCCTCTGGCCCCAATCCAACAGGTCCATGTCCTTTCTGTGGTGAGGACTCCAGAGCTGGATGTAATGCTCCAGGTGGGGTCTCAGAAGGTGGCGCAGGATAGAATCACCTCCCTTGAACTGGTCACACTGCTGGGAATGCAGCACGGGATGCAGCACAGGATGCAGCTGGCTTTTTGGGCTGCGTGCACGTATATGTGTGCTGGGCTGCAAGCGCAATGGCCCCAGAGTAAAGGATGTGTGTGTATATGTAGTGTACGTGTGTGCAGTGATACGCGTGTAGAATACAGTCTGCATTTGCACATGTACATGCATGTATCTCCCTGCTGCCTGCCCACAGGCTAAGGGATGTGTGTGCACCCCTGCGTGTTCATACATGTATGTGAGTTCCTGTGTGCCCCACACTCACAGGACACACACGTGTGTGTTTGCTGAGCTGTGTTAGTGCTGTGGAAAGGTGGGGCTGGATGATGTTGCCGGGGTTGACAAGGCTCCAAAGAGCAAGTGACAGCAGGACAGGAAATAAAGAAAGCTGAACAATTATTCCTCCCCTCTGCACGGAGCCATCCCACCCCGCCACGGTCATTAATGGACTGTCATATCTCGTGCTGACAGCTGGGGATTGGTGCCTGACACAGATTGGCAGGGAACAAGGTGCTCCGGGACTGTGGACTCGGGGTGACAGGTAGGGACTGTGGCAGTTCTGCTGCCTTCCCCTGTCCGCACCCTCTGCACGACTGTATCCCTCGCAACCTGGAGGGTGACACTGTGTCCGGGTGGACAGAGAGTCTGTGTGATGATGCACAGCCCTCCCCTCTGTCCCCATGGTCCGCAAAAGGATGCAAAGCTCTGCCCTCCTGCTGGGGTGGGGGGGGAGGGATGTCCCTCCAGGTGTGCCCCCAGGGCTGGCTGCAGCCTGAGTGAGTTAATGAGCCTGTCACGTTAATGAGCCCCCATAGCAATTGGGGATGGCTGACACCCGAAGCCGCCTCCACAGGTCATCCCTGGGGCCTTAATGCCATCAGACACTGCCAGAGGAGGTCCAGGGTGAGTGGAGGCTGATGCCATCCTTTCTCTTGAATGCCAGTGAGAAGCTGATGGGGTTTGCCCAACCCCAGCAGTTTGGGGGACCCGGTTGTCCTAGAAAATATGAGGATGCCGGGAGATGCAGTTGTGCTGCTCACACTCCCCAGCATGCAGGGACATGCAGCTTTGCCCAGACCCATCGTCCATGAGGACCGGTGGCACACAGGAGCCTTCCCTGACTGGCCCCAGACATCCTGGGCAGGGCAGATGGGGATGGAGAATAAATGAGCCAGGCCAGGGCTGCAGACCTCACTGGGCACTGGGCACTTAGCCCTAATTCAGGAACATCCTTGTCATGCCACAGCATCATCCTCCTGTCACAGAGGTATTTCTGGAGCATCCTCCTGCCTCAACACCAATATTTCTGTAGCATCCTCCTGCTTTAGTCTATCACTTCTGGACCATCCTCTGGCTCAGAATCACCATTTCTGGAGTATCCTCCTGCCACAGTCTTACCATTTCTATTGGTAAGAAACAGCATATCTCCTATCTCTCTTCCTTCCTACCACATCCCAGCTTGCTCAGTCCCTTGAAGACACACACGCCTAATCCGCTTGTTAGCCTATCCCTTCATCTAAAACCAATATGCAGCTGAATGCCGGAGATAATTAATTGATCAATTAGATAGAGAACTGCCTGTGCTCATGGCACGGTGCACACGTGGAGGGGGAGGCCAGCCCAGTACACCTGCCAAGGCGATTCCCCACCACACGTCCTGGGCAAGTGGGTGCTGCAATTCCCACCTCCTCAAACGGGGCGCATGCACACACAGCCGTGCACACCTAGGCATGCAAACACATTGCTTTTAGAAGGTGCTGAGCACCAGTGGTGACCCATACCACCTCATCTCCCTGTTTCCTGCCTTCTTTTTCCCACCAGCTGCAGGGACACATCTGCAGGGGGGCCACTGGAAGGGATGGGCCACCAGTTGAGGTGACCATGGGTCACCTGCAACTTGCAGGGCCATGTCAGCCTGCCTGCCCTGGGGCAAGGAACTAGTGAGTGCTGCTGTGCCATGGGGACCATGGTCCATGGCCCTGGTGTCTCCCCCACCCCAGACCAGCCTGGATGTGGGCAAGGGATGGGGCAGCGTCAGGCAAAAGTCATGGTACGCCTTGACACTGTGACACATACACCAGCACAGTGTGACACTGTGTCACAGTCTGCAAAGCTGGGGGGGTGCCTGCTCTGCTCCAAATCCCATCCAGGTGGGTCCTGCCTGGCTGAGCGGGACAAGCCCAGTGTCCCTTCTGCTCCCCCCAACCTCCCCACTCCCCATGGATGCCACTGTGCCTGGGTCTCCCCAACTACCACAGAGCACAGGGTGGGATGCTGAGCACCTAAGGAGTCCTAGTTGGCAGGGTGGGTGTCCCAGCACCCCGGGGGGGGTGTGTGTGTGTCCTAGTTGGCAGGGTGGTTGCCCCAGCACCCAGAGAGGGGGAGAACAAGCAGGGCTGCAGGGGAGGCAGGGCGCCGCAGGGAAGTAAATAATGCAGCAAATCCGTGTCTACCAACCCCCTCCTCCCCGGGCTTTGAAAAGCAACACATTACCCTGATCTCCAGACATGAGTTTTTGTCACCAAACAGGGTGATGAGGAGACTTTGAAGCAAATACAAACACCGGGAAAGGGAATACATAAGAAGAGAGTTGCGTGTTCTCTTCAGAAAACAATTGCGGTGTCAACCACACGGAGCAGCTCCGCGAAGGGGGAGCTACTAACCAGGAACCTGACAGCCCAAAATGCCGGGAAATTATCATCAAAATAAAGAAATTCGCCTTCCGCTGCCAGTGCTTGGGTGCCTTCCCTGCCCCTGGCTCCAGGGAGCCTGGGGTGCCCTTTCTCCTCCTCCCCTTGCATGTCTGGGTGCTTCGTGTTCCCCCAGCCCCTGTATCCCCATGGGTCCCTTGTGGTGGCACTGCTGTCCCAGATGGAGATACAGGGCCCCTGAATCTCTCTGCACCCACTTGTGTCCTGGATGCAGGGAGCTCATACACTGCACACACCTCCTGCTTTATTCACATGCTCACACCTTGCACGGGCGCCCACACCCCACACACTCACACCCTGCACACTCACCCTAGCATACTCATACCCTGCACACTCACACCTTGCATGCACATCCACACACACATACTTGTCCATGTGCCTGTGCTGCTCACACCTTGCACACCCCACAGCCCGCACATTCACTCACACTTCTCACACTTACACCCCATACCCTGCAGTCACTCGCACCCCCACACACTTACAACCTGCACATCCCCATCATGCACACTAAAACCCTGCACGCTCTCCCTCCACACCCTGCACACTCACTCCCATCCCACTCACCCATACCCCCCAAACACTTGCACATGTGCTTGTGCTGCTCATACCCTGCACACCCACTCACGTCCCACACACACTTGCACTTGCGCTCGTGCCCCTCACAGCTTGCACACCTTGCAAACTTCACCCCTGCAGTCCTATACATGCCCTACCTGTGTGTTCCCCTTTTATCCCTGACAACCTCCTTGAAGCAGCATAAATAAATATACATCCATATATGTATGTAAAGGCAGTGCTATATATAGCTTGGAAAGATGTTATCGCTTTGTGGCAGGTCCCTCTCCATGGCTGCCAGCTCCTGATTGATTTCGCTTGGGCATTTAAGGTGCGGTGTTAATTTGGGCAGGATTTGGGGGATTTGGCCCTGCTGCTGTGCCCTGTGTGAGAAGGGCCACCAGTCATGTGTCCTGATTGAGCTCAGGGCAGCCCCTGGGAGCTCAGTGTGGGGTGCTGCCCCCCATCCCCTCAGGGAGCTGAGGAAGGGCTGTCCCTGAGGGCACTGAGGGGGGGCACCTTGGTGTGGGGGTCCTGCCACAAAAAAACCATGAGAGCATGGGGGAGGTGGAATACCTTTGTGGTGGTATACCTCCTTGCCTTCAGATGCACATGCACTCCTGCCCCATGCACACTTGCAGAACATGCACACTCACCCTCCCTGCACCAACACTCCCATCTGTGTCATACTCACCCCTGTAACAAGTGCTTCCACTCTGCTCACACTCATCCTTGCATCTGCACACCCATTGTGCTTACAATCACCTCCAGCTCAAGTACTCCCACCTTGCTCACACTCATGCCTTGCATGAGCATTCCCACTCTGCTCACACTCATCCCTGCACCAGCACTCCCAATCTGCCAGTCTTTACTTCCTGCATGACTGTTCTCAGCCTGCTCACACTCACCCATGCACAAATGTTCCCACCCTGCTCACCCATGCTGTACACACACCCTCTGGCTTTGCACGCTTCCTGCACTTACTCACACCTTGCACGCACATGCCCACCTCTCAGGTGTGTGCTTATGGCCTGCGTGTGTACTCACACCCACCTTGCACCATCATACCTCGCATGCATGCTCAGCCACGACATGTGTGATCCCACCCTGCCCACCCACCTTGCACATGCACCCCCTGGTGCTTGCTCGGAGGTGTCTCCCAACCACATTTCAAGAGCTCCCAAACCCACCTCTCCCCAGGCACTTCTCCCCGCTTCCCATAGCCCTGGACCCCAAACCTTGCTCAAGCCCCTCTGACCCATGGGGACATGCTGTGGAGCTGGGCATGCTGGCATGCTCTGCCATGCATCCCTGCAGGTGCCTCTCCCCGCTCTGCTCATCCCCCATCCATCCACCAATCCATCCGTCCGTCTACCCCCTCATCCATCTGTCTGTCTGTCTGCCTGACACCTTCTTGTGCTCCAAGCTGGGCACCTTTCTCCTCCTTCTTTATCTCTAGCTCCCAGCTGCTTCTCGCCCCTCCCTGCCGCTTCCTCCATCCCTCCTTCTCCTATCCCTCGCTCCCGCAGACTCCCACCGTCGTTATCACTCCCTCGCACACATTTCTCCCTCCCTTCCTCCTTCTCCTCATCCTTTCACCCCTCTTGCATGCTCCCCTTCTTTACTCTTCCATCTCCACCACTCATCCCCTCCATCCCCAGATTTCTTTTCCTTTCCATCCCTCCCTCCCTCCCTCCACCACCTTCTGGTCCAGCCTCAATGACGCCACCCTGCCCAGCCACGCCTGTCCCCTGTGTGTGTCCCCATGCTCACGTGGCCCCTGGGCCCCTCCACGTCCCCGCGACGCCCTGTTTTTACCCCATTGCTGCAGCCTTTAAAGTTTCAATCAGCGCTTGTCTGGGAGAGGCGGGGAAGGCTGCGCCTCCCGCTCCCAGCCCCGCGACGCTGCGCTGCCACTCTGAGCGCTCCCGCCTTATAAATTTTACATTATTACCCTCTTTAAAGTATATAAAATAACTATTCATAAATTATTGAGGGGAAATTTAAAATACTACAAATGTTTATAAATGTTTATCAAGAGGTCTTCAGAAGTGAGCGAGCGGTGCCTGAGTGACTTCCAACTGTTGGCAGGAGTGCAGCAGCCGCCCTGCCCCTGCCCATGAGGGGCTTTCTGTAGGTCCCCAAGCAGGAGATGGGCGCAGGCTCCCACAGCCACTTTAATTCAAGTCCCCTTGGATGGCAAGGAACAGATTACCATCCGTGCATTGTCTCTGCCAGCGGCACTCTGCATCTGAGTGGCATCAGCCCTTCCCATTGCCTAATGATGTGGAGCCCCGCTCTGGGGCTGCCCCATGGCAAGAGACCTGCTCTACTGGGGACATGTTCTGCATCACTGGAGACATGTCCTGCCCCACTGGAGACCCATCCTGCCCTGTTGGGGAGATGTCTTGCCCCACTGGCGACATGTCCTGCTCTGATGGGGACATGTTCTGCCTTCCTGGCAACATGTTCCCCCTGCTGGGGACATGTGCTGCTCCACTGGGGACACATCCTTCCTGCGGAGGACATGATCTGCATCGCTGGAGACACATCCTGCCCTGCTGGAGACATGTCCTGCCCAGCTTGAGCAAATATTCTGTCCCCAGCCCGGTGCCTGCTGTATGTCCAGGCCACAGGCTGGCTCGGGGTCCCCAGCAAGGGACTGAAAAGTGCATGGACACAAATACCCCCATTCACACACAAAAATGTGGGTACATGCAGGGACACACTTCCAGGTGCACTGCCAGCCTGCTTGTGCCAAGGGCAGGGACATGTCCCCTCGGGTTGGGTGTCACAGTGCCCTGCTGATGGCATCCCTGGTGGCCCCAGTGCTGGTTCAGCCTTAGCACAACTGCTGGCACTACATGGGCAGTGCTGCTCCCTCCAGGGCTGCTGGAACCCTGTAGTGCTGTGGGAGAAGTGGTGTGGTGGGATCAAGCCATGGCAGGATCCTGGTGGCCAGCAGGATCATGTTGCATGCTGTGAGCAGGACCTGGCCAGGGCTGCTTGAGTTGTGTGGCAAAGATTTGGGCCATGGCATAGACACTGGCTTCACCACCTGCCACTACGGGACCTGGCAGTGACACACAAGCATGTGTGGCAACCACAGCATTGGGCAGCTGACAAGGCATGGCATGGCACAGTCCTGGAGGGATGGTACCTCTGAGCCTGAGCAACCTGCTTGGCACAGCATGGCACAGCTTGGCATGGCATGGCACAGCCCTGCAAGTATGGCACTGCCAAGCCTGAGAAGCCTGTTGGCACAGCATGGCATGGCATAGAACAACCAGGCAGGTAGGGTACCTCCAAGCCTGGGCAACTTGCTTGGCACACCATGGCACAGTGTAGCACGGTACAACACTGCAGGGATGGCACTGAAGAGCCTAGGCAGCCTCTTTGGCATGGCACAGCCTGGCATGGCATGGCATGGGACAGCACAGCCCTGGCACAGCCCCAGCACACTAACCCTGCACAACTTCTGCTTCAGCAGCCAGGATTTGCCCACAGCCAGGGTTTCACTGCCAGCTGGGTGGCACACAGGAGGGTGCCAGGAGGTGGGATCTGCCAACACCCCTGCCCAGATGACCAGTGACTGGGACGGCCATGTCCCCATGCAAGACACAAGGTACAGGACACAGACACACCCAAATCTACTGGAAATGCACAAGACCCTGGATATGCCCTCTGCTGTGGACACCACGGGTAGCCCAGCACAGCCCCAGACACCATACTCACATGGTGTGTAACCCATGGTGGGAGCTGTGCCCACCGCAGGGTGGCAAAGGAGCTCTGCAGCAGCCTGGACCAGTAGCTCTGCCAAGTGTGCCCAGCTTCTGCACGGGTGCTCAGTGATCCTACAGCTTCCAACAGGAGCTGCCTGCAGGGATTGTGTTTAAAGCACCGGCTGATTGGGGTAATCATGGGAGCACAGAGTGCATTAGCTGTGAAGGTTTATAAAGGGAAATTAAAATAAAATTGGATGTGACAGAAAAGTACATGGAAAATTAGTATAAGAATATGAATATTTATGGCTGTGGGAGCACGCACTGAGAAAATGCTCCTCTCTGCTCCCCTCTACCCTCCCCACTGTGGGTCTGGGGCAGGACATAGAAGCAGCACCCAGCTGTAGGGCTAGACACGCCATGGTGGGCACGCCGCATTCCTGTCACCAGTGACCTGCTTTCAGCGGCATTTTGGGGGTGATGGAGGCTGCAGCGTCCCAGTTGCACACCCAGATGTCCCTCACATCCCAAGGATTGTCTGCAGAGCTGGCGTGTCCCAGTGTTGGTGGTGGCACAGGTGCAGGGCAGCGAAGGGCATGATGGCATGGGGACATAGCTTGGGAGCATGGCTGGTGGCAGGGAGGAGGGGGTTGGCACCATGTGGTGATGGCATGCATGGAGGCTGCTCTTGCAAGAATGAGGGCACTAGGGCAGAGCTCAGCCTGCCATGATGGCAGGACACAGCTCTCCTCCTGCCTGCTGGAGCTCTACCCACCTCTTCTGGCTCCAGCAGGGCTTGCACCGGAATCCAGCAGCGCTCAGCATGGGCAATGTGCCAAAAATGCCACCACCCTGCTGGGGACAACACTCCTCCCTCCCATCCCACCTGAAGCAGGGGGCTGCCCACAGCATCCCTGCCTACATGCCCTGCCACGGACACTGCGCTGGACCTGGGGGCAGCCAACGCTCCGTCCCCTCCCACTGTCACACTTAGAAGCCATTAAAATAATTGAATGCTTTAAATATTCAGCGCTTGGCTTAAATATTCATCAGCAAAGTTATTCTGATTGCTAAACTGCATCAGCACAGGCTGGGAAATGGCTCCTCTCAGTAGAGCTTCCCACCAAACCCTGTGCACAGCCATGTGCACCCCGACCCTCATGTGGGCACATATAGGCATGCACACACATGTACCCACGTATTAACACACATTTATGCACGTGTGCACCTCTGCATAAACATGTATGTGTGTGTGTGTGTGCCCACAGAGAAGGATGCATGGAGTGGCTGGGTACACGCACTGGGAGCAGTGGGGGGAAGCTGGGAGCCTGTTTAGGTGGCTGGCTTGTGCCCCCCTACCTGAGCTGTGCTCCCTCTGGCTTCCAGCCCAGCGTTGCCTCCAGCATCCCCATTGCCTCCCACCCTGGCACCAGCAGCCCACATCCCTCTCCAGGGCCATACTGGGGTTATTCCCAGCACCCCCACACCTGTGTCACCCAGGCTGCTGGCATGGCCCAGGGACCCACAGCATTTGCCTCTGCTGAAAACACATGAAATCTACTCTGGTGTGGACCCTCAGTAATATTTCTGGGCAGTTTCTGCTGTGGGGGTGCGAGGGCTGGCATCTGAGTATCCTTCAGCCAGTGCTTGCGTTATTTACATGTTTTTACAAGGAGGAAAAGGACAGATGAAGGATTGACTCATTAAAAAAAAAAAACAGTAGCAAGAGACTATCCAAATCTGAGCTCACTGCCTGGGACAGCGTTGCTTTGAACCCCTCTTGCCCACCCCGGCAGGTCCTGCCTTGTGGTGCTGCCAAGCCGTGCCATGCTGGGGACAGGCCACAGAGAGGTTCATTTGAAGACAAAAGGATGTTTTGCTCTCCTCTTGGCCAGGGTGATCCATCCTGCTGGGCCCAGCTCAGCCACATCTTCAGTCTTCCTAAGTGCCCACTGGATAATCCTCTCCCTCTGGCTGGCTCCTAGTGGGGATGCTTCCTGCCAACCCTGCAGCTGTGGTACCACATGTGGCTTGCCGTGGTGATAGCAAGATGTGCCCAGTCTTGGCCACAGCAGCCTGTCCTTTGCTCTGACAAGCAGGTGATACTTCAATTTGCCCACTGCTGTGTATTTTCTCAACCAGGATGGCCTGAAGTGAGGTGTAAAGGAGAAGAGCACCAGTGGAGCATCCCCTACAAAGCAGGGGGGCAAAGCGGGATGTGCTGAGAGCCTCGAGAGTGGTAAGAACTCCTCACCACACTGGGGATCTCCAGCTCCTCTCATCTGCCGAGCTTGACAGCATTGTGGTATAATCTTCCGTTAGGAGACAAAATATTGCTCAACGTCTTTATTCCTGGAACAGAGCGACTCAGCTAAGAGAACAGCGAGAAGAGGAAAATCAAGATCTAATATAACACACGGGTGGGAGAAAAAGATGTCCTGAAAAGAGGAAAACAACTTGCCAGTGGCAATGAAACCTCTGCCACCCTTAAAAGGCAGGAGAAACCAGATCCAGCACTCACTTTTAAAAGGATTTTCCTTCTTCACTGAGAGGCGCTGAGGTGTGGGATCTTCTGGGGAGGCTGCATGTCCCCGGCCATGCCACTGCTTTCTCCACCTTCCCGTCTGCAGTCTTGCAAGGGGCAAGATCTGAAGCCGAAAAACTTCAGGAACCAGGGAGCTAGTACATCACATAAAGCCTCAGAGCCTCCACCAGCCCTGCCAGCGAAGGTCTTTAGCCACCCAGCACTTTCATGGGTGAAGCCTGCCCACAGCCCTGCATTCACAGCCCTCGTAGTGGGTGTCACCAGTTGGTAAAGAGCTTTTGCCTTTCACCCAGGATGCATTTTGTCTTCCAGCAGCTGGCTGGCAGGGAGGGTATTATGCCTGGGTGCTGGTGCACAAGAGCATTCCTGCCTGCACATGGGTGCTGGCATGTGCAGGCACCCAGAGAGGTGGAAACGACCCTGGCAAAGCTCTGCAAACAGCACCGATAAAATTGTTCCTTAAATACATTTAAAGCAGGCTTAGGTTTAAGCAATCCTGCTCCAAAGACGGCTCCCCGCATACATTTCACAGGCTCGAGCTGCATCTTTAATCCTGAGGAATCATGTACTTTGCATCCACATTTGCCAGTCAGATTTGCAGCACCACAGCCAGGCTTCAGGACAGGGGATGAGGTGGTCTCTGCTGTTCTGGGGCTGACGGCCCTGAGTGGCCACATCCTGCCCACGCCAAAAAGCAGAGTGGAGTGGGGCTGCTCACTTCCCCACGTGGCTGCCAAGCACTGGGAAGGAGTCGCTGGTTTATCTGATACGATTTAATCAGCCCTATAATTAGATTAATTTGTTGATTTGATAGCAACCCATTTCTCGCTGTTAGATTTGTTTATGTGTGTTTTATGCTTCAGTTTGGCAATAAAATAGGAACTGAGGAGGTGGGAAAGTCCCTCCTTGTGCCCGTGCTCTGCCCCTGTAGAGTGGCTGCGCTAGAGACATGTATGCTGGGGCCCTGCTGGCTCCTGGTGTGGGACAGGAATGGGCAGGAGCAGGCAGGAACAGGCAGGAATGGGCAGCTGCAGGACTTGGCACCTTCCAGGGAAAAGTCTGCCACAGGGAGGGAGCATCCCTACAGGAGCAGTGGGGGGGGGATGGAGGTCCCCAGGATGGTTCCTGTGGCAGGAGACACACTGTGCCCCAGGCTGGGCTTAGGAGACCAGCCACAGAAGCCGAGGGCATGAAGTCCCTGGCTTGCTCCCCTCTGCCTGGAATCTCTTGCATACCCCTCTTCTGCTTGCCAGAGCAGGGTGCCTTTTGGGCTGATGAATGGGCACGCAGCTGACCTGAAGCCGCTACATCATTTCCCCTATGTGACCAGCTCCGGCCAGTCCCACCCCAGCCACCTCCCTGCATCTTAAAACAGCATCACCTTAAAGGAAAAAAAAAAACAAACAACCCCAAACTTGCTTTTTCAAGGGGAACTAGATGTGCTGCAGTGTGTTGCAGAACAGAGGATGCTGGCACCAACTTGGCAAGTCTGGGGGAAGAGAAGGGCTTTGGAAAGGCTTTGCTGGCCCCTCTGGACTCTGCTGTCAGCTCCCCCAGCCAGGCAGCACGGCACAGCAGCCAGCAGTTGCTGGTGACAGATGTGGATGGATGTGGGCCCTGCACCACCTTGGGCTCTCGGCTATGAGCAACCCAGAGCTGCTGCACCCCCCGTCTGCCCTCACCAGGTGTTTCCATGAAGGAACAAGCAGCTCCATGCAGTCAGGATGAGTCCTGACCCTCCTCATCCTCCTCCTTGCTGCTCTCCCCATGGCTGTGGCAGGATGGGCTCATGCCTGGACCCAGCTGTGGGACAGCTGCTTAACCATGGTAGCCTTTGCCACTGGCTCAGGGCCACCTCTGAGGCAGGTCGTCCCTTCACCTGGCTGGCAACAAGCATGGCATCGCCATTTGCTGGGCTGGTAGCCACCCCAGCAGCCTCGCAGAGGGAAAACGGGCTGAATAATTAAAAGTAAAAATAATGATTTTAGAGAGGAGTGCAGCAGGCTGGGGGAAGGCAGGAAGGAGAAAGGAAGGCAGAGGAGACGTGGAGCGAGCACGAAGGTTTGTCGGAGAAGCCAGCGCGAAGGAGCTCTTTGATGGGCAGCTCCTTTGATCAGAGATCTGAATATAGCCCTCACGTTTCCCCCGTGTGAGCCCGCTGCCTAATTACCAAGAGGCAGGGCCGCTTTGAGGCCTCGGCACGTTGCTCTAATAGATTTCACCGCGTCCAGCCTGGAGAAGGACATCGATTCTCCCCACAGCCGCAGACTCATGCTAAACATTGCGTCCTATCGATTTTTTTCTCCCCCCTTTCTCTTTTTCCTTTTTCTTTTTCTTTATTTTTTTTTCCTTAAGAATTTTCTTTATTTTCATTAAATCATTAATCAGGGAGAAATCTACATTTTTATCATTTCTATGGCTGGAGAGGAAGAGAGGAAAGTTATATTGCCATAGAAACCGTTCCCTACCATTCTCAGCCTCCGAGCAGTCCCTCTTGTGCTGTCTCTTGTCAAAAGGCGTAATTGTTGCTCCTGATCTTCACTGCTCAATTAGCAGTGATGTCTCCCTTCAAGTTAATTGCTGGAGATGGGAGGAAGTAGGACAAATGTAACCTNATCCCCAGACACCTCTGTCCTGCTGGTGTCCCCCGCCCTAGCCTCCCTGGGCTGGGACAACCCTTTTGGATGCTCTGGGATGGCTGGTCCAGCTCACACGGCATGGTCTCATGCTGCACCTCCAGGGCTTGGTGGGTTCCCAGCAATGGGGTGGCCTGTGGACCAGGAGCAGGAGGACCTCCTGCACGTGTCCAGGAACTAAAAGCTGTTGATAAAACAGGACTGAATGTGGAGGGTACAGATGCGAAAACAAGCAATATGTCTTTCTTCCTGCAGAAATGAAACCAAGAACACCAGTGCAGCTTGCAAACGTGTTTAATGTGAGCAGTGACCCCAGGTAGGAGGAGAGCTCAGAGATGCTGCCTGGACTGACAGACTTTCCAGCCTGGAGGGAGGACAGACAAGCCAGACAGTGCACAGTGCATTTAGGAGAAGAAAAGTGTGGCAACTGCCTGTTCATTGGTAGTTCGAAGAAGAGCCCTTAAACAATGACGAGAATGTTTGTAAGACACAAATCACCCTGTCCAAGCACGACGTGGAGGTCATGGACTCACACGGTGCTGCCAAAGCCTACACAACAGCCTGGGTGGGCAGCAGCAGCAGTGGGGACAGGCAGAGATGCAGCCCCAAGGGCCATCCTGAAGCAGGGACACGATAGCCTGGCCAAACCTGCGGCACAGGACCCCCTCCCCAGGTTCCAGCTAATGAAATAAATGAGCTTCTGAAGCTCAGAAGGGTCGTAAAGGCATTGTGGATGGCTGGTTAATAGTGGCAGATGGACTGTGCAAGGGCATCCAAAGAGTTGTCTGGATGCAAGGGAAGAGGGTGTCACCACGCCTGGGGGACACTGGGGCACCCTGTCAACCCTGGAAGACCACTGAGATGGTCCAGGGCAGATCCAGCTAGCAGAGGCTGACAGCAAGGAGAGCTGATACTGCCTTGGGACAGTCCTTTGCCCCAGACCTGCTGTCCCCATTCCCATGCTGCCTGGGCATTCCCCTGCAGACATTCTCCCCACAGGGACCCTGGCTGACTGGTTTGTGTGGTGTTCCCAGCTGTCTTGCAACACCCTCACTCTGGTGTCTTCTCCGTGGTGGTGGGATTGCTACAGCTACATGCACCTTTCTGCATCAGTGACAGGAGGGAGGTGCCACCAATGTCCTTGTGCACATCTTTGCCTTTGCCTTTTACCCTGCAAGGACCCCACTGGTTCGGATGGAGCAGGAAGAGCGCTCACACCCAGCACTGCCTTCACCTGAGCTGCATTGCAGGAGGTCCCAGCTAACCTCTTTTTTAGAGCAGCTCTGTCTCCAGTGCTAGACCCAGGCAGAACCACCGCTAGAAACTCTCCAAGGATGCTCTAAGAGCCCATGTCACTTCCTGAAGATCTTGAGCTCAGCTGAGATAAACCCACGGCAGCAGGAGACCAAGCAAAACCCTGCTCAGCATAACCAGCCCTCGTTAAAAGTAAAACCTTGCTGTCGCTCAGCAAATCACTTGCAAGAGGACCCTGCCGAGAGGCAGATGAACACGCTGTTCATCCCTGCTCCTGCTCCTGGGTTTGCAGCCAGCGGAGCTGGTTTGTTAGTATTTGGGTAGACCTTGCTGTATAGCAGAAAGGTTGGGAGTGAAGTCGTGAAGCCAGAAGAAATTGTGAAGCAAGGGGAGCCCTCACCTTGCGATGATGACAAGGGACAGGGGCACTGCTGCTCACACCTTGAACCAGGGGCATGAGATGCTTGCCAGCCTGCAAAACAATGGTCCCGACTGACAGTGGGCCTGGCCCCTCCATCTGATCTTCTCCTTCACTGTTCTGATGAGCCAGACAGTAATTACTCACTTTCATCTCATGGAGTGGGGATTGGGGGAGCCAATTTCATAAAGCCAGAAGTAGGTTACTCTCCTGGCTCCCGTCACTTGCAGGATGTATGTCTGAGCAGATCCACCCTCAGCCTCTGCTCCATGGTGATCTCCATCTTACTGGGCCAAGGCTCTGCCTGGATATTTCTGGACCAAGCTTCTACCACCCCAGCGCCACATGCCCTGGCTCCTCCTGGGCTTGGTTTGCAGGACCCACCCCACCACTGCACATCAATCCTGTGGCCACCTTGTAAATGCTGCCCTGGTCATGCATGTACCTTCTCTAATGCCTGGGATGCTCCTTCTGTAACACTTGAAATGCTCTGGAAAGTTATTAAGGCAAAAATCCCCCATAACACATATGGCTGAAAAGAAGCATTTTGGGGACTGAGCCCATGGAGGAATCATAAAAGGATGCTTCCCTGCATGGAGGAGCACTTCCCTAGCCCCTTGACTCGGAAGGCACGGAGGAGCAATTGGCAAGGTGGGACTCAGCTCCCGCTTCCCTTCCGCTGGATGCAAACAAGCCCTTAACATTTAACCAAGTGGCTCTGCTTGTGGAGATGCACGGGGTGCCGAGTGCTCACTTGAGTGCACCTTGTGACTCATGCCCTCTGTGAGAAGGTCAAGGAGGAGGATGGCAGGGAGGAGAGCACCCAAAGGCACCAGGCAGCTCCTCTCCCACTAGCTGAGGAGACGGCACCCAAGCCCCAGCACCCAAAGGCACCAGGCAGCTCCTCTCCCACTGGCTGAGGAGACGGCACCCAAGTCCCACCACCATTCCCCCAGCTCCACCACTCCAGCCACAGCTGCAATTAAATCTCACCCCAAACACTGCATTAATGTCAGGTTTGCATCTGATTTCCCCTGCACCAGGTAAGGAGGGGCCAGCAGGCTTGGAGAAGGATCACACGTGGCAGCTTTTAATAGAAACCCGCCCGCCTGTCACTGGCTTCTCATCATCCCTCTTGAAACATTTGCTAATTACCAACCAGCCAGTGTTTGCATTTCGGGTGTGACGTTCCCTTCTGCAGCCCATCTCCCCCTCCTCCTGGTCCTCACCCAAGCTGGTGACAGTGCTTAGGGGGCTTCGGGAAAGGTGGGACTTGCAGAGCGGGCTCCAGAAGGGCTGTAAGGACACAGTTCCTTCTGGAGATGGACCCAGGGGTAGGTGGAAAATGGCTCCTTCCTGTTGCTCTCTCCTCCCAGGCACATTCCTTCCCATTTTCAGGGAAGAACAGTTCCTCTGGAAGTATTTGGAGAGTTAAACCTGCTGAGTTAGGGCTTTGGGATCACACCAGCCACCCAGGTGATGCTCTGCTGGACCAGGACATCACTGCCACCTGTTCTGCCTGGGCAAGATATGCATCCCTGCACCAGCGTCAGCCTGCCCCATGCATTGCCACTTTGGAGCGTTACCATGGTCTCATGCCCAGGCTCTCAAGGTTACAGGGATTTGGGTGGTGACGCATGTCAACAGCACTTGTCTCCCAGCTGTTCCCGGGGGATGTGCCACGTTTTTCTTTCATGCTGTGGAGGGCTGGGAGATGATAAATGTGGTGGGACAGGGATGGGATGGTGCCAGTGATGCTCGGTGGGGACCAAGAGAGCCAGTCCTCAGAGACTCTGATTCCATGGGACATCTTGGGACATCTCCTTCACCTCTCACCCTGTCAGTGGGATCCCTCTTGGGGCAGCATGAGCCAAGGGACTGATGGGACGTGTCAGACAGGGGAAGACAGGGTTGGGAAAGGGGCTGGAGACTAGTTTCAGAGGGGATACAATGCTGAACAGACTTCTGTCCCACTCTTACCCCAAGCACTGGGTCTCACACAATGCCCCACGGAAGCCTCCCCCTCCTCATGCCTAGTTTGCTGTGGCAGTGAGTGCTCCAGCATCACCTCATGGCATGCAGAGCCTGGAGAGGGGCTGGAGGGGGTGGGATATCTGCTGAGCCCAGTTCCAACCATTCCAAGTGCAGGGATGCCATTTGGGACCCCACCAAGGTGGATGACCCCTGTAAGGGTTCCTCCTGGTCTATGCCAGCTCTGGCAGGTCCCTGCTCCCCTGCATGCCCCAACTGCATGCAGAGCCCCTTTTTTTCTCCAGTGGGTTACTACCCATGGGTGTCCAGTGGCCCAGAAATTCTCCCTTTACTCCAGTGCAATCTACTTCCCTCCTCTGGCCAGCACTGGGGATGGTGATGGGGTGGGAGAAGCAGGAGAACTGTATGGGAGACCCTCAACTTTAACCCACTCTCCTCCTGAATGTGGAAGATGCTGTGGCTTTGCCAGTTGGAAAGGGGCCAAGGCCAAGGCAGGTCCCTATCTGGCTGGGGGAGCCTACCCAGTGCACCCCAAGGCACTCCGTTCCCTGGGGGGCTGACTGGCTCCTTGCTGCCACCTGGGTGAGTGACAGCTCCCAGCCCCCCAGCCCACCTCCCCCCTTGTCAATCCTCTAGGGAATTATTTATCCTGACAATAGCAATTGTCTGCACAGGCCCTTCCCCCTCCCCAACACCTACCCCAACAAAGGAAATCATCCTGATATGAAAGGGAAAATTAAATTACCCCAATAAAGACTTAGTGCTGCTTTAATGACATCACCAGACTCAGGCGCTAATTAGCTGAGTACAAAGGAAGCTAAATGTGAAAACGTGAATTTTTGTTCCCTTTTCTCCTGTCGTAGAGTCTCGAGAGTGGGAGTCTTGGCAGGCATGGCAGAAGGAGATGCTCCTGCCCGGCCAGGCAGCTGTGGGCGCCTGCCAGACTCCGGTATCCAGGCAGCACCAGGGGAAAGAGCTCCCCAAGGTTTGGGGAGATGCATATAGCAACTGGAGCCCATTTAGATCCAGCCAGGGATCCTGGGGGTGCCAGTACTTGAATCCTGCTCTGTGCCATCCCTGGCCCCCTCAGTCTGCTGCTTTGCCTTGGGCGTACCGCCGCACGCTGCGCTCCTCTCACCGAGTTCATGTATCCATGCACCTCACACGGTGTACTGCTCTGCACTGCTCACACCTCCCATCGTGAGTGTGTGCTGCATCCATGTGCACCTCAGTGCACTCTGCACCGCACACATCTCCTGCAGCAAGCGTGCACTGCATCCACACACCTCACACATCTCCCTGCACCACACCACTCACATCTGTGAGTGTGCACTGCATCCATGCATCTCCCTGCATTGCACTGCTCACACTTCTCATAGTGAGTGTGTGCTGCATCTACACACCTCACCCAGTGTACTACACTGCACTGTTCACACCTCCTGCAGCGAGTGTGAGCTGCATCCACGCACCTCTCATGGCATACTGTACTGCACTGCACTGCTCACACCTCCCATAGCAAGCGTGCACTGCGCTGCTCATCCATCCCACAGTGAGCAGGCACCGCATCCACACACCTCGCATGGTGCACTGCACTGCACCGCTCACACCTCCCATGGTGACTGTGCACTGCATGCTCACACCTCCCTGCACAGCACCGCTCACACCTCCTACAGTGAGTGTGCACTGCGTCCACGCACACCACATTGCACAGTGCCGTGCAGAGGCTCACAGCTCACTGTGTGCACACCACATGTCATGTCGCACACGCAAAGTGCACCCACAGGTCACACTGCACCCGAGGCGACGGTCGTGTGACACTCACCCTGTACTTGATGGCATCCACATCTCACCCTTGGTGACCCCACATCTTCCATGTGCTCTGTGTGGCCACACACCTTCACTGTACACCTGCACAGCAGGAACAGGCAGCGCACACTGGGCACACTGCGTGTACATACCTCACACCATGCACAACGCACAGCCTCTTACCCCAGGTCTGCGTCCCCATGCCCCGGGTAAGCATCTTCTGGGGAAACAGGTCCCTAAGCCCTCCCTTCGTGATGTCCAGGACAGTGCCAGCACCTCTCTCCAAAGCTGTGCAGAGGCTGGCTACCCTCCCTTCTCCCCACACCCCATCAAGGCATCATTTCTCTTTGCAGCTGGCAGGCTCAGCCACCTCCTGTGCAGGCAGCACACAATGCCATGTCTTTTGTCACCCCTCCCCTCCGCCACATTGCTGCAGACCCCTGCCCTGTGCACCCTGGCCCGCAGCACTTGCAGCCAACTCGGCACCCGGCATCTTCCTGAGCGTGGACTTACCAGTGCAGCTATGCCAGTTTTCAGCCGGTCCCATCTGAACGATGACAGCGCTGAGCAGTGCATCAGCCCCAGGGAGAGCCGGCAGCATCACGGAGCTGCTCTGCTCGGGGTTGCCAGCGCTGGGGGGGGACCCCACAAAGGACCAGGATGGCCAAGGGGAGCTACAGCAAATACCCAGTAAGCCTCGGCCTCAGGGGGTCCGGAGGATGCCTGAACATCCTCCTGGATAAAGGGTATGAGGTTGGGGGGGTGGAGGGTGTCTCTGCTTCCCTTTATTTGCCTCCATACTTAGGGTTGCTTTTTCCCGTTGGAGGTGCTGCTATATTTAGACACACCCCCCCTGCCTCCCATATAATTTGTCCCTCCGTGGGGCTGTGGCAATGCGGAGGGGACGCCAGCAGAGGCA
>VXBJ01007153.1:202013-234409 GCA_013400055.1 Nycticryphes semicollaris | reverse complement strand
GGAAAAGAAGAGAGCAGAGGGGGGGGCGGGGGGGTGGGAGGGGTGGGAGGGTTGGAGGGTGCGGGTGCTGCTAATACGTAAAGCTTAAGCCTCATTTTAATTAAAGCTTAAATTGTCCAGAAAGCCAGGATATTACTGCCATCACCCTGAACCTCACCCCAGCCCCTTAGTAGGCACTCACAGCACCTCCCCAGCACATGGGGCCATCGCAGGAAAATGGGGGGGCGGGGAGGGCACATGTGTTCAACTCTGCCCCTTGCAGGCTATTCCCTACTGCCTGTTCAGGCCAGGCTGGCCACAGAGTAACTTGCCCCAGTGCCACCAGTTGCTACCGGTTGCTCCCAAAGGGAATCTGACCCTCCCAGCACGATCTAGGCAGGCAGTCCTGCCTGGAGCCTGGCTGCTGGCTCCTGCAGGGGGTGGCACTGCTGGTGACCAGCTGATTCACCTGGGATTCAAGGGAGTGCTTCCCTCCGCCCTGCTAGCCCCACCAGCTGCTGAGGCTGATCTAGGAGGGATGGGTGCGAATGCCTGTGCGCCTCCTTAAAATGACATAGCTGGTCTCCATGGCAACTCTGCTCTGCCTTCCCCCTCAGACCAAGAACATCATCTGCTCCATCATCCCTGCAGGCCAGGGCCCGGCCTCCCTGGAAATGGGCTGAAGACGGGGCTGAGGTTTTGGGGCCTTCTTCCTGCCCCACACCTCTGCCCCTTGCATGGGCCCCCAGTATCAGATCCGTGGCTGGCTGGAGAAGAAGCACCTGATGCAACATACCAGTCCCCAGATGCTTCTGTCCTCCTCCGGCAACTGCCTCTGCCTCTTCCCACTGTTGCCAGTGCTGTGGGATGCCTGGTTATGGTCATGACACAGCCTGACAGAGCTGTGGGACCAGTGAGGCTGTGTCTGAACGGAGCTGGCACCGGTGGTGATGCTGTGCGGCCCCTGCCCACCCCAAAGACTTGCAAAAAAATTCACTTGCTCCATGTCCACCTCCTCCTGTGAACAAACGGGAGGGCTAGGAGGTAAACATTGCTGGCAGAGAGGAGGGGAGCCACACTGGCGATACCAACCTGCCCATCAGCCACTCAGAACCTGCCGTGAAAATGAGAGGGCAGAGCAGAACAGCAGGGAAATTGCCCAGCACTCCAGCAAATCCCACCACTCCCTGCCTGGCGTGGTAGGGTTGGCCTCAGCCTCCGACCTGGTGCATCCCTGCCTTTCTTTTAAACCTCTCTAAGCTGCAGCAGGAGGGCAGCCTGGTCTGGAGAAGCTGCTCTGGCAGAGCTGTGGTAGCATGTCCATCCTTCCTTCTGCACCCCTGGGAATTCAGGGAGCTGGAGACATGAGCCCCAGGCATTGTGAGGGTGATTTTCAGCAGGGATGCACGTTGGGGGGAGGAAGATGCATCCACGTAGGGGTACACAAGGGATGAGACATCTGGAAGGAGGGATGGAGGCATGTGTGCAGGACCAGGGGCACACCAGGACAAAGGGGTGAATGCAGGAGTAAAGGTGACTTTGCACACAGGGATGGAGAATTGTGTGTATGGTGAGGGTGTGGAGAACTGCGTGTCCCCTGCTGGCACATTTTCCGCTCCAGACTGTGCAGGCGCTGTGTTTCTCTTCTTCCTGGGAACTCTCGGGCAGCCCCAGCCCTGTCTGTGACCAGGATCCCCAAGGATGACTCATCCTACCCCATGCCAGGCAATGTTCCCCAATACCCGCATGGCGTTTCCCCTGGCTTGGTCTCGTCCCGTTACTCCCCACTGCCCATCGGGAGCCACGCACAATTCCCTTCATCAGGCAGCATCCCAGCGTGTGTGCCATGGTATGTGGGTGGGCTTATTTATAGGGCTGCTGCAGAGCTGGCATGCAGTGTGGGGGGCTCATCACCCCCCTTCCCTGGCTAGGCACACATCTGCCATCATGCCCTGGTGCCTGCTGGTGTCCAAATCTGCTTGCAGAAGGAGTTTATAACCGGGGCTTCAGCATTTTCTCCCAGCAGCATCATCCTTCACCTGTTTTTCTGCACTGTGTTTCCAGCTTGCTCAGCCCAGTTGCAGCCTCCAGGCTTGCCTGAGGTCCTGCTCTTGGGTTAAACTTCTCGCCCTGGATGCACATGTGTCCTGAGATTTCCTGCAGCCCCTCCTCAAGCCTCACTGAGGAGGGGTTGCAGGAGTTGGTGCACCACACCTGATGTTTTCAACTTGTCCTGCTTCCACCCTGCCCATCTGGCTCCCAGAGCCTTCCTGTGCCCAAGGGCTTGGGGCCCAGTGATGTGCTCCTGCTGACTGCTGTGTGCTTGACCCAGGACACTGCTCTTTTTGCCTTTAGGTTACAGGGAGACATGGAAGAGCCACACAGTGATCCCGAGGACCGCATGTTGCTTTGGAGTCCCATGGTGCAGCTGAATCAGTGCTGCCAGGATGAGGGCAGGGAGGTGGCAATCTGTGTGCCATGGGATGTCCCATGGGGCACCAGCAACTATCGAGCTGATGAGAGGATAACTGGAAGCTTGTAACTGGAGGCTCAGCCTACACAGGCAGATCCACCTGACATCAAGCTCTCATCTTTGCAATGAGGTGGGATATGGGGGAGATGGCCAAGTAGGGCAGGACCTTGCTTTAGAGCCCCCCTGCTGTGATGGAGCACCAAGACCCAGCTCCCCAAATGACTTGGTGAGGGGCTGAGGGGATGGGTCAGAGACTGCCACAAGGACGGTACCCAGTGCCCTGCAGGGTACAGGCTGCTGCAGGGAGGTATGGTGGGGCTGGACAAATTCTGCCCTGATGCCAGGGCTCCCTGACATGGGGGGCTGACCTACTGCAATCCTCCCTCCATGCCCTGATGAGAGCTGCCACCAGCTCCCTGAGGGCACTAGGCCAGAGCCAGCAAGTGGGAGAGGGTCTGGATGCCACGGCCCAGCCCCACACTGGCTGGCCTCTCATTTGTTCTCATTAAAGGCTGGCAGGGTGTCTAATTAGGTGGCGCGAGTGCCAGCGCCCCGCTGACAGACACCTGTGCAGACAGACCTCCTCCTCGGCCTGCCTCGTAATTAAGCTTACAGGATGCTGCCGCGACGCTCGGCAGGACCTCCTCTGGCACCAGGAAACAAAACCCTTCCTTGCTGGGACATGGCACAGCGCCAGGCCCCACCGACCGACTGCTGCTGGGACTGATGGCACGGCTGGCACTGCAGCCTAATGGCATATTAGCCCCATGGCCATGGCATCCTTGGGGCAGCATTCCCCTGCATCCTGCTCCCGTGGGCAGCACTGTCACCCCAGCCACATGGCAGCACCATGCAGGGGACAGAGTCACCCCAACATGGGCACCCAGCTTTTGTGCCCCCTTATTCACCCCAGGGAAGTGGCTTGGGGGATGGCAGATGCATGGAGAGAGGGAGCTGTGGCTCTCTGTACCTACCAATATGCACCCATCCAAGCTGCTCACGGGCAGGGACACAGCAAGGAGGGGGCACCTTCGTAGCCTTATGAACTGCACAAGGAATAACGAGTCAGTGGCTGCTTTAATTAGATTAATTGGCTCCCATTCGGCTCCAGAAGAGCTGTCAGGCTGCAAGTGTGTTCCTGCTGTACCTGGCTAATTACGGCACCACAGCCGCCACTCTGCTAGCGCTTATGACCGCAGAGCTGATGCTGGGCAAAACCATGCGGGGGAGGTGGTGCTGGGCAAAGGGAGGTATGGCTACTAAAAAAAATAGGAGAAAAAGAGGAGGAGGAGGATCAGGGGGTCCTGAGGATGCTCCGGGCCCTAGGGAAGGGACAGAGCTGCAGGAGAGCAAGGGCTGGACATTTTGAGGAGCTGGAGCCCAGGAACGGGATTCGGGGAGCCCAGGAGCAGAGGATGAGAAGCAGGGCTGGTGAAGGTGTTAGGACAGGAGCCAGAAGGATGTGGGGACAGTAGCTGGGTGCCCCAGGTGGGGGGACACCATTTGAAACATTCAGTTAAGCACAGGTGGTGGGGGAAGCTGTTCCTGATCCCTGGGAGGTGGCAGGGAGGGATGGGTGGTGGGATTGGGCTCTGTCCATGCTGTCCATGCCTAGAGGAAGAGGAAGCAGGCTGAAGGCAGTGAGCAGACAAGGCTGGGCAGGTGAGTCACGGTCTTTCCCAGCTCTGCTGGGCACAGGCACACCAAGCTTTTTCCTGGTACTGGACCCGCTCAGAGGCACTGGCTATTTATAAAAGCCACCCATGAGAGAAGCAAGGAGGTGACAGCCTAAAAATAACCACCTGGGCTGGGGTGACGAGGCGTCACTTCCCCACAGACTGGAGAGTGGGAGGCAGTACTGGGGGTTATTTTTATCCTTCTTGTCCTCTATCCTGTTATTAAGATGCTGGCCTTCAGTGCCCACCGCAGCTGGAGATGCAGCCCTTGCCCACGCAGATGGCCCATGCTCCAAGGCACTGCCTTTTCCTGGAGGCACAGCTCACCGTTGGCCAACACAGGGAGTGCAAAAAGGTGGAAGAACAGAAGCTTAGCAGCTCTGGAAGGCAAATAATATGCCAGACACCCTCTACACATCCCCAGCAGACATCCCACAACCCCTCTGGGGACCAGGGCTACTGCAGGTGACTAGTACCTGGAGGACTTGCCTAGCCATAGGATACCAGCAGCTCCCCAGGGTGTCTCTTAAGAGAGAGGTAGCAACTGTGTACAGGAATGTGGGAGAGACACATCTGCACACATGTATGTGCAGAGCATCCAGCTGATCCTACACACTGCCTCGTGACATACCACCAGTGCATGTCACGGGGATGCTGCATGCACCAGGGATGCCCACCCACTGCAGGTACAGGTGGGTGCCCCTGTGTGCCCCCTATGCATGCCACCTGAGTCAGATCTGTCCTGGCACCCTGGCCTGGAGGGCACACATTGCCTNTGGGGGGGGGGGGGATCATCACAGAGCTCAGCAATGAGCCCCCAAACCACATCATGCCACCAAGTATATTCCAAGCATGGACCCTGCAGCCCCCAAGCCCCAGATAGCCCTGTAAGATACCAACCTGTAAATTTCCTGCCCCTGAGCATCCCCACATGTCCTTATCGTGCCCGCACTGCCAGAGGACAGCAGCTGGGAGAAGGGCAGGGAGGAGGTGAAGGCGGCTGGCTCCATCCTCAGGTGTGCGTAGGACACATTCAGCTGGGAGCTTGTTAGCCAAGACATTAGCAGCCCCTTGCAAAGAGCTGACGCGGCTGCAGCACACACATCCCCAGGGCTCCCAGGGGAGCCCACACTTCGATTCGTGCTGCACATGAGGCCCCCGGCACAGACGCAGCTTGGATGGAGTAATTTTTTCTCTGGTGAATGTTAATCCCAGCTCAGCTAATACCTCTGCAGTGGCTTGCCAGGCTGCCCCCTCCCCAAGGCTGGCTGCCGCCCCTGCTCACCGGCAGACAGGTGAGAGGAGGAGAGGAGTGGGGCAGTTTCATCCCGTGGTTCACTCTGGGATGCTGCTGTGCCCATGGCAAGGCACCATGCCCAGAATGGGGAGCAAAGGGAGGAACATGGGTGAGTTGCCAATGCCTGGCACCTAAGGGGCTGGTGTGCCCCCAGATTTGCCCTACATGGGGGGACACCCTCAGTAAGAGGTCAAGGGGGTGTCCTCAGGGCTTCCCTGTACCCTTGGGGATGGTGGGATTCATTGTCAGTAGTAGGGCCGGGGTTTGTGTGTCTGGTACTCCTGGCTCCCATCCTATGGGGGATGCGGAAAAGAGCAGGGTGGTGGGAGTGGAGAAAGGGCTTCCCCAGCTGGCGAGGAGGATGTAATTGTTCAGTACAGATTGAGCCTGTCAGGCATCCCTCTGATACCACATCCCGGGGCGCCTCCACCATAAATAATAAATAACCACCAGGAGAGGAGGGGATTAACAAGGACAGGCCAGGCAGTTATTTCCTAATTGATGGGTTTGCATTCCTGCAAGAGGCAGCCATCCTCATGCCATCACAGGGAGCAGGCACCTCCTCCCCACAGCTCCACTGGGGAAATGCAGGCAGGGGAAAATGCAGGTAGGGAAAATGTAGGCAGGGAAAACACAAGCAGCTCTGGGGCAGGGCAGGCAGCTGGAGCAGAGCAGCACAGCCAGGCAGCGTCAGTGCTGTCACACAGGACTCACAATCCTATGGTGAGGGAAAGTCCAGCTGGGGCTTGATGCTTTTGTCTCATCCTCTATTTAACTTCATTTCTATTAAACCTTTAGAGGAGGGACCAAAATCCCAACGTACTGCACTATCCCCTGCTCAGAGAAGCTGGGGTGCAGATTTTTTTGTGTCCTGCCTTGCCTAGGATTTGGGGCATCCCAGCTGTGCAGGAGAGGGAAGCAGGATGGGGTCCCTGGGCGGCCCAGACGGCTTCAATTTCCACGTAGGAGCTAAATTTCCACATTTCTGAGCTAAAACCAGATCTGGGAGGAGGCTGGGCCAGCTTCAGAGATATAATTATATATAAAAAAGCTTGGTCTTGTCCCTGTGGGGAGGAGCTGTGTCCAGCTCTGCTGCTCAAGAGGTGCTGGGACTTGCTGGGACCATGCCAGCCTTTGGGGACCCCAGACCCTGCCTTCGCCATGGTGGGGGTCTTTCCCTGTAGGCAAGGGGATGCCCAGCTACTGCCATACACGTGGCTGGTGGCCTGCTCCTGCAACATGGCCTGGTTCCTGTCCTGGATTACCCTCACCCAATGGTGGGAGGGGGAAGAGTTCACCGAGTGCCAGATGGTGCCATTTAATTTTTTATTTTTTTTTCTGGGTGAGGCTTAAATCCGTTTGTGCCTGTGAGCAGGGCCCAGGGAGACTGAGGCAGGCAGCACTGGGCTGAAAGCACTCCTGCCTTTGGGCACAGCGATTTCTTACCTAGAAACAGGAGCTTTGCAGCCAGGCCCATTCCCCAAAGCATCTTTCAAGGCTTAGAGAATGTAGAACTTAGAGAACTTCCCCAGGTGAGCTGGGTGACCACAGCCCCCTTTGGGGTGATTTTGCCCAGTGATTCAGACTCCCCCTGCCTGCAGCCCTGCCAGCTTGCCTGCCTTTCCCAAGAACTGAGGAAAGGCGTGGGTTTGAGGGACCTGAGGAGGGGCGTGAAAAAGACAGAGGAGTTCACCAGGGAGGCAGGTGCATACCTCTGCACTGGGGTGACAACGTGGGTGCTGGCTGCCAGACTGCTGCCCATGGCCTCCGCTCAGCTCACAATTATCTGGGTTAATGGCAGGGGAGGGTGACCCAGATAGCACGGGGAGGAGGATAATAAGGAAGATGTAAGTGAGGCTTTGAGAACAGGAAATGGAGGAAGGGGACAGGACAAGAGAGAGAGGCAAGGAGCTTTGGGATGAACCCATGGCTGGGAGGCTGACCCAGCACTGCCCAGAGCATCCCCAAGGCGCATGTCATCCCTAATCCAGGCAATACACCCCTTGGTAACCTAAGATGTCCCCTCCCGCATCTATGGTTTGGGGTGGAAAAAGAGGTAGACAGAAGACAGGACAGGCAGCAATGTCTCCTAAACAAAATCCTTCTTTCCCAGGGGAGCACTCTGGGCTGGGATGAGTGGAGAGGCCCAGAGAAAACTGCCCTGGAGGAGCTGCGCATCTCCATGCTGATGTAGCCGGCTCGGTTTGGCTCCCAGATCGGATACAGCTCTTGGCATGGGGCCATTCCCTGTCCCCAGGGCCAGGTGTCACACAGTTACAGTGACTTCGCTGGAGGGCACCTTGCAGGAGAGCACCTGCAGGTCAGCAAAGAGGGGATGCAGGCTCCTGCCCTTGCTGAGCAGCTTGCAAAGGGTCCACACAGCAGTTCTGGGACCTGACTGGCACACACCAAACGATATTTTGTTATAAATTTCTCAGCCCTCTCTCATCATCCCTTCTCCGCAAAGAGCTGAGGAAGCATAGCTGTGAGCCAGTGCTCGTCCATCACCACGGAGAGGTATCCCCACGCTGCCGCCACCTGCTCCAGCCACCTTGGCAATCTGCTTTGGTCACTTCCCTGGGGGAAACATCGCCTGCTTGATGCCCCTGGGCTGCAGCTCGTCTCCGTGACTCAATTTCCCCTCTGCCTGACCCTGGGCTGCGGGAGAGGTTGCTTCTCCCCTCTCTAGTTGGGGTTTGAGGCTGATGTTCTAAGTTCAGTAATGAAAAAAACCAAAAGTGGGGACCACAAGAATGATGCTGATGACATGCTAGAAGTGCAGTCATTTAAAATAACGGAAGCTGGGAATGGTGTGGAATCAGGCCAGCCCTCCTGGATCCCATGGTGGGAGGACAACCCCTGAGCTTCCTACAGCCAAGGATGCTTGTCACCAGCCTTGTGGTTAGCCACACATGAAGTGAAAGCCAAGGGTCTTTGTCCCAGCACTGTGAGCATGTTCTGTTGGTGAGATGTCCACGGCATGGAGAAAGGGTTTAGGTTTGGCTGGTGCTTGGCCCTGAGTTGCAGACCCCAATGGGGCAAAGTATCTAATTCTAGGTTTTATTTGGGGGAGCAGAGTCTGCCCCAGTAGCAGTCCCAGGGAGAAGAGCTGCAGAAAAGGGCCAGGCTGAATAGGGCTTTGAGCAACTTGGGCCAGTGGACAGTCTCCTTGCCTGTGGTGTGTGTGTGGGGGTACAACTGGATGATCTTTAGGGTCCCTTCCAACCCAAACCATCCTATGATTCTATGACCTTCTGCTCCATCAGTGCTTTGTGATGGTGACTCCACATGAACATTTTGACCAGAAGGGTGTTTTCTGGCAGAGGAAAGCATTGCTCCAGGCACTGACAAGGAGCTGGGAAACAAGACCCAGGGGAGCGGCAGTTTCCAAGCAATCCAGGCTCATTGTCGCATGATATTTTAAGTGGCAGAAAAGAAAATAAAGCAGACACAGGAGGGTGGGAGAGAGGATGTGCTGGAGGGAGGGGAAGAGCTGCCCCACTTCCCACCCACTCAGCCCCATGGCTTTTTGGGACTGGATAGACTAGGGTAATGCTTCTGGGGTGGAAGGGTGGGGTGGTGGACTGCCATGAAGGGCTTTTTGCAGGCTGGGTTTCAAAGGGGAGGGTCGCTGGTGAAGGGAGCACAACGTCTTCTGCGACAGTCTCGAACGTGACTCAACGTCACCTACTTTCCACCATGACAACGACTTCTGCTGCTTCGTCTTCTCAGCGCAAATCTGGGGCTTGGAGTGCTTGAAATGTGGCTGAGGAGGGGGGCTAAGGGGAGGAGGCCGTGATGAGGAGAAGGATGCCCTTCTTCCTTCTCTGCTTCACTCCCCTCCCGAGCTGTCTCCGAGGGTGCCTCCACCCCAGGAAGGGAGCACCAAAAGCCACTCTTTCATTAATTGAATATTCAATTTTCAAAATAACCTTGAGGAACTAAATGAAGAGGCTGGGAAGAGATAGCTAATTGTCAGCTGCACCTGCTCAGCACACAACCACAAAAATGCTGCTTCTAGCTTCCTTCCAGCCCACTCACACAATTCATACTTTTTTTTCCTTCCCGAGCCATTACGTCAATGCAGAGGGCAAGGAGCCTTGCAGGGCACCAGAAGCACACCGGGTCCCTGGTGTTTGGGGTGGGGACAGGGGGACTGGGGCTGTAAAAGCTGGTGAGTGGCTTGTCTGACCCTGGGTGAGGCTTTTTTGCAGAGCTTGAGAGAGCGGGGTGGGATGTGCCTGGGCATATGGCCCCCCATAAGGAAGGTGGGTAGTGGTACATGCAGGCTGCTGCGTTCCAGGATGGCCACAGTGCTGGTGCCCCCCAGATTCAGGTGTCCCCGACTGCGGTCCCTCTGCGGGGTTGCAATATGCAATAGGCCACATGGGCTGGATCATGCACTCATGCTTGGAGGCTGTGCACGCACCCATGCCGTGGCCAGTGTCACCAGGCCACATCTGGGGCTCTGAGCCTTCCCTCAGCCCCAGGCCCCACTCCACAAGTACCTGTAGCGCTGGTGCTGGCTTCTCCCTCCTTCCTGGGGGCAACCACTTGCCCCTGTGTCAAAGCATGGTCTGCCTTCCCTCACCCTGGAAAAGCCCCTCCATGCCAGTTGCCCCCATCCATGGGTAATTTTACCCAATTTACTCTTCCTGGGGATACTGAGCCCCCAGCCTGAGCATCCCAGGGCAGAGGGTGTCCTGCACACCCCAAACAGGAGCTGTGGGTGCAGGCAGGAGCACAGGGCACTTCTGTAGCCACCACATCATTGCCTGCTTGCACAGGGGACAGGCAGGGCTCTGCTCCTACTGTGGCAGGGAGCAGGCAGGAACCTTGCCACAGGGGCAGCCGGATTGGGCCATATGTTGCCTTTCACCAGCACTGGCCAGGCCCGTCTCTCTGAATCGCTTGCTGCCTCCACACTTGGCTGCATTAATAATCAGCCGGCTGATGGGGAAGGATTTACCAGCTGTTTTTCATGACTCCATTGGCCTCAGATAAATCAGGGGAGGGGGGTGTCACACGGCCTTTGCCAGGGGCCTGATGGATGGTGCTGTGCAAGCGGATCGCTCACACACTGACACTTACAGACTCTGTCAGGCTGGTGGAGAGCACAGGATTAATGACCCCAATCAAGCAGGAAGGAATCGCTGGGGTGGTACACAGCCCACCCCTTGCCACAGCATCACGGCTGCCCCAGTCCTGCACCGTGTGTGGAGTTGCTGGCAGGGCCCCCTTCCCTTCCCCAGCTTCCCCACTGTTGAGGTTGGTGTGGGCTGCTCCCCCAGCCTCGGCTGCAGGATGGAGATCAGCTCTAAAGAGCTGAGCACGCACAATATTTCCAAAGGAATTGCAAGCGAAGCCGGGAGCAGCTGTGGGCTGAGCAGCCTGCCTCCCTCAATACCAGCAACATCTGGATGCAGCAGCTGTGCTGGAGAGTGAAACCTGTTCGGGGTGGGGGCAATGGGGAGGGGGCGCAGGACCCTGTCACTTGGCATGGTGTGTGCTGCCGGGGCTGGTGATGAAAAACCTGCCCCTGGCTTCAGGTGTCTGCTCACAGGATAATTCTCTGGAGGCAGCATTCCCTCCCCTGTGCTGCAGGGCAGGGTACTGGGCACCTCCCTCAAGCACCCACTGAGGGAACACTTGTCCTGGTTCCCTGTGCCCTGGGACTGGGGCATGTGTCAGAGAGCTATCCCCCTGCCATTTCCTTGTGGTCCCCACTGAGCAGGACACCCTGAACATGTGACATGGGTGCTGGGGAGTAAGGGTGCCCCAGGAGAGGCTGGAAGCCTCAGTGGGGAGCCCGGATGCCTCAGTGGGGAGCCTAGTTCTGCTCCAACCATCTTGGCAGCATCGCTAGGGCTGGAGAGTATTTTAGAGTAGAGCTTTTAAGTGAGAGGAAAACCAAGGGGTCTGTAGCTTGGGGGTTACAGTCAGCTACCAGGGGCTGCTGTAACCCACCCCTGGGAGCAAGCACCTCTGGAAATACCCACCAACACAAAGTTGTGTACAATGCACAGCCCCTGTCACCCTGACATTGCCTTCAGCACCTCAGCCCATGCTGCTCCCCTTATACCTCCCACCTTCTGGCTTCATTGCCTGAGACCCCACGGGCCAAGTGAGAACCACAGGAGCAGCGGGATGTAGGGAGTGTGGTGGCAATGAGGGCACTCACTAGCCCCATTGGCACTGCATCCCCTGTGCCAGGGAGAGCTCGTGCACACCTGGACTGCTGGGCAAGTCTGTTGCAGGGATGTGACCACACATCCCAGCCACAGGCCTTTGTGTCAGTGCTGTGGGACCATGGAGCAGTGTCAACATGCTCAACATGGCTCAGAGCACTGCTGGGACCTCCCTTGCTCCTCTCTTCCTGGCCAAGAAGATGAAGGAGCCAAAAGCTTTGTATTGTTACTGGGAATAATGAAACGTAAGCACCAGGTGCCTGGTGTCACCTCCCGGCCCTAGGTGATCATGGGGATGGGCAGAGCATGGTGCTGGCACACAGAGTGCTCTTCCCTTGCCCGTCTGTTCTGGGCTGGCCTGGGGCTGGGTCATTAGGGTGCAATACATCCCCACTGAGCCCCACTGCCCTCCTCGGGACAGTCCCTTAGTGTCCTGAGGCCAAGGGACTGTCTCCTGGTGACAACTCGTGCCAGCTGTGGCAGGAAACAACTTGGCATCAATGCCTGGGCACGCTTCACAGAAATTCCAGCAAACGCCTTTTTGAAGCCAAAGCAAATGAATTATTCCATTTAATTTGGGGGCAGAAGCAGCAGTGCAGGTGGCAACGCTGCCTCTCCCAGCACAGCAGCTCCCCAGCCCCACGGCACCCCTGTGCCACTCTCTGCCCCACAGCATTCTGTTTGCAGGGCTCAGGGTGGGTGCAGGCTGCAAGGGGCCCTGTCTGTACCTGTGGGGCATGACACCCCTCCGGGCTGTGACAATGTCTGCCTGGCTGCAAAGTAGGGCAGGACAAGGTGGTGGAGGTGAGCCTTTTGCCCAGCAATGCTGGGAAGGAGCAGGGTGTTGCAAGGGGACAGCTTCTAGCAGGCAGCCCCATGCCCACCCTGTGGGGCTGGGTGACATGGGCTGCAGTTCCTGGGTGTCCCCAGCTGTGGGTAGACAGTAGCAGCCCTGGGACAGATGGACTGAAGAGGGCACGGGCTGTGCTCCGGGTAGCGCGGCCTTGCCCAGGGAGGACAGATGGGTGAGCTCCTGGCCGGGCTCCTGTTGGGTGGCTTTGATCTCCTTTCCCTCTGGGCTCCATGCAGACATGCCTGACTCTAATTGCTGCCACCTCTTTGCTCTGCGCACGGTCCTGGTGAAAAATTTACACCGTGTTCCCCTTTGAAGCCTGACGTGCTCACTAGCCGTGGCTCACCACAGCCTGCTCCCCTCACTGCTCAGCTCCTTGCGGGCGCTGAGCTCAGCCTCACTGCACCCATCCCTGCAGCAGGGAAGGGTCGGTGGCCAGGACAAGTCATGCTACCTCCTACCAAGCCCATTGACCTTTCTCCTTGCATCCCGTGCTGCTCAGCCTCCTGTCACTGAATGAAAAGGGTGCGGTGGTACCACCCAGTGGTTTTTTCCATCCTTGGAGTGATGAGCCCATACCTGCAGATGAGCATCCCTTCTGCATCTCAAGGGTTGCCGTGCTGTGGTTCCCTTCCTGTCCTCGTCCCGTGGTGGCGATCAGCCCATGTGCTCCACAGCAGGGAGCCGGGAACTGCGCAGCTGTGTGCTGGCTGGCTGGAGAAGCCATGCCCTGTGCTGTCAGCCTGGCTGCTGCTCTGACAGCAAGGCTAACAAAGTGGAAAATGGGAGCTCGCTGCAGGTTGCTGAGCTGGAAACGGAGACACCCTCCAAAGGCAGTGGCAGGGGCAGCCCCGGGCATTGAGCAAGATGCCGCTTCCTGCCCCGGCCATGGCCTATTTGCTGCCAGCTATGCCATGCCATAGCGGCCATCCTTTTCCCTGAGGTGTCAGGAAGAAAAAGTTTTACTGCCAGGAGTGCCCCTGGCACTGCCATCCTGAGCATGGGGATGGGGTAGGACATTGCTGGATGCACCATCCGTGGTGCAGTGCAGGGACCATGCAGCAGACCTTGGATGTGCCTTGCACACCCTGCTATGCATTGGGCAGCATGCCTGCCGCAGGGCTGACTGGAAGCCATGACATAGAATCATAGAATCATAGAATGGCTCAACTTGGAAGGGACCTTAAAGACCATGCAATTCCAACTCCCTGCTCTGGGAAGGGACACCTCCCACTAGACCATGTTGCTCAAAGTCCTGTCCAACCTGGCCTTGAACACCTCCAGGGATGGGTCAGACACAGCTCCTCTGGGCAACCTGTTCCAGTATCTTACCACCCTCACAACAAAGAATTTCTTCTTAATTTCTAATCTAAATCTCCCCTTTTTCAGTTTAACACTGTTCCCCCTCATCCCCCAACCTCCCCAGCTCCCTGCCATAGGGTATTTCTGCTGAAACACCATCTCCCTCTTCAGTAAGGAGAAAAATTGGACTTGCTGGGAAGCTGGATTTCACAGATGCAGGTGCCAAACAGGGTGCTTGCCTCCCTGCCTGCCAGCTAGGAGGAGACCTTCACCTTTTCTGGGAGGCTGGTGCTGTCTATACACATGAGAACCAGCCTTCACCACCCTGGGAGCTTCAGTGATGCTTTTCACAGGGGAGGAAGTCTCCCTACTCTTACTTCAGCTCCTAAAACACCAATGGAGACA
Source organism: Nycticryphes semicollaris (assembly GCA_013400055.1). Lineage (NCBI taxonomy): Eukaryota > Metazoa > Chordata > Aves > Charadriiformes > Rostratulidae > Nycticryphes > Nycticryphes semicollaris. The sequence continues at coordinate 220,236 of VXBJ01007153.1, read as the reverse complement.
CCCCCCTTTCATTCATTCATTCGTTCATTTGGGGTGCATTGGCTGTATCTGGGGGCAGTGCTGGGGCAGGGAGCACTCAGGGCTGCCTCGTCCCATCCCATGCCCCATGAGTGGCTGTGGCTTTGCCAGCCCTCCAGCGTGCTCCAATGAGAGGCTCTTTCCAGACTCACCACCCCACCCCAAGCCTCTAGATTTTTTGGGGGGCTCTCTCTGTACCTCGTTCCATTCCCCCTTGGGGTGCAGAAGGCTGCTGCCAGCCCTGATGCCTCCCCTGGGGCAGAGAGGTCATCCTGCGCAGGGTCAGGCACGAGAGTGGGGGAGCTGCTAATTACAGTCCTCTGGCATCTGAGAGAAGCGAAACTCCCTGATTTATGGGTTGGCGGCAATAAAGCTTCGCATCACTGCAAGGGGAATTCACCCGCCTCCAAAACAAGGTTAAATAAATAGCTAATAGGAGCGCTCAGTAATCCTGCAGTACACAGGCACTCAGGGTGGCATTCGTCTTGTGCCACACTCATGGTGGCACACAGAGCCACACCCCGTGTCACTGCATACCCCAGTGATGTGCACACACAGGGACACACAAAGCAAGGCCCCCCAGACCCACAGTGATGTCCACACACTCTGTGACACCCCTGGTATGCCATGCAGGTGGCAGGGGTGTCCCAGACACCACATGCCTGTGTTCAGGCGGCACTAGCCCAACACACTTGCCATTGGCTTCTTTTAAAAGACCAGCAGAGATGCTGTGGTGAGACCCCTGTAATCACCTGAATCAGCAGAGGATGGAGATGTTATGGGATGATGGAAAAGCACCTGAAAAGATCCTGTCAGCCACATGTCAGATATAATGTCAGGGACGTGCAGCCATGCTGGAGCTGTTCTTCCCGAGGCAAGACACTGGCTGGTGCCCCTGGGGGCATGGAGCTGGGCAGTGGCATGGCACAGTCCATTCCAGCAGTGACCCCAGCTCAGGCTCTGGTTGGCCCCAGCTCTGCACACGTCTCCCAGGATGGGGTGGCGATGGTCCCTTTGATGTCCCATCCTTATGAGTGGATGTGGGTAGGATGTGGTCACAGTTGGCATGGCTCTGAAAATCATCTGCTGCATTACCCTGCCTGGTGTTATGTAGCACTGCTGCTGCCGGCTCTGCTCCCAGGGCTGCAGCAGCAGGATTTTGCCAGAAAATGAGATTGCCTGTGTAGTGGAGCGGGTTCCAGAGCATCCCAACCCTGCAGCACGATTGCTGGGGGGAAAAGCCTTGAAATCCCCCTCTCTGCATCAGGTTGGCTGGCTCCAGCCAGCCCCCAACCCTGGCAGGGGGACACCAGCATGTGCTTGTCAGTGGGTCCTGAATCACCCAGAGGAACAGCCCCAAAGGAAGCAAAGGTGCCCTGGGGAAACGACAGCTCCAGCAGGAGGGAGTGTGGGGGCAGAAAGCCAGGTTGGCACAGCTGTACACCAGCAGGGTGCTGGAAAGGGGGGGCAGGAGGAGGGCAGCACACTGCAGCGTGCACCTCTGAGCCAGCTCCGGAGGCCCCGGCAAGCATCTCCGCTCGCTGTGCATGAAGAGCTTTCCCATCAGGCTGGGAGCGCTGGCACATTTTTAGACCTTTTGTTCTCTGTATAAATCCGTCTCCGGGAGCGAGTGCAGTCGATTGATTTTGTGCCGCGCTGTGCTGGCAGCCACCTGCTCGCACTCGCTGAGCAGGGACTCTGTGCTCACCGTCCTCCCTGCAAAACCCTCTGGCAACTGGGGAGGTGGCAGGCTGGGGATGGGGGCTTGTAGGGCCTCTGCACTGGCACATGGCATGCCCTGCAAAGTGGGGTGCTCCCCAGGATGGATGGGGGCAGGGGGGAGGGCGGAAAAAGAGGGGTTGAGGGTTCATATGGAGGAGTGGAGGGTATGTATCCTTCCCATATCCAGAACTGAACCACACCGTATGGATAAAACAAGTGCACCCAGCAGAGAGGAGAAGGGACCAGAAATGACAACTGCCCTGAGCTGAAGCTGGGGATGGGAATAGTGAGCTAACTGGGAGCCGTGGGCTGGGCAAGATGGGGATGGATCTGAGCGATGCAGGAGAGGGACTGCGGGTGACCCAGCCGGGCAGGATGAAAAAGTTGTCCTCCTTCATCCAGGGCCACCACCCACCTCATCATCCTCCTCCCACCTCCTCAGGCCCCCCAGGTGATGGGACCCAGCAGGTGGCATGAGGCAGGTGATATCCCGGCGACATTTCCACTGCGCAAAAGGCCATATCAATAAAGGCGGGTGCACGGGCTCCGCGGTGAACATCGCGGTGCTGGCAGGGAGCTTTCCCCGCCACCCCCCCTTCCATAATTGCGGTGTGTTTGCTGCGCTCCCGCTTTGCCATGGCAACGCTTGCCTGGTGCGTGAATGTGCCTCGCAGCACATATTGTTTCAGAAAGGTCACCGCCGAGTGTTGGTGGGCTCGGCAGAGTGCGCTGCTTTTATTTCTACATATTTATGAAGGGGGAGATGGAAGGTAATTACAGCCCCTGCTCGAAAATTAATCTCATGATGGGCCAGTGTGTTGCCAGGGACGAGCCCTCTGGGGTGGATGAGGGCGGCAGAGCCTTGTTGCAAGTACAGCTCTGTGGGGAAACCAGGAGCCACCACACGCCGGGCACCAGAAACCACATGGCAGGGCAGCAGGGGGCAGCCTGGCATAGGGGGGTAGACACTGCCCTGGGGCATTTCCTGGGGCATGATGTGGGACCATGGAGCACTGTGGGGCATGAAGGGATGTGGCATGAAGGGTTGCCGTCGGACAAGGACAGCCAGGGACACAGGCACAAGTACCAAACCACAGCCCTGCAGCTGGGAATTGAAGATGTTCCAACATAGGATTGCCTGGAGAGATGGCAGTGCCACTGGTACCCCTGTTTCACCCAGGGACATGGGGAGTCCCTCCCTGTCCCCATGTCAGGGGAGGACCTGGCAGAGCCCTGGCTCCCAGCACTGTCACAGAGAGGGATGGAGCAGCATTCCTGTGTTTGCTCCCGTCCCAGCGCTGCCAAAACTGGAACTGAATGGGCACAGGGAGGATGGCCCTGCCCAAACCCAAGTATCACCCAGGCTTGGGAGCCAGCTTACCCTGTGCGGGCACGGCTGTGGGTCAGGGAGCTCAGCATCAATCCTGCCAGCCCAGCACAGCTGCCCATGTTCAGGTGCCTACCTGGGGAGGAGGGTGAGGAGAAAGGGCCTCCCCTTCTGCCAATGTCCTCACATCCCTTTTCCAAGGATCTCCCTTGTGCCTCCTACAGCCTCCCCAGCACCCAGGGGAGCCAACAGGGTTAAATATTCAGGAGCACTCGCTGTGCACATTTTGTAAAGATCAAGCGGGCTTCCAGGTCTGGGAGAGTTACTCACAATTCACTTCCTCTGCTGCCGGGGATGCGGGCGCTCGCCTTAATTAGTTTGCAGAATGATACATTTTTAAAGTCATTATTTCCGGACGTGTTCAAAGTTACAGCATTTACTCTGCTCCAGTTGCGTGGGCAGCTGCCCTGCTGTGCTCCCCCCTTGGGGACCGGCATCCCACCGGGGTGTCACGGAGGAGGGTCACTGCATAGGGATGGGGCACATGCAGAGTAAGATGAGGGACATGGGGAGTTGTGGGTGTTGACCAAGAAGGGGTGCCCAAGGGGATAGACACCCCTGTCTCCCTGCCCTGCCACAGGTCCCTAGGGACACTGATCCCTATCCTGTCTGGGGATGTGGGGACACTGATCCCTGTTCTACTTGGGGTTATGGGGACACTGATGCAAATCCTGCCTGGGACAATGGGGACACTGATTCCTGCCCTGCCCAGGGCCATGGAGAGATACTGATCTCTGCTCTGTCTGGGGAATGGGGGCACTGAACCTGGGGAATGGGGGCACTGAACTATTGCCTGGGGCAATAGGGACAAGATCTCTTCTCTGCCTGGGGACATATGGACTCTGATCTGTACCTGCCTGGGGCTATGGGGACCCAGATCCTTGCCCTTCCTGATGCCATGGAGAGATGCTGATCCCTGCTCTCTGTGGGGATATGGGGACATAGATCCCTGCCCTTCCTGATGCTATGGAGAGATGCTGATCCCTGCTCTACCCAGATATGGGCAGCTGCCACTCAGCCATGATCTTTGTGCTGGCAGGTTTGCCCCACAGCAGGGTCTTCCTGTGAGCTTCTATGTGGCCTCAGGACCTGCATCCAGGGAGGACCCCAGGAGGCACCAGGCATCCATGATGCCAACCTGGGTGCTGGGTGATTGCTGACTCCTGCACATTCACCTCTGCGCTGTGAGAAATTACATACCTGGGGTAGGTGCTTCCACTCTCTCCCATGTCACAGGAACCCCATGGGTCTGAGGCTGTGGACACAGGAGCTTGTCTGAAGCTGCAGGAAGGGGTGAGGGTGCTGGCAGGGAGGGCAGAGCAGGCAGAGCCTGAGGACCTCCACCTTCTTATTCCTTGTTGCCTGCCTTGGTCAGGGAAGGGATTCTAGTGGGGGGGGACAGTGCTGGGCCAGGACTCTGTGCAAAGTGATGCCACTATCTTACCTGCATACAACTTTTAGCGACATTTCTCCACTTCTCCATGTCCTTAGAAGTTGCCGGATGCATAGTCTTTCCCCACATGGAGTCTGTCAGCTTTGGAGGAGGTTGTTGTGGGTGTGAGGACCTGTGTGGCTAGCTCACCTGCCTTCCCTCCATCCCAGGAAATGGATGCTTCCACACCCTTGCCGTCTGCAACCCCATGCAGGATGTCCCCACACATGGTCACCAAGGTGGGAGTGCAAGAATCCCCTGTGAGGTGCTAACAAACACCAGACCTTTGTGGGGAACCTTCCGCATGGGTTGTTTCTGGTGACCTGGGAGACACCAGTGGTGTGACCAATTGATTCAGCAGCTCAAGCTAGCAGAGGATGACACACTTTGCTCATGGCAGTCTATGGGGTCAAACCATACCTGCGCAGACCCAGAGGGAGAGAGTGATCTGGAGGGGTGGTGGTTAGGACACAGAACATGCCATGGCAGACCCAGAGGAGATGGTGAACTGCAAAGGTGGTGGGCAGTAGGGTTTTCTTGAGCTTCTCCCCTGGTTACTCAACACCCATTCAGGGCATCTTGGAGATACTGGGGCTTCACTGTGTACCTAAAGACCAAGAAACTCCATCATCACTGGTGGTAAATGGGGAGGCCTGTGCTCTTCTGAGTTGTGAGGGAGCTTCGGATGGATGTTTTTTCTCAGCAGCTGCCAGGAGAAGCATCCCAGTGCTGTTGCTGCCTGGACACCTTGGTTTGGCTCCCAAGGGGCACGGGTCAATGAATTCCATCATGTGGGTGCTCCCTTCTTCCCCGTATTGAGGTCCCCCACACTGCTCCATGCTGCCTTGGACTCAGCTTTGTCAGGACACTTAGGCTGGGACACAGAGCGAGGTGCACCAGGAAGACTCTCCAGCAAAATCACTAAACTGCCTATCTTGTGATGGAAAGATAACTCAGGCGCCTCCAGGCCCTTGGTTCATTATCTTCCTGTAAGTTCATTAATCAACAATTCTTATGTAAACAGACACATCCCCAACCCTCTGCTTCCCGTCACCCTGGCAACAGCACAGCATAGTCGACCCTCCTCTCAAGATGTGCTCTGGTCTCCCACCCTCTCCCTAGCCCTGCCTGTAGCTTTTTGCCTGCTGCCTTGGCTCCCATAACTTTTCTTCCCACAGGGCTTGAAGGATCAAGTCTTCAGGCTACTCTTGCCTATTGTTCGATGCTCATCTCCAGCAGCTATTGAGGCAAGGAGTGCAGAATGAGCAGCATGATGGGGACTGGACTTGGTCACTTGTCTGTGACCAGGACACAGTGAATGCCACCCACAGGGGTGAATGGTGGATGGTGGCATGATGGCAAGGGCCAGTCAGACCCACTGCAATGCTGCAAAAAACAGACTGGGCTTGCACACTGCTGCGGGTCACATGGGGCATGGGCAGCCACCCACCCTGGGGTCCGGCTGAGCTGCACAGGGGTGTGGTGTGGAGCAGGGCAGGGAGAGGCAATGGGTGTCTAGGGAGGGTTTCAAAGATGCTGCCATGTTCCAGTTCAGGTGGTCAGGTTCAAGTGGAAAGCTCTCACAATGCAATGAGGCATCCTGTCCTGCTGACCCCACCAGGACCCTCTGCCAGGGCAAGAACAAATCCTGAAGCTCCCTCAGATTCCAGACAGGAGCTACCATAGGAGTGTGCTACAGGCAGGGGAACTGCTGCCTCCCGGGGCTGCCCCACAGAAGGAAAGCTCTGGTGCAGAGAAGAGAAGCCCTGCATGGAAGTCAGAGAAGTCCAAGTCATTTAAGGTTGAAGAGAAATGTTAAAGACAGCAGGAAAACCAAACATTAGTGGTAGCCATGTGGCTAAGGGGAATAGGAAGGGCTTTTACAAATATATCAAGGGGAAAAGGAAATACTGGAGAGTCAAGACAAAGTAGGCCCATTAATAAATGAAGAAGGATATTAAATTAATGATGATTCTCAAATGGCTGAGTTAGTGAACTACTTATTGAGATCTGCCTTTAACACGAACAACAAGGGAAAGTGGCTGAGACAATCAGAAAGCAATGAAGGATGCTGAAGTTGTCCTAGATGGAGCAAGGGGGAAGGGACCACTGCACAGCACACCTACGAGCCCTGGATGTCAAATTGCTGGGGTCAAGCAGCACTAGCAGAGCTCACCGTCTATCTCTTTCCTAGCAGGAGCAAAAGGAATGAGCTCTGTGATGAGCTGCAGAGTCTGGAGCAGACTGGTGCTTGACAAAAGGCCCAGAGCAAATTAGGTGTCCGGGGGGACAATGGGACCTTCCTTTGAAGCAGGATGGGGCCATGGCAGGGCTGGAAGAGACTCCCCAAAGCCTCAGGTGCTGCCTATGGAGGCTTAGGAATTGCCAGGAAATAGCAAATATGGAGCCTGTATTTAAAAATGAGGGAGAAGAGGTCCAGCTAGTGAAGCCTGAGTTATCTTAGTTCATTAAAATTTGTCCTTGTAAAATAAGAGCCTCTGCCATTGACCTGCCTCTGTTTATCCTCTCATTCAATTTGCACTGAATCAACTAGTGACTGCTCAGCCCAAGGTTGTTCCTGTGCCCATCTCTCCTCCACTGAGAGGAAAAGCTCTCCTCTACTGGTTCTGTCCCTCTGGGGAGCCTGCAAAATCCTCAAAGACCCCTTAGCTCCCATTGACTGGGAAGGGCTCATTGGATGCCCTGGGATCAAACCAAGGCAGCATTGACCCCTGCTCACGCATCCCCTGGTCCCTGCAGGAGCCAGAGGGGCTCAGTGCCCCAGGCTGATGGAGAAGCAGAAGCTGATGCAGCCTGAGTGATGGCTGGAAACACGTCCCACATGTGGGATGTGTCCCCAAATACGTGCTGCATGTGCCATACACAGGGAAAGGTGTATAGTGTCAACCTGGGGAGCCTAAGCTGGGTCCTGTAGAATGGGATGGGATGGGATGAGGGCATGTCCTTCACTGGGACTGGGCAGAGATGTGGGGCAGGACCCACACTCTTGAGACATGGAGGCTCAACACAGCCCCACTCAGCACATCCTGTCCCTATCTGCTCCGGGGCAAAGGCTGACTGATCTCTTTCCCTATCACATAAGGAGCCAGGGTTGCATCGTGGCAGTCCTCATCATCAGCCAGCTGGGAGCACATGGCTCATGGATACACCATCTGACAAAGGGGTCTGTGGGGGACAATGTCCAGGAAACGAGGGCCTTTGTCAATGTTTTATGGGCCCAGGCATCCCCAGGGTGTGTTTACGGGGCAGTAAATTAAAGCACTCAGCCAAGTGACATTTGTGTTCTGCAAATGCGATTATTATGCATGATTAGCAGCCAAGTGCACTGAAAAAACCACACTTGCAGCACGTGGGAGCAGGACGGAGTGCCTGGCCTGCCTGCAGCTCCTCACTCCGGAGGCCCACCCCCAAGCAGGCACCTTCTCCCCAGAAAAGCCGCTTCAGGGGATGGCATGCAAAGAGGGGGCCAGTGCCAGCACGGGCAGGGACCCCCAGCCCCACCACCCTGCCTCTTGGCTGCACGCTCCTGGCCCCACCCCCCTCCCTGGTCCCTGTCCGTTGGGAGCAGACTGTGCCAGTCGAGGGTTTAAAAGATTTTCTTTCCAGCTGCTGTCCAGACTTTCCAGAGGAATGCATCCAAACCCACTTTTTAGCTTTAATTATTTATCTGTAACCAATTTGGCAGGAAAACCAATTAAACGAGTGGGTGATTAATGACCTGCTGATTTGCACAGGTACCTAATTTAAATGTCTATATAATATATAAGCACATTTTGGAGATGCTTCAATGGCTCGGCTCAGTCCCTAGCTACTGGGACGTGTGTGCGCTTGGTGTTGGGAGGATCACTCCTTGATGAGCCAGTGCCACCATTGTGGCATCTTGTTCCTCCTGCTGGCTCTAGGAGCATGGGGTGGCTGTTTGCCCCAGGGATCTCCCCATGCTTGCTCCCTGGCCAGAACTGGACTCACCAAGTGAGTATTTCTCACCAGGGAAGGTCTGACCCAGAAAGGAGCTGCCAGGACAGAGGAGGGTGCTGTCTCCTGGGCAAGGTGCCCTATGCCTGAGCCAGGGAGAGACAGACTGGAGTGGCTGCCTAGCACAGTCTGGAGCTGGTGTCACACTGGCCTATTGGCCCCCAGAATGCTGGGCAGAGGCTTTTGCATCTTGGACAAATGCTGACACCTTAGCAGGCCACAGATTGTGCTTGTCACTAACTGGTGTGCACAGCAGAGCCAGCCAGGTTCTTTCTTCCTGGTCCATGTAGTTCAGACCATCTCTGATGGGGATGATCCCAGATCATCCATCCTTCCCTCTTCTGGACTATGCTACCCCCAAGCATTGTCTGGTCGGATGGGTCTGTAGGTAGACTCCTTCGCATCCCAACGAGTGGTGTGATGGCATCAGACTAGGAACATGCCCACGCAACACCTTGCAGCCTCAGCCCTGGCTCCCAGAGGGCCAGATGTCCTGTGGACGGACAGCAGGACCTCTGGTTTCTTCACAGCTCCTTCCCACTTCAACCAGTGACAGCCAAGGACAAGGGCTGCCAGACCCTGAAATCTCCCCATGTCTCTGCAAAGCAAGGCTGTGCTGTTGGCTGAGACACCTTGGGGATGGAGGCAGGGGGATGCAGCTCACGGTAACTGGGAGGAGTGGGGAATGGGACCATTGTTGAAATAGAAATGGTAAATCCATTAATCTTCAGAAATACAATTCACCGTGCAAAACAGAAAAGGAAAAGAGACACCTCATTTGTTATCAGGTGCATTGTGAGAGTCAGGTTCTTTAATTATCTCACCAAATTCTACAGCCCATTCATCAAGTTGCCACCACCAACCTGCCGAGATTACCACCCACAGACCATCTGGGGAGCTGCAGAGATGAGGCGCTGCCACCCTCTGGGCATGCACGCAGGCTGCAGCACAGGCATGCATGCTGTTGAGGATGCTCCTCACCCACTGAACCCCACTCATGACAGGGTAACCCAGCACTGCCCAGAATGTTGTCCCCTACATGGAGAAATAGCAACCAGCCCAGGGAGATGGAGCATCCCCAGGGGAGAGGTCAGAGAGCAGGAAGGTAGGTCATTAGGAGGGAAGTCCTGTACTCCAGGGTTTTAACAATTGTTATGGGCTGAGAGAATTACCTTCCAGCCTTGGGCAGAGCCAGAGACTTGAACATTCTTGGGCTGCAAGTCCCTTACAGCTCCTGGTGCTTGGGTTTGGCTTTATACAAGTTATGGCTGTATCTTCACCTCATTCCTTCCTGAGACCTGGAGTCCAACAGCTCTCTATTGGTGTGTCAGCTCCAAGCCTGCACCTGCAAGGCCCTCTCCAATGCACCATCAGTCTCTGGGTGTGCACACAGGAGCATTACAAAGGCACAAAAGCAGCCAGTGCATATATTGCTTTGTTGAGTTGCCATCCTGGGAGGTGTTTAAAAGATGTGTGGATGCACTGCTGAGGGACATGGTTTAATAGTAACTTGGCCACAAAGGTGATATGAAGACAGGCTGAGAGAGTTGGGATTCTTCAGCCTGGAGAAGAGAATGCTTCAGGGAAACCTCAGAGCCCCTTCCAGTCCCTAAAGGGGCTCCAGGAAAGCTGGGGAGGGACTTTTCATCAGGGAAGGGAGCCACAGGATGAAGGGCAATGTTTTTAAACAGGAAGAGGGGAGATTTAGATTAGATATTAGGAAGAAACTTTCACTCTGAGGGTGGTAAGACCCTGGCCTTTGCCAGGGAGCAGCTGTGGTTCCATTCCTGGAAGTGTTCAAGGCTGGGTTGGACGGGGCTTTGAGCAAGCAAGTCTAGTGGGAGGTGTCCCTGGACAGAGCAGAGGGTGGGACTACATTGTCTTTAAGGTCTCTTCCAACCCAAACCTTTCTATGATTCTATGATTCTATGATTCTAATGGTTGGACTTGATGATCTCAAAGGTCTCTTCCAGCCATAACAATGATTCTATGATTTTGGCTAACCTTCTTGGGAAGTTTCTTCCAGGATGCTCTTATTGCTTAGAGCTTTCTGCTGCAGGGATGGAAGGGACTATAGGAGGGCTGAGGCCTCCTTAGTTGTCTATTAATCTGCCCCACTGGGTAGAAATGCCCAAAAGACAAGGCTATCACAGGGCTCAGTAATGGAGATAGCCCCAACTCCTGTCTTGCCTGAGCTGGAAATCAGGTTTTGGCTGCAAAAGTTGACTGTGCACAGCAGAACTTGCAGGCTCCTAGGTTTTGGGGAACCATTGGTTTGCTCTGACACAGCTGCATGCAGGCCTGGCTCAGCATCCCCTGCCACGGGCACAGACCTGGGAAGGACTTCTGTGTCTCTTAGCTCCTGCTGTTCATCCTGGCATGAGGGTGGTCAGGCAGAGGGTGAAGGTTCAGCCTGGAAAGCCACTGGTGGGTGCTGGTGAGGATGCTGGTTGGATGGACACAGGGAAGCAGAGGATGGTCACAGCAGGAGGGCAATGAGCAAGAAAGATGGAAATGGACCTGAGATGCTGAAAGATTGGAGTCTTCCCCATGATACAACACCTGCCATCAAAAGAAGATTCTGAGTATTTTTCATAAGAGCAGAGAGCGTTGGGTACCCATAGGAGATGCCTGCCTGGGTAAACTATCTGAATAAAGCCAGAAAGTTAAGAGGTAGCTGCACGCCACCTTGCTCCTGGAGTCTTGCCCTGAGCCCAGCCCCACATGTGTGAGCGTAGTGTAGGGAGCACTGCTCTTTCTCTGTCCTCTGCTTCTGCCCTCCAGAGACCCTGGGGACGAGAGAGCACCCCAGCTCCTGGTAACTGAGGATGGAGCTGAGGGAACTGGTCTGGGAGTTCCCAGGGTGCCCCAGTCCCGTGGGGCGGGGCTGGACCAGGCTCCTGGCCCCCCGCCACTTTCCCCCAAACCTCCTGTGAGGAAAACCAGTTCCGGCCCATCTGGAGTCCAGATCAGCTCCGTTGAGTAATAAGGGAGTGGGAGGGAAGGCAGACGTCTCCCTGCTCTCCCCGGCAGCGTGGAGGAGAGAACAGACTATCCTGGGAGAGCAGATGCAGTGGCACAACACGATGCACAGGGTGTGCTTAACCCTGCTGTGGCCAAGACCAACAGGGGAGGGGAGGCTGTGATGGCCACACCTCAGCCTTCATCTCCTATCACTTCTCTGTGAGGGCAGGAGGGAGACCTCCTGCCGTGGGCACCCCAGGAGAGGCCACAGTGGTGGCCCCCAGGCCAGGTGACCTCCCATGGCCGCAGCCCGTGGGCTGTGGTTTTGTGGTTGCTTCTTAGCTCAAGCTGTGTCTGGGGACAAGAGAGGTAAAAAGCATTACGGATGCCCTCAGCAAACACTTCCTTTAGTGTGAAATCTTCAGCAGAAGCAGCCTCACAAAGGCCACAAGCAGCCAGCACAGGGAGAGATGTTTAGGCAGCACTGTCACTGAAATCACCTCCTTTTCCTCCAAGGTGCCAAGTAAGTTTATTTTAAGGCCTGACAGAAAGCCAAGCTTCCCCTGGGTGCAGCAAGCATGCAGTGGCCATGCCAGGTCCCAGCAGCACAGGGACCCTGGATCAGGAGCAGGGATCCCTTTGGGATGTAGGGACACCCCAGCCCTCCGGCAACATCACTTGCCCTGGGCCAGTGCCTTCCAACCACACTCCCTGACTCTGGGACAGAGACTCCACCAGGACTCCAGAGTTGCCACATGACTTGTTCAACTCAGACAGGTCCTCACACAGCCCCTGGGGCTGAAATGCCCTGAGCAGGATGCCCATATCCAAGCACAGTCTCCTCTGGTCTGGGCAGAAGAGGCAGCACGATGCAGAAGCCAAGTGTCTTTTCCTATGAATATTTGTTCTTTTCTCTTCTTCTTTTTTGGTCAAATGAAAACATTTCTGCAGGGAATGACTGTGACTGATTACATTTGTCAGGGTTTTTATCAAGCAATTGAAAGAGCTGGAGATTTTTGGAAACCAAATAAGTGAAATATTTTGGCTGGTCAAAATTGTTTCCAGCAAAAATCCTCAGAAAACGCAGAGAGAAACTGTTGTAGAAAATTTGCAGTGCAAATTAAAATGTGTTTTTTTTCCAAGGGAAAACAGCTATGGGAAAAATAAATTTCTGAGCACTGTTGCTGGAAGGCTGCTCTGTGCCAAAAGCGTCGCTCCATGAGAGCACACAGGGAAGCATCCATAGGTGCTCAGCCCCAGGAGTGTGGCACCTGCCCCAGGACAGTGAGTCTTGCTTTTAGCCTCGCTTAACTGGGAAATGGCTGTATGGATTTTGCTCACATTTTCCCCAAAATGTCACCTTTAGGCCACAGTGAAGGGAAGAGGATTTCAGGCTGAACATGCTGCGCCTGGCAGAAGTGGTTTCCCATGCACACAGGCTGGCAGGGAAGCAGGCAGAGGGGACGTGGTGAGGGGCTGACCTGATGATGATGCTGCAGGAGAGCTCAGGAAACGCCTTAGGTAGGGGATCTACAGAAGCTGTGATGATGAAGGAATTTGTCTAAAAGAAGTCCTAAGAAAACCCAAAGGGAGGGATGGGTAGGGAAGGATGCCAGCAGGTGAAACATTTTCACACCCTCTCTTGCCCCTTTTTCTTAGAGACTGGAGCCCTTTCTCTAGTTGTTGGGCTCCTCCAATGGATTTATGCCCTGAAAAAGAAGAGGACAGTGCCTTCTCCAGGCAGGAGCTCTTCCAGGGTTGTCTCTGGGGTTGCAAAGCCAGAGCCTTTTACCAGAAAACCCAGAAAACTCCCTTCTCCTGGATCTCAGTGTGGTTGCTGGGGCTTTGGCTGGGGCTGATGCTTAGGGAAATGTGGCACAGTCAGGCTGGGTGGTTTGCTGTGCTCTGTGGACACCGTGCCACCTTGCCATGTCATTCCAGCTGCACCTTATCTTGGATGCCCAGAAAATATGGGGCAGCTGAACCAGGGTTAAAGTATTGGGCAGAGTCAGGCTTGAGCCTGTGGGAGGCAAAGGTAGAGTAAGAGGCAGCATAAAGCTGCTGGGGGCCAGAGTTTGCAGCCTTGCTGAGTCCCCTGTGAGCTGTGGTTTGGGATCTCTGCATCTGCACTGCGTTTCCTGTTGCTCCCAATGCTGTCTTGGCATGAGGAGCCTCCTCCTCCCTCTGCGTCCCCAGCAGTGGCATGGTATGGTCTGATCCCTGACCCCAGAGCAGGCTGAGCTCTCTGCTGAATGAGCTGAGCTCCCAGGTTAAAAATAGCTCATGACCATGCAAATCACTGGCTGGATATTAATGCAGATGCAAATAGGCCCTGGCAAAGCTGGCAGAGACACCCCTCCAAACCATTCTTACCTTGATTTTGCAATGTACAGGGTTTTAATATCTGCTTCTGGGAGTGATTTGTTAGGCTGGAGGGCAGAGGCTCAGAAAACCTCCATGCATGGGCAAAGGCAGTGAGGGGCTGCAGATCCTCCAAGGATTACTACTGCCCTGGACTCAGCTGGTGGCTGGGGAAGGTCCCATGGTGCAAAGGGAAGGAGTCGGGTGTGAGGAGGGATGACCACTCTTCCCGGCATTGGTTCCTGTTGGTGCTGGTGGTCAGTATGCCTGAAACCGTCAGCGCAGAGACGGTTAATAACAGATCCGTAGGTTGTGCTTCTGGGTATGGTGCTGTGAATTCCTGGGGCTACTGTCACAGCCCCCAGGGCAATCTGACACCCCAAAAAGGCTAGCTCAGAGGTGGACAAGGCAGACGTTTCGAGCAAGCTGGTTTCTCCACACCCCTGAAATGCCTCACTGGTCTGCACCCCTGAGAAAAAGCTGTTTGCCATCTCCATTGAAACACTGTGCATGTCAGATGTACGGATCCTGCGGGCACAGCAATAGCCAAGAAGAGCCAGAGCACTCCACGGGCAGAGAGAGTCATGTGAAAAATGCTCTTGTTCCCTCTTAAGATGCTTGGAAGCAGCCTGAGGGCTTTAGCACTGTGCCGCTTTGGTTTAAGTTTCTCTAATGAGGTTTGCCTTCTATTACTGTCAGGGAACATTTTTCATTGTTGAAGCCACTGTAAATGCAAAGCCTTAAAAATGAGTTTCCATTTCAGATCTGACAGCTCAGCTGCTAATGTAAAATAGAGAAAAACCACAGATCAGGCTGCCTTTTAGTGCAATTAGCCCTCCAAATGGAGCAATTTACATTGGCACACTTGTGTATCTTCCTGCAGAAGGAAAAAAAATACCCAACCAACTCATTACTTAAGCTCAGTCCTTTATGAACAGAAATGAGGGGAAGGGAGGAAAAAACACACCATGGACCAGAGCTCTGGGATGCACCCTCACATCCCTATGCTGCTGCCACACTGCTCGCTGCGTGCCAAGCTGCCTGTAAACCACTGGCCTTGTTGGTAAGCACTGGGGCTGACTTTGCGTGTGGTGCCCACCTTCCTGGCAAGTTTTTGCCGGTACCTCTCCTGCTGCACATGCTCATTGCGGTGACATCAGCATGTCCCCCTCGGCACCCACAGCTGTCACAGTGGGCTGGTGTTTGCTGGCACATGGAAACGCCGGTGCTCCCCATGCCAAATGCTCCGCTGTCCCTCCTCTGCCAGCTGGGTTAACACATTAGAGGCTCTCATCAATTTTTCAGCCCCTGCAAAAACCCACAGCACGCCGATGCCATCGCCCTTTCTGTCACGTGCAAGGGGGAGGACCTGCTGCCCAGCCACCATGGGCCACGGTGCAGGTTCTCCCAAAAAGCACTTCCTAAGGAGCTGCCATTTTGCTTGTCAACACCTGCCTGGCTTGCAACCTCCCTCCTGCATCCTTAATATCCACCCAAGGCCATGGCCCTGCAGACCCAGCCTCTTGCAGAATAAAATAAGAACTTGGTGCTCTGATTCATGTGCTGCTCTCTCCTCCTCCTCCCCTCCCTGCTCTATCCATCTGGATAATGAGGCCAGAGCGACTCTGTCCAGAAGGTCTTCATGCAACCCCTTGCCTGTGAGGGGAGAGTAGACCTTGAGATATGATCCAGCTGCAGCAAATTCCAGCAGCCTCTCTGTGCATTTATTAATACCATTTGCAAGAATGAAATTCAGCTGCCTCCAGAGGAGGAGGAGGAAGGCAGGACACCAGTGGGGAAGCCTGTCCCTGCAGCGGGCAGGGGACTGACCCTCCTGGCAGGCAGAGATGGGGATGAGCTGGAAGTGGCTCAGTGACGCTGGACAGATGGGATATGCCAGGGCTCCAGGAGGTGATAAATCAGCATTAGCTGAACAGTTTAGGAACTGCTTTGAACTTGCAGACCGCCTGGCCCACCTTGGGTGCTCTCTGCCTGCTGGCCCCACAGAGAATGGGTCTGAGCCTGGCATGCTAAAGCCCCGTGTGGTCACTAAGCCTGGGTCTCCAGACTTTCGTCTCCATCCAATTGTTTGACCTCTCTTCTCAGGCATCCTGTGCCCAAACCCGTTGCTGTTCTCACTCTTCCAGCCCCCAGCACAGCATTTTTATCCATGAGTCTCTGTGCTGATCTGGCTGGGGCTGCGGTAGCCATACCTGCATGAGAGCAGGTTGTGGATCCTGGCAGGATCAGCACTTTGAATCAGGAATTTAATCATCTCCTACATGGCTGCAATGGCCTGAGGGCTCTCCTCGAAGCCCACCTGTCCGCTTTGGGGATAGGTGAGCTGGGCTTGTGCCTTCATTTCTAGGGGGCTCAGATGGGTGAAGGAAGTATGGGTGCTGGCTTATAAGGAAGGAGGAGTAACCTCAGAGGTCTGCACTGTTTCCTTTGGCCATCAAAACTGTCTCACACCCCCAAGATGATCCTGTCAAGCCTTCACCAAAAACCCATGTTGACTGGCGCTGATTCCCCCACCTTCTGCTGGCCTGTACAAGCTGCTCCATGGCACTGCCCAGGATGGATGTCAGGCCAACCTTTTCAAGCACCAATGCCACACCAGTCAGCCCCCACTCACCTGAAACCTCCCCACTACCTGTCTGCTCACGGAGCAGCAGCATGGCAGGACGCATTGCTCCTCAGCCAGTTCTTTCTGACCTCCCCACTCTGCATCCTCCACCTCCATTACCCCCCAGCAGCAGAAAGTGTCTCCTCATGTCACCTAGGGAACACTGAGCCCCCCCAGATGACAACCCCCCTAGCCCTGTGGCTGATGCTGGATGTGCAGCAAGTGTCCAAACGATGCTACCCCATTGTCTCCCAGGGTTGGTTGTTTTGTCAAGGTTGGAAATGATCGGTTTCCTGTTCCTCCAATTGCTGTGTATTGCTGCTTTCATTCTCTACAGCTGGTTTCACTTTTGTCTAACACTGCCTGCTTTTCTTAACAGTCCTCTACTCTCCTGATTGAGGGATTGTCTCTTTGGTAGCGGATAAAGTATTCTTCACAGCTCAGAATTATGATTCAAATTTTTCAGATTAAATGTGCTCTTCCAGCTGATTCAGCTCATAATTGTTTTCAGCTTTGTGGAGCTGGTCCGCTTGATGCCACAGGCATGTTCATCATGGCGGGGGGGTGGGGTGGACATGACTTGAGCCATACCATGGTCGCTTACACCTAAGCAACCACTGCTTTTTAGCTCACAGATCAATTCCTCTTTATCTGCCAAGATTGGCCTGATACAGGCTTCCTTATGCTACATGAAACATTTTTTTTTATTGAGGATATTGATTTATGAATCTGCGATTCCTTTGTATACCAACAAGTGTGAGATGCTTGCAGGACACTAGATTTTAAGTACTCTCACTCTGTCCTTCCCCTGCTGTTCAAGAAGTGTCTAAGGAGTGGGTTCTTCATCTCTTGGTGCATCTACTTTCACCCCGACAGCTGGGACTGGGTGTGGGCTGGCTGTGGTCCCATAGCACAGTCCATGCCCTGGGAAAATGATGTTTCTGCCTGCACCTGTGAGTCCTGGGAAGGTTGGTTTCAGGAGGTTTGATCAACCCTGGGGTCTTTCAGCTGTGAAATGATGTGGGTCTGTCCTGTAGCACTGGTGGTGTCTGGTAGGTAGGGTCACAAAAAAACAAGGGAGAGGGACCTGGCAGCTGGTGCCACCTCCTGAACCTCGTGTCTTGAGTGTTGCACCTGCACAGCTGTTCCCCACTAGGCACTTAGAATGGTTTGGTTGGAAGGGACCTTAAATATCATGTGGTCTCACCCCCTGCTCTGTCCAGGGACACCTCCCACTAGACTTGGTTGCTCAAAACCCTGTCCAACCCAGCCTTGAACACTTCCAGGGATGGAGGAGCCACAGTTTCTCTGGGAAACCTAGGCCAGGGTCTTACCACCCTCAACAGAAAGAATTTCTTCCTAATATCTCATCTAAATCTCCCCTCTTTCAGTTTCAAATCATTCCACCTCATCCTGTGGCTCCCCTCCCTGATGAAGAGTCCCTCCCCAGCTTTCCTGGAGCCCCTTTAGGGACTGGAAGGGGCTCTGAGTCTCCCGGAGCCTTCTCTTCTTCAGGCTGAACAATCCCAGCTCTCTCAGCCTGACATTTGGAAGCTTCTAAGTGATGTTGTAGCTGGCAGTGGCTGCTTCTCCTGAGCCTGATGTTTTATTGATACCCAGAGGTGCTGGCAATGGGCACGTGTGTCTGTGCATTCAGATGGGAACTGCTGCCCTTGCTCCAGGTGAGCTGAGCAGGTACCACCTCTTCTTGCAGTGG
>VXBJ01007153.1:76299-201484 GCA_013400055.1 Nycticryphes semicollaris | reverse complement strand
GAGCAGGTACCACCTCTTCTTGCCCTGAAGACAATAACACTGGCTCCTCTGCCCCATTGGTCAACACCGAGGGCTACACTGTCCTGGGGAACCTGGGAATAGGGACTATTCCTATTCCTGTTCACTCTGCCTTGGTGGACACCAGTGCTGAGTGTCCTCTGAGGTGTGGAAATGGCCTGGAGGATGCCATGTGGTTCCATCAGTGTGAAGCTCAGCCTGTTCTGCCAATGCACAATGCTCCCAGCCCTGGTATGTGCTGATCAAGGAAAGTTACCTGGTTTTGGACCCAATCTGGCAGGTCTGGCACCAGCACCAGTACCAGGACCACGTCCCCAGAAGAAGGACCAGGGACACACTGGGCCATCATGGGAAGAAGGGGCACCCACCCTATCCGTGGACTCACAGACTCACAGCCACTCACTTGAGACCATGCTGGGGCTCCTGTTTCCCCAACCCCCACTCCAGAGGCTCCAGAAAAGCTGTTCACTGGTGTGGTACATCCACGTGTGCACCAGATCTGGACAAAACCAGCACACAGGCTCACTCCAACTCTTCCCAGAGGCTTTGAAGTTCTTTGAGGCTCCTCATATGAGGGGGATTTACCTGCCAGCAGGTCCCAACTGGCATTTGGGTCAACATCCTCTAAATAGCTGCAGATATTTACCTCTGTCCCTGGCTCCTCTGGCCAGTGCTGCCCTGTGCCATGGGCACTGCCTGAAAACCCTGCTGGGGGCTTCAGCATCCCTCCAGGAGCCATCCCTTTCCCAAAACACTGAGGAGCAGGGGCTGAGGAGGGCAGGCTGGCAGGCAGCTCGGGGTGGCACCCTGTCCGCATGCGTGTCCCTGTGTGACAGGGCCCGTGGAGCTCTGGAAAGAGCTTCCTGTGCCTTTTCTGTTATTTATGAGCACTCCTCCAGCAGCATTTCACCCCTGCCTGGGGGAAAGCTGGAAATGGGATGAGGCACAAGGCTTTTTCCCCACCATATGTCCCCTGGTAGCATTGGCAGGACTGGGACAAGGTGGACGGGCATGAGGATGGGCGATGGGGCAGGGGGCTCAGCTGGGGGAACCTAACACCCCTTGTGCTTCGCGTGGAGCTGGCTGAGGATGGATCTGTCCCTTTCCTGGCACCAAACCTGAGAATACAGAGCTAAAACCAATTCCATGTACAAGGCAACGGGTGGCTGCATTTTTCATGAGCCAGATGACTGCAAACAAAACAAGTCTTTTCCAAAGGGGGTGATAGCCGGGCCTGTGTTCAGTTGCCGGCACTGGTCACGGTCACTAAGCAAATGAGCGAGGAGCAGATTTGACAGGCCATCATGTTCCCGTGATCCACTGACAAGATCCGTCCTCACTCCCCAGCCTCCAGCCAGCTTTTCACGGCAGCAGTCGACAGCGGTGGGCATGCTGGGTTCCCTGGGGACGCAGTGAAGCCACTGACACCGGCACACACTGGCAGCACATTCCTTTGCTTGACACCCTCCTTGCCCAGTCTCCACAGATGAGCTCCAGCAGCAGGCTGGGCTGCCCAGTGGGAAGAGCTGCCTTACTTGTTGCTGGGTTTTTTTTCCTTTTTTGTGTTTTTTTTTTTTTTTGTATTTTTAACACAATTAATTAAAAAACAGCCATTGTCTCCCAAAAGAAATTGTGGAAAAGCATAATCCCAGGAGAAGCTGGGTTGCCAGGCAGTTCAGGGATGACTCTCTGTGTTTTACCACACTGAGAGGGATGAGCACACCTCTGGGGTGGGCATTGCTGGTCAATGCACAGTTGGACTTTACAGGCATCCTCCTGGCCCTGGTGCAAGATACAGTTGGGTCCCAGAGCTGCCCCCAAGACCAGGCTCCTCCAGATCATCAGAGCATTGCAGAAGTCTCCAGCTGTGCCTTCTCCCAGCATTGCTGAGCACCCAGGACCATCCCTCCAGAGCTGGTGGCAAGCGTGGGGGTACAGTGGTGGCCAAACACGGCTCAGCGAGGCCATTGATTGTGAGTAACCGATCTTCTACCACATCCACAAACCTCCAGGCCTTTGATTTTGGTGCCGTCTAGACGGGAGCACATATCAAAGCACAGAAGCTGAGTGCATTTGTGAGAGGGACTAGAAGGGAGCATGCAACATACATTCTGCTCTTCCAGAGCCAATGTCAAATGCCTTTTGATTCAGAAACTAACGAGCAGCTTCCCTAACGACTTCCGGAAATTTTGCCAGAGCCCAAAGTGAAGTGCTGAGAGCCTGGGAAGGGACTTGGCAGATTATTTTTTCTTGCACAACAGAGGTTTTGAGCACAGGTCTCCATGGACGTGAGGGAGATGTTCTCCTGGGTGGATTGCATGAGGTGTCATGGGGACATAGAGCATGGGGTGAGTGGGATGCACTGCATGGTCTTTAAACAGGGACCGTGCTGTGGTGCTTGCAGGACTTTACAACCTGTCCAGAGGGGTCATCAGAGAATGTGGGGTGAATTCACCCTGTTTTGCTCCCCGGCTTTGTTGAAAATGATATCTGAATTGGTATTTTAATGATAAATAGGCACATGGCCATGGAGCCAGCAGTGAGTGAGTGATAGGCCCCCATGCACCATCTGCATGATGCCACCCCATTGTACATCCCAGGAAAAGAGCTACCTCCAGAAAACCAGTGAGGCAGGGTGCTTTGGAAGCCAGCACACCAGATCTTCTCCCACCCCACTGCAGGGGCCCAGGATCACGGTGGGGAGACCAGACATATCCCCACCATGGCTCAGGTGCTGCTCTGTGCTCACCAGCTCTCCTACCAGCAGCTGAACCATTTAAAGGAGTGTAAAGAGCACAGCTAAGCTTAGGTTTGGGGTTTGCCTTATTGATTTATTTCCAGGTAGAGCCTTCCTGATGTAAAATCAATACTGGCAGGCAGGCGACAGCTCCATGCCTGCAATGGGAACGGCTCAAGACCCTAAGCCCCGGTGCTGGATCTGGGCCTCCTAGAGGTGGCAAGCCAGCATGTCTCCATCTCACAGCACCCCCAGGGTGCAGCCCTGGGGTAAGGCATAGTCCCTGTGGGCACCCCAAGCTCTGGGTGCCTTGTCTTCATCCCAAAGGCAGTGCTGGCGACCCCTGAGGTGTGGGTTGATGGGATGGTTTTCCAAGAATGAGCCTACCCTCCCCAAGAGGCTGTGATGCTGCTAAATTAGGGGCTACTCTGCTGTCATCTCCTCACTAGTGGACAATGCCTTTGAGCCTGCTGTCCCCAGCACAGCAGCACTGTACTCCTCCTTCTGAAAGACTGTCAGGGCTCTGCTGGGCTGGAAAGGTTTGAAACAGTTTGGGGACTGGTGGAAGTTGATGGGGGATGCAATGGTTTTGGGAACAAATGGGATGTTCAAGGGGTTGCAATGGTTTTGGGGACCAACAGCTATGGATGTGTGCTACAGACATGGGTGGGTGCAGTGCAGCAGCCAGACCATGGAGTGTCACAAGTGCCCTAGACACATTCCTGGGCAGGGCATTGCAGGGGATGCTGGAGCATGGCTGGGAAGCAGCTCAGCATCTGTATGTCTGTGCCTGGGGACACCCTGCATCTGTGACACCCCCGTGGGCACCCATTCCAGCTGCAGGGGCTGTCCTGATGGGAGTCCCAGGAACCTAAAGTCTTCTCTTGCCCCTTTTTGGGCAGAGATGCCACTGCAGCAGCGGGATGCTGTGCCTGGAACCTCCCTGAGGAGCCGGGGGCTGCTCTCAGTGCTGGTGCAGAACATCCAGGGCTGCCCTTAGCAACAAGCAGGCAACTTTGTGCCCATTCAGAGGGCACAGAGCTGCTGGAATCAGAGTAAATAATTAAAGTTGTTAACTGTGGAGGAGAAAGCAGAGATAACAGAGGGAGCTCAAGCAGAAAACCTGGGATTTTCTGCTGCCAGATATCCTGGGCACAGTCACCCTATTTCCCTGCTCCCTCAGTGCCCGGTGTCCTTGGGGGCCACCCCTGCTGCCTCCTCCTTGTCCCCATGCTGAGCATGGTTTTAGCATCACCCGCCCCTTTTCACATCTTGGCCGCCGGCTTTCACGACTTTTCCTTCTGGTGCTGGCATGGCTTGCTCCATCTGTCTGCCACTGTTCTTCCTCCTCCTCCTCCCTCTCCTCCTCCTTGCTGGTATGTCCATGTCAGCCCCCCGCCACCCTGCCAGCGCCTGGTCCCATTGCAGAGAGAAGCCCCCTTCCCACGTGTACGTCTATTGATTCATCTTGTTTTGCTTCTCCCTCCTGTGCTTCATAAATGTCAACTTTTTTCTCTGACAAAGAAATTTTGTGGTAATGACTCTTTGTACCGCTTCTAAATCCCCAATTACATAAGGAGCAGCAGCACAAAGCCATTCCCTTTGGTGGAAATCTCTGCGTAATCCCTTTTCCAGAGAAGCAGCCTGCCAGTGACACGCTTCTAACTCTTTGTTTGTTCTTTTGGATCAAATCTAACTGATTGCCGTGACTAATTAACTTTCCCTTTCTTCAGGCCTCTGTTGTCTTAATTAATTTCACAAATACTTCGTTCACAGCTCACAGCCAACAGGCGCAGTGGTACAAATCACCGGTGAACAGCAGAATGGTGAGGTGGGTGTCTCTGGCAGGGCTCATGGAATCCTGGTGCTTGGGGTCATGTGAGCAGTGGAGTTTCACAGCAGAATTTCACAGCAGAGATGCCCACCCAACTGTGTCCCCAGTGACACCAACCAGGGCTGTGGGATAGGATCCCCTGGACACCGATGCTGGTGCAGGTGCCTCCAACGTGGCAGGGAAGGAGGAGGCTCATTGGAGGTGTGCATGATGACACCGTTGCCTGCTGCTGCCTCTGGAGCTGGCTCCTGTGCAGGGCTTAATTTGGTCCTCCCCTCCTTCCAGAACCTACCGCATGCTAATCTTCACCCACGCTTCAGGGGTGTTTTTCTCTGCCCTGGAAACCCCTCCTGAGTTTGCCTGAGAAACCCAGGCATGGAGAATTTCAGCCCATGCATGGCAAAGTCTGGTGAAGTCTTATTTCAAAAGACCAGTTTTGTGAGAGTTTACCCCATTCCCTTCCTGCTGGTGGTATAGTGGTTACCACCAGTTGCCAGTCCAGGACTCCTGGTGTCTGTGGCACCCCTCCAGCACCACTCCCAGACAAGCAGGCCATGTTGACCCATCTTCTGCAGCGATGAAGGAAGGGCATGTGGGTCTCAGGGCCAGTTCTTCTGTGGGATGGATTTGCAACTCTGTGGTTATTCCCCAGGCTGGGTTTTTCCAGACAAGGGCTGGGTTTAGATCAGCATTAAAATATGTCCTGTTGTCCCAGCCAGCCATTGCTGCACAATAGAGCCGCATATTCATGAAGGCAGTGAATTACATAGCGGCTAATGCCTTGTGTGTGCAGCAATCTTTGAGATCCTATCTGCTTTTTCAAGCAGCCTGTTGTGTTTGTTATCAGTTCATTGGTATCTAGGGTCTGCCCTGGATGAATAAACATAACATCGGAGCTCTTCCACTCAAAGGCACTTGGTCTGTGGAGTGCAGTAATAGATGCTTGCTGGAGATAAAGGGTGGGCAGGGAACAGGATGCAGAGCCCAGGCTGAGATTGCTGCCAGCCTTTCTGTGCACGACTCACCACTGAAAGCAGGGCTGATTGCCCTTGTCACCCTGTGGAGAGGGCTCTGCTTCCTGAGGAAGTCATGGGTCTTGAAGGAATGTGGGACAGGGCACCTTGAAGACTGCTCCAACAGTTGCTGTGCCAGAGCTAAGTGACCACCCTGTCCCACCTGGCCGGGGATGATGGGGCCATGATCAACACAGGTATAGGAGAATCCTGTTGGCATGTGGGGCTTGTTGGAGGTGCCCCTGGCACAGGCTTGAACTTTAGCATCCTATATTCAATCCTATATCACACAGGATGGTGAGAGGGAGCAGGCAGAAAGCTGTGAGCTCTGAATCTGCATTAGAAGGAGTGACCCTCTTTGCCATCAAAGCCTTTGGTAGCAAATGAAACAGTTGGAGAAAATCCAGAAGCTTGGAGGGGGTTTGGGGGGGAAGGGGGGATAACCTATCACCCCAGTGGGTTCTGGGATCTCTGAGGGACATGCACTTTGGGAAGGACGAAACATTACTGGAAGAGAAGATGGCTTGGTCCTAAGGCTGCCAGGAGAAATCAGACCCTTTGCAGACGGTGGATTGAAATCCATTTGCAATTAAGGAAAGGCAAGGCTGCTGCATTTCCTCCCAGCTCGGCCAGCAATCCTGGGAGTGTAAACCTTGGCTGCTCTGTCGTACCCAGTGGCTGCAGCTTACCTGGGGCAGCACCCACCCCTCGTCTCAGGAGTGACGAGGCATCTGCTCCCACTCCCTGGAAGCCTGTTTCTCTGTCACAGTGCTTGTAGCTAAAAAGCTTGTATCATTAGATAGAAGGGTACTCAGCCTCCGGGGAAAGACACTTTGACACCGCAGCTTGGCTGCCCTGTTGCAAACTGGGGGTAGAGTGAGCTTCAGAGGAAAGGGCTAAGGACAAATTTGAAAAGATGTGGTCTCCCTTTGTAGAAATCTTTTATTAAACTGTGGCAGCTGCGATTGAGCTGGTGCTCATCTTCCTGGCCTCCCACCCCCTCCTGCTTCTACATCTCTCTCTCTTCTGGCTTTTCTTCTTTTCACTTTTCTCCCTTTCCTTTGGAAGAGAACAGATCAATAAATAAATAAACCAACAGAAATGTTATTTCGCTGGTGAGAGTCTCCTTGAAGTTCATCAGAAATAACAATCCCAGCCCCTTGTGCATGTACAAGCAAGGGAGAAGGGATGTGATTAGCCCCTGTGGAAAAACTCCAGTGCAACACGTTGGGCCTGTTTCAGAGGGTGTCAGACTGACAATTTAACAGCAGCATTTGAGGTCTTACTCAGTGGCTTGAAGATTCTGACACAAAAGGGACACCAGTCAAACAAACGGAAGGATCATGTTGCAAGATTAAATGTCCTTGTCACTAACCCATCAAAACACGGCATTATTTTGAAGGGACAAATCTTTCCAAGGAGTTTACATCAGGTTAAACCTGAAATTCCAGGGGATATTTGGAAGATAAAACCACTGCAGGTGGCATCAGTGCTGCTGGAGCACTGGGTGACTGCACATCAAGTCCCGAGACAACTCATCCTGAGGAGGATAAGAACCTGCCTGGCCCTGCAGGGAGCCCCAGCCATTCATCCACCATGCAAAGGAGCTTGTAAAGGCCTGGAGTTGCTCCCAAATTGACCCAAAGCATTCTCCAGAGGATGCATGATTTCGAAATCCAAAGTTTGCATAATTGGCACAGTGAGTGAGTCAAGACCCAAAGGTTTTCATCTTGGGGCTTCACTGCAGCCATAAGTGTCCCAAACTGCCACTTGGAACAGTTTGCAAAGGAAATGCTCCCACAGACATCCCCAGGCTAACACCTGTGACGTGCAGTGAAAGCTGCCTGGGTTCATTCCTGAGATGAGGCATGTCCCTATGTCCCACCAACAAGGTCAGGGTCCCCAGAGCACAGGCCCAGAGCCAGAAGATGAGGGCTTGACTATGGGACAGCCCCAGCCCCTCAGCCCTCCTCCAGCTCCTTCTCAGGAAAGGGTAGGAGTCAGGGTGAAGGTGGACAGGACCCTCCTGGCCTTTGGTGTGCTACAGCACTGCCACAAATGAGTTCTGTTTGCATTATACTGTATGAAGGAGCAGGTTTAGGCATGGACAATCCAGCATGGAGGTCCAGCAGGACAACCTGCATGCTCTGCTATCAATGAGGAACTACAGGGCAGTGATGTGTATACTGGGACAAGGTGGAAATAAGGGATATCCCTGACTGAAGTGTTAAACCAGCCCCTCTCCAGGTGGAGGTGTTAATGGGAGCTGGGTTTGGACATGTAGGATAAAAGAGAGTCTTGCATGGACGATGGGAAGACAATCTAAGAATTATTGGCTATGAGTCAGCAACACTAGCAGTGGCTGAGAAGAATGAAACCCGGCATCAGAGAAGCTGGGGTTTCTCACTCTAAGGCAGACTGTAACTGATAAATGCTGTGACTTCCTCTACTGCCCACCATCCTTCATGGTCTACAGCAATAACAGCCCACTGACCTACACCTTCACCCCTGCGAAGCTGGGTGCTGCAGCACGGAGCACTGATGGGCTACAGGCTTTGCTGGCCTTAATGTCCCCATCAAATAGTAATCTAGTGTGGGGACAAGCATTCCATCCGGAGTGCTCTTTGACAGGGAAAAATCACAAGGATACACTGCACAGGGAATATTAGCGCTCTCTTCCAGTCCTCGCGTACAGAAGACGACGGCAAGATATCTCTGTGGTGCAGCTATTGCTGTCAGATAATTGAGAAGAAAATACTTGTGTGCAAAGTCTACCCCACAGCCTCTTCCACAGAAATAGGGTGGCAACTTGAAAGAGAGCAACGTCAATTGTTAAACCTGTTCCATAAGGATTTTCACAGCCCAGCGTAAGCAAAGAGGTGCATGGGAAGAGACGGTGTGAGCCCTCCTGTGTCGCCATTGAGATATTGGTTGTGTTGGGGTAAAGAGAGAGTGCAGAATGGGTAAAGCAAGTTAGAAAACTGGCATCATCAGGAAAATTCAAAATATATAAAATCACAGTGAGGGGACAGGGGAGGTGAAGTGTGATCAGCCTGTTCAGACCTGAGCATAGTGTCAAGCAAAGTCCCCACAGCCAACAAAAGCATCTCTCACATGGCTCCTGGAAAGCTCTGGAATTTGTACCCATCAGATTTGTGCAGCAAGGCAGCATCATGGACAGAAAGGATATCAGGTGACTGTTCCACTCATGTCCAAGCCTGCTGTTCCTCCAGGAGATCAGAGGGGTGGGGTGACAAGAGGTGTCTTCAGTCACTGTGTTTTGAAATTCTTCTTCCTTCAGAGAAATTCAGTGTGACCAGGCCAGCCAGTTTCCAAATCACTTACCCCAAAGTAACTTACTCCCTGGAGCACTGCAGAGCTAGTACGTCCTTCCTGTTCCCTCCCCAGGCCACCTGCTTGGCACTGTAAAGCCAGCACACGTAGGACGAAAAGAGGCAGAATCACAGGACACTAGCGGGAACAGACCTTCTCCAACCACCCTAAGTTACACCTGCATTCACTTCTACTACAGGACACCTCTGTTTGTCCTCTGCCATATAAATAGGTTGCTAGAGAGGCTCTGCCCATGACTACTGACTGTACCCTGCAGTACAAGCCGCCGAGGAGAGGAGCCTAGGGACATCCCTGTGGCTCTGCCAGCACCTGCTGAGGCTCACGTCCTTGGCCGTGAAGGGTGGGGTGAAAAGCAACACACAGTGAGCACCCGACCCTGCTCTGCTGGGCTTATGAAGGGAGGCAGGGCTAACAGGTCCGACCAGCATAGGGAGGGACGGTAATGGCAATCTCTCCTGCATGCAGGCAGCAAGGGTGCTCCAGGGCTTGCACCCAGGATGGGCTGCTCCCCTGTCTGCTGTTAACACAGCTTCCCCAAATCACCCATGACCTCGGTGTACGCTTCTTGCAGCCCTGCAATGGGGCTGTGAGCTGAACCGCCTAGTTGATCTGGTTTGAAGGAAAAAAGGGCTGAAGAGAGACAGTTAAGACTGCTCAGTACTCTGCAGGATCAAAGGGTGGCCTAAGCTCCTCTTCTCTCCCTCTCTGTCCTGCCTGGCTTGTTTTGGTGCCTGCGGGATGAGCACAGCCCCCTCTTCCATGTCTCTTTTAAACAGCTTTTTGGTCTGTCACTCCAGGGAGATCACTGCTAAGTGCTCAAACCTGGTGTTTGCTACCTCCACATCACCAGAAAGGTGGCTCCTGCAGGGATGCTGTGGAGTGATGGTCCTGGAGAAATAATGGGGTGCAAATGACCCCAGGCCTCCCATCCCTCACAGTCAGGCCACACTTTGACCCATTTCCATGAGTAGAAACAGCAGCTACAAAAAAAAGTGGGAGATGTAAGATGTGCTGGGTACATACAACCAGATTACAAAGTATTCTTCCATTTTCCACACTCTGACAAGGAGAGGGAAAAGCAACAACATATCATGCTGATAGGCGACACCGTCTGTGGCACAAACATCTTATCTGCGCCTGGAAAATGAGGATGTGGAACCTGGAAATGAGAAAACTGTCCATTAGGATAATGTGACATTAATGCTCCATGTCGCAGAGACTGGAGTGCCCACGGTAAGCACAGAACCTGAGAGCAGCGAGGCCAAGACGGGGGGTTGCCACAGCAGCCCTTGCTCAGCGATGGGAGCTGTCAAGCTGCCAGCTGGCAACCCAGACACACCCCCTGACTGTTGCAGCATCACCCCCCTCTTAAACACACACACACATTCGGGGTGCCACGTGTCCCCCCACCCCTGAAACCTCCATTGCTGTGTAAGATTGCTGTTGTAGCAGTAAATGAAATGTTATTGCCCTATTACAGTCCGGATATCTCTCTAAATTGACTGTTTTATAGTCTTGGGTAATTTAATTTTTTTATTTAGTGAATGGCTTGCCATATGCCCACTGACTGAGTGATACAGCCATAACACGGCTCATGTCAGAGCTGTTATTTCAGGAGAGCTCCCATTGCCGGTCCAGATCTCCATCACGTTCAGTCCTCGTTACTGGCTGGTACAGCAGTTTGCCTTGGGAAATCCTTGCCTGAGTGGGCAGAAGAGCCATCCAGAGCCTCTCACAGGACACCAAGACTGAGTGGCAGCCTGTGGGCAGACAGTCCAGTAGCAGGATACGCTGTTCTGAGACTGGGATCAGTGTGGCGGGAATGTGTGCGGTGTGTGCACACAATGGTGGGGTGACTGAGGCTGTTGATGTGCACCCAGAGCCCTGGACACCCAGGATACTGGGATAGAGGCTGTATTTTGGGCTGTGTGTGCATAATAAAGCTCCTGGTTAGGCATTCATCCTAGCTTATCTTCCTGCAAGCAGTTGTCACCCTCCCCTGGGGTGGCAGCATCCCCAGGGCTCGCAGGGAACCAGCCTGCCTTAAAATACTCTGCGAACAGCAGAAGGATTTTCCAGCCTGGCTCTGATCTTCTGAAAAAGTAGGATGGATGGGTGAGAAAAGAAAACAGTAGTGTGGCAAGACCACCCTCAATAGTGTTGGTAAGTCTTGCTCAGCCTCGCTGCACAACAGGGCTCCCCCTCCCAGTGACAGATCGTGATTCAGATCATTTTCTCCTAAATGGCCTGGCTGTGTTTTTCCAAGTGAATCGCATTCTGTCTCTGACTGCCTGCAGTCTCAGCAGGACCCGCTCGGTGTGCCCTCTATCCTCTTTGGTATTTTGATCTCTTCTCCAATTCAGTTTCATCTGCAAATTTCAGGAATGCGTTATTTAGGAGAGCTGTGCATCTTACTCATTTCAATGAATACTGCTTGGTAATATTGCTCTTGTTTCCATCTTAAAATAATTTTCTCTAGCTTTTTGCAAAAATCCTGATTTTTTTTCTTTCTGATTATTTTTCAGCTAAATTGGGAGAACACATTTCATATGACACCAGCCATAACACACGTTGCATGAACAGACAGTTCGTGGGGTGATTTTTGCTTTGCTCCATCATGGGATACTTCTAGACCCAACAGCCGCTGAAAGCATGGCAGGACATCTCATGTAAAAAGGTTTTTCTTTATTTTATGACTCACCATATGAGAGCAGAGACAACACTGCATCTCTTACAGTTTCACAGCAAATATCAGCTCTGGGCTTGGTGGTTCGATGCACTGCAAACACAGGAATAATCTCAACCCTGGTGGTGGTCTGATTTTAGCCAGGTTGAGCTCAGCATGGATGTGTCCATTTGCATGTCTGCAGAGCAGGTCTTTGGGTAAAGAGCCTGTCATCAACAGGAGCTGTTCGTTCTGTGTAGGGGAGACCTGACCTTTGCGTGTGTCCACCGCCCTGCAGGCCTCTTTCAGGCCTTCTGGTGACGTCTTCTAAGTGAGAGAAAAAAAAAGTAATGAGGAAAATCATTGTCCTAAAATTGTGAGAGCTTTAGGACTCAAAATCCATTTTTGCAAGTACCCTGAGGGCTGTGAAAAATTCAACCCCAGCAAAATATTGCTTTCACACTGGAAAGTACCTGCAAATCCCTCACAGTTGGTTCTTCTGTTTACTCTCTCTGCCAAGATTATTAACGAAGGTGTTAAACGAGCAAACCTAGAACTGGTCTGAAGTTCCCCCGACACTGCCTGATCTTTATAATCATCCTTTATCCTCAGCGTTGAGGATGGTTAGAGTCCCTTGCCAGCACAGAGGTACCAGCAAGTTAACGAGCAAAGACTTCCCTGTGGAAATACAGATTTTATTGCTACAAGGTGGGCAAAGTTCCTGTGGTGACCATGGCTTTGCTGGGTAGGAAGACTGTCCCTGTACCAATGTCTCCATTCTTGGGACTCTCTTGGAGGAGAGTGCTGCCTTGGACCGTCGTATGCTATATGATGGTGTCCACATGGCAGCCTTCTAGATCCCTGTAGTCAGTGGAGTCATCACATCACTGTGTCCTGTGGAAAGACAAGCCCTTCATCTGCCCTTCCTCTATGTGCATTTGTGCAGGACATGGGGACGTGGTGCCACATGGAGTTGGGCAGGAGGTGAGGAGAAGTGAAGGGGTGCCCTTCCTGAAAGCAGCTTTGGTTCAGAGAAGGGCCAAGCCTGAGGTCTTGCTGGCACTGAGAGAAGTCAAGCGGCTGCAGGATTGTACGAGAAGATAAATCCAACTGGGAAATAAATTCAGCTGCAGCCCCATGGTGCTATTCCTGGCTAGGCTGGCTGGTAAGATCCTTCCTAATTGGGAAGGAGAGCCAGCACCTCCCCATCCCAGGCAGATAGTAGAAGTCTGCATGAGTCTCTGGCTCCAGCAATCAGCTGTGATCTTGGGAGCAGCAGGGAAATTCCAGGATGTCCTTGTTGTTCTGCATTACTGGTGCATTTGCTGTGGGCTGGATGCTGGAGACCTCCCTCAGATCTCTACCATTGTTGTCCTCCTAGTGGGTTTCCTCTCCCTTCCCTGACCAGGTACCCCAGCCACTGTGGGTGTCACTGAGCACTCACAGCCTTCTGTAGAGGGGAAAATAGGGGGAAAGGGGTGCGTCTATCCCCTGGGGTGCCTGTACCCGCTCCCTGCTTCCCCACACCCCTGCAGCCCAAGTGCCAAGGCATTGCCAGGAAGCTGCAGACAGCTCCTGGACTCATTAATGTGGAGAGCATGCATGCCTTGCTCCCCGCGCATTGATCTGATAAATGAAGAGTCGTTGATGGTATTTTCTACCCTTTTAAGTGTTAAAATAACATTTTAGTGAAATATGAGCAGGTCAGAGTCGAGCTGCCCCCTTTCATCTCACTGCACAAAAGCAAGCTGGCT
Organism: Nycticryphes semicollaris; assembly: GCA_013400055.1. Taxonomy (NCBI): domain Eukaryota; kingdom Metazoa; phylum Chordata; class Aves; order Charadriiformes; family Rostratulidae; genus Nycticryphes; species Nycticryphes semicollaris. The sequence continues at coordinate 188,109 of VXBJ01007153.1, read as the reverse complement.
TGGAGAGGGGTGTCTGTGCACATGTGTGCACATGTGCTCACACGTCTGGGGAGGAGGTTCCCAGGTCCTGAGGGCAGATGCACACAGAATTCTACACGAGCAGTGCCCACATGTCTGCAGGAGAGGCTGAGGAGTAAGTTGGAGAATGACAGGTATCTGTGAAGGCAGGATGGTGCACATGGACAAGTGCAGAAGTTGGGCTGTACACAACAGATGGCCATAGGACAATGAAGAAGACCCATACTCATACATATCACAGTTCAAACTTTCACAGGCACAAAGATCTTACAGGTGCAGAGCTTTTTTTTAAGTTTTAGCAACTCATGGTTGTTCCTTCAACCTTTCTGTGTCTTCTTCCAGCTATGGAGTCCTCAACACAGGAAGGACATGAATTTGTTGGAATGGACCCAGTGGAAGGCCACAAAGATGATCAGAGGGCTGGAGTCCTTCTGCTGTGAGGACAGGCTTGAAAGAATTGGGGTTGTTCAGCTTGGAGAAGATAAGGCTCCATGGACTTTAAAGACCCTTCCAGTCCCTAAAGGGACTCCAGGAAAGCTGGGGAGGGCCTCTTGATCATAGGACGAGAGGAGACGGTTTGACATTGCAAGAGGGGAGATTGCGATTAGAAATTAAGTAGAAATTCTTTGCTGTGAGGATGGTGAGACCCTGGCCCAGGTTGCTCAGAGAAGCTGTGGATGCCCCATCCCTGGAAGGGTTCAAGGCCAGACTGGACGGAGCTGTGAGCACCCTGGTCTAGTGGGAGCTGTCCCTGCCCATGGCAGGGGGTGGGACTTGATGATCTTCAAGGTCCCTTCCAACTCTAAGCATTCTGTGATTCTATGATTCATTTTGCAATTCCCTTGTGGAAATGCAATTATTTGTGTTGGGGATTGGAAACATGAAGTGACATTGTCCTTGAGCCTGGCTCTACCCAAAAGGGCTCTTGTGCGCTCAGCTTCCACCCATTGCAGTCCCTGCCTGGCAAGGAGATGAGGGCTGAAAACAAGGGAAACCAAACCCCACATGAAAAATGTGGATTTTCAGCCTAGTTAAACTAATCTATAAGATGGATTGGACGGGAGAAAAAAAAAATAGGAAAATGCTCACTGGACTGTGAAATGATATGCTGAAAATTGGAGTCTATCACTGACAGTTGTTCTTGATGGAGTCCAATGTGTCACGAAAAGAAGTGGCACTAGGAGCGTGTTTGGCAGGTTCTGGGGGATCCCAGGGAATCCTGCCCTGTTCTTGGGGAAGTAATGGCTTGACCTCCCTCGTTTGGGGTGTCCAGCCCTTTCCTGGCCTGACAGATCAACTGGACCTGACGGATGCTCAGGGTCCATACAAGCATCTCCTTCGACATCCAGGATTTCTGGCTGGAACTGCCTTGTGCAACTTTCCCCTTGAGCACCTTTCCACTGCCCATCACCCCTCACAGCCCTTTGGTTTCCTCTCCTTCCCCTTCCTGCAGGGGAGAGTTTCTTCAAGCGGTTTTGCATCCCCTCTCTCCAGCCAGACGAGTCCAGATCAGCCTCTAGCCCTAGCCCCCCTTTCCACCCTGTTGCCCAATGTCTCTTCCCTCACTGCATCTCTAGAGTATGATTACTCCGCGCCCTGGGTGAGAGCAAGAGAAATATGTGCTGAGATGACATTTCGGTTATACATGATGCTATTAAAATATGATAAGAACGCTATTAACATTAATAATCCTTTTCATTGTATCATTTAGGGAGCAAAACAAGCCATTAAATATTACGGAGTCATTGGTGCTTTGATGGCTTCAGGGAGGGGAACATTTGGCCCTATTTGTCTACATGCACTCTGAAAATACAACATTATCTCTGGGAAATGAGTTTCTCTGGGCTTGTCATCTCCCTGAGGCTCTGTGGATCTGGGCCAGTATCTGATATGCTGGGGTGGGCAGGCATCGCAGAAGGGGCAGGGTGGGATTGCCGGATCCTGGGCAAGGCAGTGGTGTTGGAGATGGCACCCACGCACTCTTATTGGTGCACAGGGAGAACAAACTGCCCAGGGCACACCCTGGGAAGGGTGGAAGGGATGTCTGTGTGTGAACAGGCTGAGATGGACAAGCCACATGTTGCCTGTACACAAGGGGAGGAGATTGCATGTGTTGGGAAGGGCTGCTCATCCCAGTGAAGGGTTGCAGATAGTTATGGGTCTTTGAGTTTAATTTCTACCCCCAGCCCCCAAACCTGTTCCCTCCTCTGGGGTATCCACAGTCAATACAGGAGAGGAACCACTCGAATTGCCCAATGTTAACTGCACGGTCCAGGCCAGAAACTCTCAGGCAGGGCTCAGCTCTTGGAGCAGGCTGCTCTCTTTGCATACTGAGTCTGCTGCTTGGTGCTCCCAGCTCTGTCAAACCTTCAAGCTCACTACAATTTACCCAAACCTCAGCATTAATCTACCTACTCTCTCTGATGCCCTGCTCAGCCCTGAAGTTCATCTGTGTGGGAATTCCCTGGACACCGAAGCATTACCTCTTAAATGCTCTGAAAGTCACCTCGCTCCCAGCCACATCCCCGGAGAGGGCCAGTCTCTGCATGCCTAATGCTCTGCCTACACTAGTTACCTTCAGTCTGAAGCCTGGCAGCCAGAGCTGGTGACAGCAGCATCCCCTTTCTGCATAGTCATCTTATGGCGAGAGGGCAGGAGGCACCTGAGCTCCTTGCTCGTCTTTTTTGAGTGGAAAACCCTCTTTTCTGTCCAGAAATGCCCAAACTACCATCTGCACTGAATGCCTACTACTGGACAGGAACCAGTGCCTTCTCCCTGCCCAGACCGTCCCCAGGATGCAGCCATGCAAAGTCCAATCTCTGAGGTGTCATTAGGGCACAAGGCCAGTGTCGTGCTCTGGTCTGGAGCACTGGATAACTCTTTGGTATCCACAGACTCATTGGTGATACTGCTTCATGGGGCTGAGCCAGGGCAGGGAGACAGACAGATGGTCTGCACTGGGATGAGGGTGCAGCTGTGCATCCCTGGGTTGACCAGTGACTGCTCAGTGTGCCAAGCAGGCATGATGCGGCTGAGCAAAGTCCCCTGAGCTGCTCAAATGCCACTAGGTCCATTGTTATCTGAATGTTTCCCAATGGTGACAGCAGCAAATGAGGAAGAGAACTGAAAAATGTGCAGAAGCTTTTGACAGGACTGTCAGAGCACCGAGTGAGCACTAACAAGGACAAGTGTGGGCTCTTTAAACAAATTACTGTCATGTTGCAGGCATATCATTGTTTAACACAGCCACCACAAGTCACCAGAAAAAGGTTAAAGCAAGAATGGAAGACTTAGTCCTAGGACATGTGTCACAGCTGAGCTGTCCATTGGCCTGATCGCTTCCTCCCTGCAACGCGGCCAGCTTTAGGTCTGGAGACTGCAGACCTGGGAGCATCCTTGGGATGGACATGCCACAGTGCTTGCTGCTGGAAAGACTTGCACATGTAGGTGTGATGCTGACAGGGGCATATTAGCACTACACCCATTACCTCTGCCCTGCACTGGTGAGGGGCTGGAGAAGAGGCTTGGCCCTGTGCACTGATAACCGAATACAAGCACGTACCTACAACACACCCTGAATGATCCAGGGATGTGACCCTGTCAGCTCTGGGAAGGACACGCTGCTCAGTAGGCTTTGAACCCCCAAGGTTTCCCTGAAGAGGCCTCACTGGTCTCAACTTGCAGTTGTCCAAGGTCCATCAATCAGTAAGTCTCAGACGGCTTTGACATCATGGGCTCACTGGCTCCTCCATGGGGACCAGTGCCCTGCTCACCACTGTCCATGACCCTGCAGGACCAAGGGCGTGGATGTGCAACAGTGGGGTCCTGTCACAGCTGGCCACAGTGCTACTCCATCCGTTGCATCTGTGGGGAAAGGATGGGGAGATATGCCAAATAGGTAGGGGTTTCTGGGGCAAATGAGCTGCTGCAAACCCACCCCAGGCCCAAACTCTGCTGCATGTGCCACCCAGACACAGTAGTTCACTGGGAGATTTGGAGGTGTCTCTGTCCTTGGAGACTTTCAAGGCTCAGCTACATGTAACAATGGCTTGAGGTAGTGTTGGATATAGTCCCAAGAGAGGACCAGGGACCTCCAAAGAGCCTTCCCGCCCAACGTTGTAGGATTCTGTGCAGAGAAAACATCCCAGTAATATGAGCCATAAGTCTTTCTAAAGTGTAAGAAATGAAATAACTGAGGTTGCTCACCAACACCCAGGGTCACTGCATGCAATTCATGAGGAGCTGCTCGCTGCACAGAACCAAATGTTCCTGTGTATGAAAATCATATACCAAGGTCACATAAGCAATCTGGACTCCAACCTTAGCACTCTGCTCACGCGCAAACCATTAGGCAAGGAAATATATAACAAACAGCCCCCAAAGATCCTAAAGGCCCTACACAGCTCCTACATTGCCTAGCAAGTCTTCTCGATCCATCACGTAGCGTCTCCCAGAGCAGTGCATCAAACTTTAATATCTTACTCTTAGTCACACAAAGGCTGTAACAAGCCTGGCCTTTCATGCTACACAATCCACCAAATCAAAGGCTCTCTGACAGAACAGAGCACCTGAATATAATCTTTCTTTCTCATCTAAATCTCATCTATTTCAGGGCTCTGCATACCCCTCATCCCTATTATATACCGCAGCATTGCCAAGCAGCACATTTTCCTACTGTGTAAAACAATTGGGCATGTTTCTAATTAGACAAATATCATTAGACATAAGGCTATTGTAGGAGAGATGAAGGAAACCCCTATGTGAAATCAGAGCCAAGCCCACTGCGCTCCAACAGCAATCGCTTATTCTCCATCCCTCCTTAAATGTGATGCTATGGGGCACTTTGCCCATAATTCCAAAGATAAAAAGCTCACAGAGCTCACTCCTGGGGGTGAAAAACCTTATAGGGAATCCAGACTGAAAGAAAAAAAAAAAAAATACAAGGATGTGAAGTGTTGAACTAAAGTACATGAAGTACATGACTGGCAGAGCAGAGCATGCCCTGCCCTTGCTGTTCGGGCTGGGGCTCAGTGGAGCTGCATGGCCCTGTTTCCCATCCCACAGCTGGGAATATCCTGGAGCCCACACACAGCCTATGTCCATGTGCACTCCATCCCATAAACACATATCAGTGAGGACCAGCTCTATCCTGGTCCTCAGGGGGATGTTTGAGATCTGTGCTCTGCCATGGGAACCTAGGGGTTTCATGAGATGTGGGCATCTCTCCCTGTGTAGCATCGTGTATTTGCTTTGCCGGGCTCTCTGCTGGACTGCAGTGTTCATGGGAGGGGAGCAGCAGGACCGGGGCAGTGATGGGGAGCAGGAAGACGTGGTTAAAATTCACCATCTGCATCCATTCCCATTTGTGTCCCCGTGCAGCAGCAAAGTGTCTGGATTTGTGCAGTTGGCAGAGCAATCCCATGATCCCAGTGAATAGGAGATTATCAAGGGGGGAAAACTCGGGGCTTAGGTGGGATCAGGAGGAGGAGAGGAGGATTTGGAACTGGTCCGATGGGTTAAGCCACTTGTACTGGCTGAGATTAGGCAGAGAAGGAGTCTGATTTAGGTGTGAAATCTGCTGCCACCTCCTCTGAGTCCTGCCCACGCACTCCAGCATCTCATGAGACAGGAGGGTGATGGCTGGTCCCAAAACAGTATACTTCAAAGGGCAGGAGTGGGACCTGGAGTCTCTCCCTTGCCTTCTCCAGGGCTCCTGTGAGTGGTTAGAAGTGTTCCCTGTCCTTCTCTGATACAGCAGCATCCTCAATGTTTGCCTATCGGGTCCTTCCTCCCCTGCGCCCTGCTTCTCTCCCCTCTGGACAAGCCCCTTTCTAAGTCTGCAGGTGGAGAGAGATGCAAATAATTGGCATTTAACTGCTTCTCTTTCCCACAGGGGTCTATCATTTGTAACATCACAGGTTTCTTCGTTTATGACTCCAAGAAAAGGTCACCTCCACACTTGCTTCCCTCATGCCCAGGTTGTTTCCCTGCTCTGATGGGGTCCAATTCTTGCCTTGAAGTGTTGCCTGCCTGCAAGGATGGGCAGCACCAACTCCAGCCAGGAGCCCTGGGTCTCCCTGAGTTGCTCTCCTGGCCAGGGTGGCCACTGTTTTCCAGGACCTTTGGTCTTCTCTTGCCTGGCTGCACAGCCAGCAGTTGCTTTTGAAGCCATCGGTCTCACAGCACTAGCCTTGCCCTGACACAAGATCTCTGCTGGGACCTGATTGCTGCTGCACACACCTCAGTGCCATGGGGGGCACATAAAAGGGCTCCAGAAAAGCTGGGGAGGGACTCTTGATCAGGAAGGGAAGCCATAGGACAAGGAGGAAAAGTTTTACACTGAAAGAGGGGAGATTTGGATGAGGTATTAGGAAGAAATTCTTTGCTGTGTGGGTGGTGAGGCCCTGGCCCAGGTTGCCGAGAGGAGCTGTGGATGTCCCATCCCTGGGGCCAGGATGGATGGGGCTTTGACCAACCTGATCTACTGGGAGGTGTCCCTGCCCATGGCAGAGGGTGGGACTGGATAATCTTTAATGTCCTTTCCAACCAGAAACATTCCGTGTTTCTATGATTTTATGGCATTTGGCTAGGATATAGCATGGCCCCCTGACAGCTTATGAGCAGAGATAGGTCTGGTGGGTGCCCTCCTTGTCAATGAGTGACAAGACCTTGGAGATTTTCAAGGGTGAGTATAGGATGAAAGAAACCTAAAAAGAGTCAGTGATGTGAAACAGTTGCTGGCAGCAAAAAGACCAGTCAGTAACGACAACACCTCCTGGAGCTTTCCTTTTTATGATGCATCCAAGAAGGGTCCCCTCCAGGCTGCTGGGCAGACACTTCTGGGAGTAAGTTCCAGGCACCTGGAGCGCCGCTTCCAGTGGGTGCTGGGACAGGAAAGCAAAAGTACCTTGTGTAGCTGTGAGAGGCAGCCTGGAAAGGAGATGCAAAATTGGTCTCTGAAAGCAATCTCTGTGCCTGGTGGTGGCCTAGGGTGGCAAACATAGCCCTGCATATGGCCACTATTTCCAGTCAAGCATAGCCAGGAGACAGCTTGGACACTGTACTCACCCTTGCAAACTCTGGAGAGGCAGAAACCTACACAAAAGACCCCAGTGTGCCACTACAGGAGGTTCTGAGTAGCAAATCCCTGAGTACAGCCCTTGGCCTCCTTTAGGACTCCCTATGGCCCCTGGAGGGTGGTGAATGCCATTGCCCTGGTGCACTGGTACTGCCTGGCAGTAAGGGCACTCATGACCCTGTGCAGGAGCACAAAGAGAGCCAGAGCGGGTAAAGAGTCCGGTTTTAGTTGCAATGGAAGTCCAAGAGTACGAGATCAAAGTGCAAACAGCCCTGAAGATGCTGCTGGTTCCCAGGCAGCAAGTGGGACTGCATGGGCCAAGCAGGGCAGGTGAAAGGCAAGAGCTACTGCTGTTCCTGGTGTTGGCATCAGGGAAGATGCCTTCTGCATCCCCACTGCACAGTGGTGGGTTTGTATCATGCTTGCCCTCTCTGTTTGCCCTGAATGTGGAGAGCCATCCTGCAAGCATCTGGGGATGCAGGGCACTTGGGCAGGACAGCAGTGGGATAAATACCAACCAGACACAAGTCATGGTCCAGGAGCAGCAGAGCAGCACCCTTTTGGTGCCATCTTCAGCCATCAGTTGCCTCCTGAGAAGAAAATTAATGTCTCCTTATGGGGAACAAAAGCAAGAGACCTGCAAGAGCCGGTAGCAGAAGCTGCGTACTCATATAGGAAGGAGACCTAATGAGGTGCTTTATTAATTGAGTTGTGAACTTTTCCTTTAATGATTCTACCCACAACTCCCTCCAGTTAAAGCTAATGGCCTGTAGCATGTTCAGCAGATGGATTACCCATAGGTGCCCAGGCAGCTGGGCCCAGCTGATAGAGGGGTGCGTGGGGGCTGCCAGCAAGACAGGCACATCACCTGCTGCTCCCTGATGTCCCGGCCCCACAGCACTTCAAGGGTATTGCTGGACCCTCAGGATAGAGGGGGTACTGGGCCACTGTGTCCTTGCCCGTGCACTCCGTGCAGCAGCCTGTGGCAGTGATGGTGGTACCAGGATCTCTCTCTCAAGCCCTTGGTGGTCAAGGCAGGAAGAGGGGCTTCCCCATGGCAGAGAGTCACAGGGTGGGGGGATTGCTGGGCTTTATTACCCCATGGCATGAGTGTGGCTCCATTTGGGCCAGCTGGGTCCATGCAGCAGTGCAGTTCTTACCTTCTTTGCTTCTGCATGAGGCAGAGCTTTGCCTGGAGATGGCAGGAAGAGCCTTGTCTGGGAGCAGGAGCAGCTGTCCACAGGCATCCCTTGCACAGTTGGGTGCATCAAGAGAGCAGTAGCCAGTGGCCGGACACCTCCACACATCCCAGAATGCTGGTATGGGGGCTTCACAGACCCCATTCAAGTTCAAAGTGGGAATTCAGCCTCATTATTTAAATTAAACTATAGTGAATGCTCCCTGCAAATAACAACTTACCACCAGCCAGTGCTGATACCCAGCCCCTTGAGACCAGTGTGGGCAAATGATCCATGCTGCCCTGTCCCAGGCTGACCCTGGTAGAGCAGGGTGGTCTTTCCAGTAAGTCTGCAATGCATGTGCTATCACACAGATTATACGCTGCCTTGTAAGAAGATATTGATTCCCATCGCCTGGGGGCTGCAGAGGTCACAGCGACCAGCTGCATTACGAACTGAGCATTAATGAAACATGGCCATTTGGCCACCTGCACTGAGAGCAGAGACCCACGCTCCATAGAAACTCCTGTGGGTGCCATGGCTGGGTTCATGAGCCAGGAAAAGGCCACAGAGGTGCAGCATGGCCCTATCTGCCACCCAAGTGTCCTGCATGGTTTAGCCAAGAAAGTTTCTTCCACGAACCTTCTTCAGGTACCTATCAGATAACCCTGTGTCTTAGAGTTGCATCCTGCCCTCCATCCCAGACCTTCAGCTCTTTCCCTGCCCCTTCTCGCCATCATCTTCTAGCATCAGGGCTGTTTTTTACAGTGCACAGAGGATTTAAGGGTGGGCACAGGCACCTCCAGAGTTGGCTGCTGGGACTCATCACTCCTACTGGGGTACGTCTGGAGGCTGAGCAGCGGGACGGGGAATAAATTAGCAGCTTCAAGAGGAGCTGGAGGTTTCCACGTGGGAGTTTGCTTCATTTTTAAAGCAAGTGCTGGTGAAGGCTCTGCATTTCAGCCCGTCCACAACCCATTAGTGAGTAACTTGGATGTGTTTGTATTTAGTGTTGGCATTAATTAGTGGTGGGAGATGGGGTGAGTGTGAACTCTCTGCAGACGAGGTGATTCATCCATCCCCTCTTCTTCACTGCAAACTTTCTGCTGGAGTTCTGTTAGCCTCAGCCGCCCCCCTGCACCCAGGGAACCTCTGCAGAGCAGCAGCTTGCACGTGCCCACAGCTCCCCTATGGACCATGCTATGGTGAGCGTCTGATGCAAATTCCCTTCCCAGCCCCAGCTGCTGCCACACGATGAGCCTGTTGTGTCGCTGCCTGAGTCTGCAGTGAAAGGTAAGAGTGTATTTTTAGTCATGGACCAATTTTCTGCAAAGACACCAGCCTGTGCTGCGTGTCTCCTGTAGGACCACATCACTCTGCCATAGTTAAGGCTCTCCCTGGGCTGTGTTGGGGTGTTGAAGACAGCAGAGATCCTCAAATCAACACAACCCATGAGCCCTGCAGTCACCAGGAGCTTGGATGCTGCTGCTCCCCAGGTGCTGAGGGCCATCCCCCTCCATGCTTATCCTGGTGTTTCATGCAGGCTCACAGGGCAAGACACAGTGCAAGGTGTCTGTGGAGATGTTGTGGGAGGTATGGGCACTGCCAGGGTCACATCAACCCCTCAGCAACCATCCAGCCTGCAGCAGCCCATGGTCTCTGCTTAACACCCAGACTGAGGGTCTGGACAGGGTATAGAGAAGGGATGGGGCAGGATGGTTCCTCGTGGGTGAACCTGTGACACACTGGGGCTGCTTGAAGGGGCAAGGAGATATCAGGGAGTTGAGGAAGGGGCTACCTTGGTGCAGAAGTGACATTTTTTGACATGGAAGTACAGGGCTACCGCAGATGGGGTGTGGAGGGGGCTTTATAAAACAGTATTTCCTCTGTTCTGCCTCTCCCTCAGGTATCTGTACATGAATTCACCATCATTTTTATTGAAACAAAGCCTGGCACAGAAGTTTAGAAGCCCTCTTGGTTATGGAGATGGGCAGACCTACTCTCTGGGTGCTGGAAGGCAGAGAGGAGCTGAGGAATGGCTGCAGGATGGCAGGAAAGCCAGTCTGTGGGTGTGGGCTGGTACCCATGCCATTGTCCGGGTAATAAGCCAGGAGTGGGCCAAAAGCAGGCTCAGAGAATGTCCTGAGAGGAGGCCACTGTTCAGGGTCCTGTGCAGATCTGCTACAGCAGCTGCACAGAGCCACTGGAGACCCCTGAGCTCCCCGTGGTTTCTCAGAGACACCCCAAGAATCCTTGTCTGCCATGCGCATGCCCCATTTGGGTCCCCACCACTCCTCTTTAGGAGCTGGAGGGGGTGGGCTGTAGGACAGCCCAGCAGGTCCAAGTGGCTGTGGTGAGAGAGATGACCCTCTCTACAGTGGGCATTGCAAAGCACTTCCCCAGACCAGCTTTTTTGCTTGGGTCATCTCCTCAGAAGAAGTCACCACGCCTTAATGAAAGGCAAAAGGACATCCATGGTGACCAAGGTAGTGTGCTTCACTGTGAACTTTGCACATGGAACAGAGCTTGGTCGAGGCCAAGCTCCCAGCCATCAGCAAATGTGAAGCCACTGAGGATTCTTAGCTGTGTCCTGCTGATGGCCACCAGCCCCAAGAAGTGGGCTTTTGGTGGCCCAGGCTCAGCGCTTGGCAGCAGCAGAGCAGAACAAAATGCCCTGCCCCTGCCTCCCCCTCTCCTCACCACCCCCTCCACCCCCTCTCCCCCGCCAGAGCCATCTCCATACAAAGGCAGAAGGAAAGCAGGGGTTGTGAGCACCAGTCCAAGGGGCCCTCCATGTGCTTGTGTCCCACGAGGATCTGTTTCCTGCCTCTGGAACACAGAGCAGCTGGAGTTTTTTTTACCTCCTATAGCTGGAATTTTGCTGCATGTTTTGTCCTGAAAATAGCTCCAGTCAATCTTAACAATTCATTAGCTCAGTTTTGTCGTGAAACTGTTGTTGCTGTTGCTTGCATGGGAAAAGAATGGCTCCAACAGCAGCAGAGTACAGCGTTTGCTGCTGAGACCTTCCTGCAGATGGCTCTTCACTGGGGCTCCAGCTTCAAAGGCAATTTCCATGGGCTGCATTTGCCTGACCCCAATCCTAGTGTTCATTATGTGCTCGTTTGATGCAGTGCAATCTGAGGCAGTTAGGTCACCCTTTATCCTGATGCTTGTCCAAATACCAGAGTGACACTTTCCCAGCTTGTGGATAGGTATCTGTCCTCGGAGCCTCTTTCCTTGGGAGCTCAGGCCAAGATTCTGGCCAGCACCCTGAGAATAGTGGTGTGTGTTTTCAATATAGTTTTTCTTTTAATTTTTTGAAGCATTTTGATCTAATACCATCAATTCAGAGCAGGGGTGAGCTAACCCAGCACACACTTTGCTTCCGGCCTTCCATTACCACTGTTCAGCTGTACATCCTGAACAAGCACAGCCACAGTTGATATCTTCATAGCTTCGGCTCTGTGTTTCCCCATTTCCCGCATGGGGAGCAGGGGTTTTATTACCAGCAATGTCCTCTCCCGGCTGTCCTTATATTTATGGCAGTCCTTCTTTTTTATAGCCAATTTTGTAGAGTGCCCAGCAGTTAGCTCAACTGCTTCCTTTCATTTCTGCATTATTGCCAATTTCCTGTTCCACAGACTAAATTTATCACATCTTTAATTGTTTGATAATTCCTAGAACCAGCTTAAAGTCACCCTTCCCTATGCCGGCCCCATTCCCTATGTGCAGGCTTCATGCTCCTATCCCCAGCATGTGTCTTAGTCCCCTTCCAGCACGTATCTACAAAGAAGATTCGAGCCTGAGCTGCCTGGTCTCAGCATCTCTTGGGTGCTCTTGGCCTCCTTTCTCTCATTTTAATTTGCCAGTCCCATCCTAGCTCAGCATCTCTACTTTAGTCCATTGCCAGCTTATCTTGGGAGTCCTTGCGTTGTGCGTGGATCTGCCAGGAGGTCTTCCTCCTGCCAGGGAAGGCTGTATTATCCCGAGAATGTTTGCTCTGAGCTGTGTCCTTCTCAGCTAATTCCTGTCACAGAGCAGATGCCAGGACTTCTGCCAGGTGTGAACAGCCTCTGGCAGGGATAGGTCTGCGTCTGTATTTGGGTTGTGAGGTGAGCAAGAGAGAGAAGGAAGGATGCTGTTGTGTTGGGATGGCCTCATCCTTCCAAGAAGAGTGGTCCAGCCTGAGTCTGACAACCACTTCTGGACCAGACTACAACACAATGAGACCACTTTTCACTTTAGCTCCTGAAGTCCTTGTGCTTACTCATTTCTGTGAGCTATTTGGAAGTCTCTGATGACTCTTTCGGTACCTGCTGTCCTGCGCTGCTGAGCCAACAGTACCCTGGCTGCTGGTTGCATCCTCGGTCTGGCCCAGCAGGGAGATCTGCAGACTTGGCTGCTTGGGCTGCTTCGTGGTGGGTTCTGCTCCTGCAAAGATTTCCCTCCTGACTGCAGGCTGCTTCACAAGCTTTTCTGGGAAGCTTCCAGGTTTGCTCCTAAATTTAATTTTAGCCAGACTTGTAGTGCCTCCAGTTATTGCTTTGGGTTTGTTCGGTTCTGTCAGCCTTCTGGCTACTGGTGATTTGTGGGACTCCTTTCGGGTGCCTACTCCCTCCCAGAATGTCAGCACCACTGCTGAAGCGTGGCTGGGGTTGGTGGGCATGGTGGGCACACGCAGGGGACCACAGTCTGGACCTCCTCTGGCAGCGTGTCAGCCTCCTGGCACAGGGTTGTGTCCTACTCCCAGTGCCCATCCCCAAAACCTGCAGCAAACAGGATGGCTCCCTGAAGCCCACCCCAAATCTGACCCCTGCAGTTTTTTCAGTAGCTTGGCATGGACATGGTTGTCTCCATCCCCTGAAAAGAGCTTGTAGGGCCTCCAAGAAGGGCAGGGATGGTTTGAAGGCATCAGTGAGAAGAGAAGCTTGGGGGGCAGAGGCACAATGCCCCACAGATCACCCTGTACCAAGCTGTCCATTTCAGGGTCTTTCCTCCATGTCTAATCGCAGCTCAAAGATACCAAGCAAGCATCATGCCAAGACTTTCTGCTGAAGAACATCCAAACATCCCAGGGCTGTGCTATCACAGAGGGCATCAAGCCATCCCCTCTGCACAGAGCCACAGCAGCACTGCACCCTTGCAGGAAGAATCCTTGTCCTGTACAATGTGCTTCCATCCGTTTGGGACCAGTTTGCTGTCCTTATTGCTTCAGGCTGCCATTGAAACGTGAATTAGATGAGTCTCAGTGCTGTGCCCCATTGTGTGGAATCCCAAAAGCCCAGGGGGGAGCAGCCAGTCCTCAACCAGCCTTTACATCTCCCCAGAAGCAGCCCTAGTCCTGCACTCCTTGAGGTAACAGCTACATTTTAAGGGTAATTTGGAGCCACAGAATTACCAGGGGGCTTCACGCCTTGCATTGTTAGTGCTCGTCAAATATTTATGAAAAAACAATCTGGGGATAATTAATTCAGCAGTGATGGCAAAGCCAGGCTGAGATTTATTTGATGAATATGATTGGAGCATGGACAGAGCTCTGCCAAGTCCAGGAAACTGTGTCATCAATAATAGATTTGTCAATAGATGAAAACATCATCAGATAAGCGAGCCTTGAGTGCCACCTGGCCAGCACATCCCCGCAGTCATCCATGGCCAGGGCCTGAGGGATGGGTTCCAACCTGCCCTGGCAAAACAGCCACCCCACAGCTCCTAGTGCCTGGGTTAGAATCCTGGTGTCCCGTGGCAGGGGACCAGCAAGAGCATCCTGCTGCTCCACAGAGCTGGCCCTTCGGGGGACAAGGAGTGGGACACTATCAGCTACTGTGGGGAGAGACTGGGGATAAAGAGCCCCCACGCTGGCCATGTGCCATCATTCCTCTGTTTGGTGTCACTGCCATCCCCAGGGTAGCCCCTGCTGTGGGATACTTGGCACAAAGGTGACCTTGAGCACTGGGAGGGCCATGCTCTTTCCCTGAATAGCTGCCCTGCTGTGCTGTGCCCGCAGGGTACCCCTGACCCCAGCCCTGCTGCCCAGCAGCAGCCGGTCTGGGGCTGTGGGGTCTTGCAGTACACACTGAGCCCATTCATCCACCAGAAAGGGGCCCTTGTTCCCTGCAGACAGGCTGCAGGGGCTGGACCAGCTGCGGCGACATGGGTCCACCCAGGGCAGCACCAGCCTCGGGCACTTTGCAGCCCATCTGGCTCCATCAGGGCTGGCCAATGAGCTATGCTGGCATGTTTCCCACTTCTGGCAGCTGCGGGCAGGGGTGCAGGCAGCACCTCCAGCACCCACTTGTCTCCTGAGGCTGGGGGAGGCTCTGCTGGGACACCTTGAGTGCTGTGTCCAGTTTTGGACCCCTCACGACAGGAAAGACATTGAGGGGCTGGAGCAAGTCCAGAGAAGGTCAATGGAGCTGGTTGAGGGGTGTAGAGAACAAGTCTTGTGAGGAGCAGCTGAGGGAGCTGGGGATGTTCAGCCTGGAGAAAAAGAGGCTGAGGGGAGACTTTCTTGCTGTCTACAGCTCCCTGAAAGAAGGTTGGAGTCAGGGAGAGTTAGTATCTTCTCCCGAGGAACAGGTGACAGGACAGGAGAAAACAGCTTCAAGTTGCAGCAGGGGACATTCAGGATGGATCCTAGGAAAATAATTTTCACCTAAAGGATTAGCAAGCATTGGAAGAGGCTGTCCCTCCCGGTGGTGGAGTCACCACCCCTGCAGATATTTAAAAGATGGGTAGATGTTGTGCTGAAGGACATGGGTTAGTGGTGGTTTGTTTTTGTCAGTGCTGGGGTGATGGTTGGACACAATGATCTGAAAGGTCCCTTCCAACATAGACAGTTCTATGATTCTATGATTCTGTGATAATTCCTTATGCACAAGGCAGGGCCCAGACCCCGCTGCTCTGTTGAATACAGGCAGCCAGGCAGTGCCTGGATTCCCCTGGCAGGTGCCACCCTGAGCAGACATAGAGCAGTCCAGTGAGGAAGTACTGCAGGCTGGCTCAGGTGGAAGCAGGAGGGATGCAGGGGGGTTTGAGGTAATGATGATCCCATCCTGTTCTGCAGCCTCTCCCACCTGCTATGACAAATCCCAGCACCCCATTTCCAGCACCCTGCAGCCCCTGGGGCAGTGAGTGGGGGACCTTCTGTGGGGCATCCTCTATTCAGAGGATGCTGGGCTTGACCAGGGGACCATGCCACCCTGAGCAGTGTTGCTCCCTGTGGGCATCTGGGCTCCCCAGCCACACGGGTTGCTTGCTCAGACTGCTTCTCATCCATCTGCTCTCCTGTCACATCCCCATCTCCCTGATTATTTTAATGAGGATAATGATTCACACCTGGGCAATTCAAACCTGCTAACAATAACAATTTTAATTAGTTTCCACTACAAATCTGAAACGTCGTCATTAACATTTAAAAATGCTTGCGATTGGCAACTCCATATAAAGCCAGGCCTGGGTGGGCAAGGCTTAGGGGTGCAGGTGGGATGGTGGAACATGCCAGCAGGGAACAAGGCCACATACTCACACACAGTGGCCCTGCTCCGCTCTAGCCACCCTCCAGCATCACGGGGGTGGGTGTCAGGAAAATGGACACTTTATAAACAAGGGCAGGAACCAGATCCTGGCATTTGGTTGCACCTTGGCTGCTCTCAGGGGCATGTGAGCTGCAGCCTTTGGGGACCTGCATGGGCAGGCAGACCCATGGCATGGGGACACCCATCACATAGGCATCAATGCACCTCCCAGCATGTTCACATACATGCCCAACACAGCAGGTTGCTGTGTGCCACGCCATGCACACAGAACACCAGGAGAGTGGGACACGTCTCAAAGGTTCACCCCACTTCCCAAATACTCTCTTGAGCTCCCCTGAAACACTTTGATACAGACTTCCTACTATACTATAGCACCTGAAGAACAACGACATTGGTGTTAAGCCTGTCTCAGTCCTACACCCAACCATGTACCTCACAACAGCCCCCATTGTCTCTCCCTCCAGGCAGACCTGGCCAGCCCCAGAACACCGCTGCCCAGGCAGCCCTGCAGAAGATAGGGAAGACCTGGGAGGGGGAAGGGGGACCAGGCACAGATGCAAACACACCCCTCTCTGACCTAAGGTCTAAGACTGGCTGGGGTAGAAGTGTTGGTACCCTGGAGATAGGTAAAGGGGATTTTTCATAGGGGTGGGAAGAGACTCTGTGCAGAGCAGGGTTGAGTAGGCTCTGGTTGGTGCAGTGTATGTGCAGATCATCCCTCACCTGTGGGCACACATGAGGAATGTGTCCCAGACCATCAAGCTTTTCTGATCCCACCCCTCCAAGCTCACCCCTCAGTGCATCATTTACCCTCAAGGGTCCTTCTCATGCTGGCTACAGCCACAATGGGTGGCTTAAGGGGTTGGGGGCTCTGGGCAGGCTCTTGCAGGGGCTGGAGCGTGAGCAGCACAGGTCTGGGGCTCCAGAGTTTCTGGGAGAAGAACAGCATTAAATACAGCTGCAGAGGGGACCTGCTGCTGTCACCCTGCACATGTTAGGTTACCACAGCCCCTCACTTTTTCCTCTGCATGGCAGAGGACTACCTGATTGCCCTGACTCCTCAGCAGTGTGACACAAGCTAATGCAGCCCCACGTTCCCACTGCTCTTGTGAATCTGCCTGTGCTCTTTCCTCTACTGGAGACATCTGCAGCCCCGTTCATGGGCTTTACCCTTGTTTGGCTTTCTCAGGTATGTGCAGCAGGGGACCACACTCTAAGAAGTTGCTTCAGGCACTACAGGCAACAAGGGGAAAAGACAATGCCAATGATGCTTTGGTCCAGGTGCTGCCTCTGGGAGGTGGGGTGCATCTCCCTTAGGATCCTGGGCACAGCTTTCCCTCGACACAAGGTCTGCCTTTGCAAACCCTTCTTAGGCCAGTGCTCACCTGTCCCTGGAGGAAGCTGAAGGAAGAAGCATTTCCACAGTGCCCAGCTCAGGCAATCTGTCAGCAATGACATCAATCATTCAGCCAAGCCTGGCCTCATGGGACATGTTTAGCAGGAGGATCTGGAATAATGCTAGGCAAGGATGTCGGGCGGCACATGTGTGGCCCGCATGCCTGTCACCCCAGCAGCAGGGCAGCGAGATGCTCTCCTGGAGACAGCAGAGCTGAAGCGGTGGTTCCAGGGTGATGAGGACTCAGCAGTTCCCCTGAGGGCTCCCCAGCGATGGGAGAGGAGGCAGGTCTTCTCCGGCCCAAGGTGTCCTGAGGTGGCAAAGGGTTGTGGGAACATGCAGGATGGAGACTATGGCTACTGGCACGGGATGTGGCAGCTGCTTGGGGAAGGGTGACCCACAGCCTGGGCAGGGACCTTTTTGTCAGACTGGGAAAAGGACTGACTGTGGTCCTGAGGCTATTTGATGTCCTTGGAGCTGTTTCCCTCCAGGCTTGCCCAGCTCTTTGCATACTGATGGAGGGAGCTGCCTGTGTCCTGCCCTGCTGAGAGCTTTTCTCTAGCCTGGCAAGCCTGGGGGTCACCAGGACTAGAGCTGTTGCTCTTGTGCCAGCTACTGTGCAGGGATACAAGGTGCTCTCCTGGGGCTGTGAAGGGATCATTGGGTACCTGTTGTCACAGCAATGCAACAAGGAACACCCATGTGAGAAGGGGACAGGAGCTGTGTCTCCACAAGGCCACCATCAAACAGGACAGACCCTGCAGCCTCGGACTCCCACATTAGTGGAGACGGGTCAGTTGTGCTAGTGAATCCCCCATCCCAGTTACATCCCAGTGACAGCTCTTGGCATGGTGAGATCCTGCCTGTCTTGTGTGCAGGGTACAGTGGGCTCTGGCCCTGGGACATGTGGCAGTGTGCAGGGTGCACAGAAAGCTGTGCATCTTTTCTGCGTCTCCTGTAAACGGGAAGTGCTGGGCATTGAGGAATGGTGTTGTGGTGACATCTTGGGCATGGTGAGTCCCATTGTAGCCCTGATCCTGCATCCTTCTCCTGGGCAGAGATTCCGTTTTACTGCTCTCTGCCAGAACCCCGATGGCCAGGGAACAGTTGAGACCAGCTCTTTTGCAAAGTAGACACTGGCAGGCTGTGGGCAGCGGAGCCCCTTGCCAGCCCAGAGTCCCCTAGCCTCAGCACCTGCTGGACAGACTTAAGTACTGCATAGCATCCTGCCCTCCCTGGCCCACAGCAGAGAGGAAGACCACAGCAGAGATGGAGGAAGACCACAGCAGAGATAAGATGATAAAGCAAACACACAAGGGCTTGAGGTGTGGTGGTAGCATTGCTGTTGAGAGCCCTGGATCATCCCTGCAGCCAGAGCGTGGCCAAACCCAGGCTCAGCAGCTTCCTGAGGCACTGGCAGGCAGCAAACTGCCAGGGCAGAAAGCATGAGTGAAGATTACAGCCACCTCCTCTCCCTCCCCCAGCTACACCGGCTGTTGTCTTAGTGTAAACAAGGTATTTAATATGCAGAAGCACTCATTAGCATCTCCTGGTTTCAGCAGTGCCGTGTCTGCAGCTGGACTCATGGGACATGTCACAGGAAATCTCTACACACAACTTTTAATTACAGACAAATGGGTGGACACATTGTCATTACCAGCTCCTGGTGCTTCCTACCAGTCCATCTCTGTCTCACCTCCAGAAGAGCCAATGGCCAAGCTGGGGCTGCCTGAGCTGTGTAGGGGGGTCCCAGGGCAGCAGGGCAGGACACTGGGGATGGTAGATACCTGGGGTGTAAAGAGGGATTTTCCAGCAGCAGAGATGCAGCCCTGGCAACACCAGTGGGGAGCTGAGTGTAGGAGCTCCATCGCTACTTCTAAGGCTGGGGTGTTGGCAGGGTGGGTCAAACCCTTGTGAGTTCATGAGGTGACATAGATGGAGCTCCTCTTCCTTCCCCTGCAGCCTCCCAGATCCTGCTTCAAGGTGTTCAAGAGTCTATGTCCTCCATAAATGCTTGCTGGACCACGGTCATGGTCCACAGCTACCCCTTTTGCCAGACCTTGGGGTCCCATGACTCATGGTGACAAGGGAAGAAGGAAATACTCAGCCCTTTTCTGGGCTCAAACCAAACGATCCCAGGACAGGCCCTGTTCTTCCCAGTATGCCAAGGGAGAGGCAGCTGGGTGGGCTTGAAAGTCGTCATGCAGACAGATGGCCACTGATCATCCACAATCAGAGGTGTTGGTCCAAACTGGACACTCCAGGATCCCAGTGTCCATGCATTTCCAGAGCCTGGAGCTACCCATTGGCAGTGAGACGAGCAGCCAGATCCTTCCAGGTGCTGCAGAGAGAGGTGCAGGAAGGAGAGGGTGTAAAATCTGCATCCTTGGAGGGAGCATTGTGCAGGTGGGTGGCAGGGATGGTGCTGAGCCACCTTGTACAGGATGGGGATGGCAGCTCTATGCTGGCCTGCAGGTTGCAGCCAGGGATCATTGTCAGGGGGACACCAAGAGGACAGCTGAGCAGGGACCCCTCCTGCACAGCCCACATTTGCTCTGGTGCTGCAGAAGCCAGAGCAGACCTCCCCTTCTCTGAGCCTGGTGTCAATTGCGTTCCCAGGGCAGTGGTTTGGCCTGGGGCACAGGCAGATGTATTGATTGCTCTTGCCATCACACAAGGAAAGCGTCTGAGCTCCAGGACTGGTTTCTGCTGCTGGGCTGGTTTAGAAAGCAGCTATTGTCCTTCTGAGTTCACCTCTGAGCCCTGGGATGTCAGTCAGCTCACTGGGTCTGCCTGCACTGGAGCAACACTTTTTGAAGGCAATCTTGTGCAGGTTTGCTTTTGCAAGCAAGTAATGGCTGATGATTTCTCACTTGCCTTCCCATGGGGCCACTTGTGTGCTCGAGGGAGGGTGTAGAGAGGCAAACAGGCAGTCTGCACACAACCTTTGGATGGTTTGGAGGCTGTTTAAGCAGTACTGAGGCTGGGGGTGGAGAGTGGGGGGTGTAAGGTGCACTGATGCAGGGCACAGCAGACAGCTGACACTGGCCAGCACAGCTGTGCCATGGCCCTTCCCTGCATAGGCATGCTGCTCCCAAGCAGGAGCATCCCTAAGGTGGCAGCTGGGAAAAAGCAGGTTATCACGTCTCTTCCTGCAAATCTTTTATTCAGAGCCATTTGTCAGCTACCGGAGTTGCCAGCAATCCCACCCCAGCCACAAAAAGCCCCTCCTGAGGTGGGCAGCAGGCAGCAACCAGCAGCCTTACAGGGAGCAGAAAGGATGCTCACAGCTCAGAAAGCCAGCCACATCCTAAGCTGCATCCCCAGCAGCGTGGCCAGCAGAGCGAGGGAGGGGATTATACACTTCTGCTTCGGTCTCATGAGACCCCACCTGGAGTATTGTGTCCAGCCCTGGGGCCACCTGCATCAGAAGGACATGGACCTGTTGGAGCAGGTGCAGAGGAGGCCATGAAAATAATCAGAGGGCTGGAGCCCCTCCACTGTGAGGACAGGCTGAGAGAGTTGGGATCAGAGAAAGCTCCAGGCAGACCTTAGAGCCCCTGGGGTTAAAAGGGCTCCAGGAAAGCTGGGGAGGGGCTCTTGATAAGCAGGTGGAGCCAAGGAAGCGGGGGAGCAGTTTTAAACTGTAAGAGCTGAGATTTAGATTAGATATTAGGAAAAAAATTTTCACTCTGAGGGTTGTGAGAACCTGGCCCAGGTTGCCCAGAGAAGGTGTGTCTGCCCCATCCCTGGAGGAGTTCAAGGCCAAGTTGGAGGAGGATTTGAGCAACCTGGTCTGGTGGGAGATGTCCCTGCCCAGGGCAGGGGGGTGGAATGAGAGGGTCTTTAAGATCCCTTCCAGCCCAAACCATTCTATGATTCTATGAGGACCTGCTCACTGTCGCCACCAGCTTTCACATCTCAGTACATCCTGGCAGAGAGCACAGGCTGGGATGTGGGATGCAGCAAGCAGGCTGGGATTTTTTGCAGTGTTACAAGGAAGAACCGGCTCATTCACAGGTACTATGGGTATCTCTATGCTGTATGACATAGGGGCAGCTGTGCATCCCGCTTGGTCTCTCAGAGGGGCCAAATTGTGGGACACAGAGGGGCAAAAGTTTTGGGTCTGGGTTGGATTTCAGGAGTCCAGACTCCATATGAGTACACAGATCAGTGTCAAGGCCAGGAGGGAATTACAGAGTTACAGCAACTTCCCCACCTCACACCCTAAACACCCATGACAGCCCAGCGTGAGATGCTGCAAGCCACCTTCATCGTACCAGCCTCAGAGGGCATATCTTCATCCTCCTGTTCATCAGGGCTGAGCGTGCTGCTGGCAGCACTGCATCATCTCCAGGGACCACCAAGCAAAACACAGGCAGAGCTGCTCTGCAACTTGGGGTTCACTGGAGGTGAGCATAGAGGTGATGTCTGGGCATGTGTCCTCCTCCTGACGTAGCCTGGATGCCCTCCTGTTCCCTGTTGCCCTCCCCTGACTGCAAAGTGAGCCAGGATCCTCTGGAAACACCAGAAATGCCAGATAAAAGGATCTCACGCCCATCCACCTGCTCCTTCTCCTCTCCAAACTGCACTCAAACTCAACTGTCCCTTAAATGGCACCAGCCACACGGATCCTCACTGCCAGCCACATCCCAAAATTATCCACCTTAAAAATAGCTCTCTGAAAAACCCCAGCCTGACTTGGCACATGCACAGCCTGGGGCTGGGAGAGAGCAGAAGGAGCTGGGACGTGGCCGGCTCAGCCCTCGTGGCTGCCCGGATGGGTGTGTGCACTCACCCGTATAACTATGCACTTTTATATAGCCTGGGCTTTCTGCACCACCATGGTCTTGGACCTGCCATTTCCTCCCCACAGGGCTGGCACAGAGGCCATGTAACCACATCAATGCTGTGGTGACACCTCTCCCAGTGGACCATGGTCCCCATCCCAGGGGAAAAGTGGGGAGGTATGCAGCAAGGACATGTGCCAGCCCGGCAGGAGGTGGGATCTGGGGGCAGTGAGGCTGGTGTCTGGGCAAGGATGGCTGGCTGAGGGGGCTGCCTGGCTGTGGCAAGTTTGGGTGGCCCCATGGACAGATAAGGACTGTCTCAGTCAGGAGAAAGGGAGGAGGAGGATGAAAGCCTAGCTGAGGGTTTTTGCAGAGGTGCTGCACTGGGAAAACCAGCAGGATTTACACCTAGAATGGCAAAATGGAGAGAGACGGGGCTGGGAGGAGGGTCTCACCCAGAGCAGGGGGCGAGAAGAGCTCTGTGGTGCTCTCCATGGCAACTGCCAGAGCCGGGGGAGGGAGAGCTGGGAGGAGGATTAAGGGATGCTTTCTGGCCATGTTGATCCTAAGCTATTGCCTGAATATCTGTGAAGCACAGTGGGTGTCCCTCTGCCACCTTGTGCTCTCCAGAGGGCTCCCGACAGTGGTCTGGAGGGGCATCCAGCTGCTTCTTAGCAGGGGGCCCCACTGCTACCTGATCTGACAGCAGAGACAGGGGTGATTTGGGGGAAAAAACACCCACTGCCTCCCAAAATTCAAGAGCAGAGCATTTCTAGCATCCTCTAGCTGGTCCCCTGCCCTAGGTTAGCCCCTCCTCTGGTGGGGATAAGCAGGAGCTCCCTTGTTTCCTTCTCAGCCACCACTTGGGTTTTGCCATCGTCTGCTGAACACTGCAAGGAGAAACCTCCTCTCCAGAAGGTATTTTTAGGCTTGGCTCCTGCAGTTTCCCAGTGCTCGCAGCCTTTCAGTGCCACAGCTTTCTGAAAACACGGGTCCTTTCCAGCCCGTATGTCCTGCAGGGTCCATTCCTGGGTGTGCAGCATTGCAAGGTGAGAAGCCATCACGTGGACTCATACACAAAGCCAGAGGTGTCCTGGCTCCACTGAAAGCTGGACATCTCCCTTGTCCCACGTCACTGCCACTGGCGACCTGGATTCCTCCCTGAGCCACGAGTCAGTGACCTCAGCAATAAACAAAGAAGCAGAATAAAACCAGGGCAAGATAGATGCCTGTTTTATAGGCTTTTTAAAAGCTTTTGACTCATTCTGGCAGTCAGGACTAACCTTAAATTGCTATGTGATGGAACTGGTGGAAAATCAGCTGGCAGCATCAAAGCCATGCACTGATCCATCAAGCGTGGGATAAAAATAAACAGCAAACTGCAAAGGGGCCCCAGGGCTGGTGGGAGGAGCAGGACCCCGGCATTAACTTCTGCACCCCAACACAGCACCTTCCCTTTGCCTTCAGGGCTGGGGCTCAGTGCTTTGCAGGGCTAAGCATCCTCAGTCCCCTTATACACAGGAGGGCTCAGCCCTGGGCAGGATGGGGCCCGAGGGCTGCCATCTTCCCCTTTGTGAGGTCCTCTGGTGGAAATGTCCTTGGCTGGGATCCCACCACGGTTCCTGGGCCTCTGCATCACCCTGGACTCAAAACAGGCATATTTGCTTCCCTGGCAAAGTTTATAAAGTAGAGCCAAGGTAAACATCCTGCTGTGAGGAGCAAGGGGGAGTGTGTTTCCTAAACAGAGCTGGGATGTCAGCTCTGGAAATGGGGCACATCCCGGCTGAACCCATCCTCTCCCAGGGCCAGTGCAATAAGGAGCATCAAAAATTCTTTTTTTTTTTTTTTTTTTTGAACAGGCTGTCCAGAGAAGCTGTAACTGCCCCACAATTGGAGGGGTTCAAGGCCAGGTTGGAGGGGGCTTTGAGCAACTTTGTGTGGTGGGGGTGTCCCTGCCCAGGGCAAGGTGTGGAACTATATAATCTTTAAGGTTCCTTCCAACCCAAACTGGTCTATGATTCTATGATTCTATGATTCTATGATCAATGTCCATTCAACGTCTAGGTGGAAGAACAGGGCTGAAGAGATGAGCCCAGCAAAACTGTGTTCTCTGCATGTTGGAAAGCCAGACAGAAACCCAACTCCATGAGCAAGCCCAACTGTGCATTGTAAGGGGCCAGCACTGGCCACTCGGGGCAGGGTCTGTCACCTCCCCATCAGGGTCCCACTGCCATAGAATCACAGAAGGACCACAGCATCCCCAGGACAAATTATCGTCTCCTCACTGCAGCCTCAAGTCACAAACCCTGGGTGCAACCCCCAGAGCCGATGAGGTCATCATCCCCCCAGGGATGACTTTTCAGGAGCATCCACACCAAACCTGCATCCAAGCCAATATGCCAGGGACTGGGACTTGCAGAGAGCTGGGTGCAGAGCTGTGTCCAATCCTCTGTCACCCTCAGCACACCTCTGAGTGTTGGAGAGCATGGTGCCTTCCCAGGAACCTTCCCATTTGTGCTGGGGCATGTAGGGACCAGGGTGGACACGCAGTCCTGGTACCAGCCAGCCGGCAGCATAGTAGCCTATGTCACCCTGGGGACACAGAGCATGTGACTGCCTGCTTTCCCTGCCTTTCAGCAGAGAGCATTTGTGGCATCAGATATTCTCCTCCGATCTGGAGGGCTTTGAAGCGGCTTCTAATGCATTTCTAATTCCTGCTTATCTCTGGAGCCTGTCGGAGCTTGTCTCCCTGGCCCTTCTTAGTGCGGTGCTCTCGGCTCAGCTTCGCTACAGGAAGATCTCAGCTTCAGACCTGTGGTTTTTTGCCTGGAAAATCTCCCCACAAGACCCTGCCCCTGTTTGCAGCATGGCGAGGGAAGCTCACACCATGTCAGCTCCCTGTCTGTGTCTCTCCCACTCCTTGTATCCCTTGGTGCTGGGTGGGATGAGATCCTGGCCCTTTCCAGGCTCTGTTGGCATCTCTGAACTGGCAAGTTGGTGTCTCTGAGCATCTCAGCACACTTTCTCTGTCCACAGGCCAGGTTTCCTCTAAGAGCTGAAGAAAGTCCTTGTATGATGAACTCTACAACCCATCTGCAACCCTGGAGACCCTGAGAGACCTTCAAGGGGTGACAGAGAGTTCCTGGTAGAGAGGACAAGAGAAGTGCCACCTATGCTGCAGCACTGGCTGCCCCAGAGTCATGGCTGTGGGGTGGGGAGCTGGATCCCAGCCTCTGTGCACTCCCATTTCAGCCACTGGCAGCACTGGAAGGGCAGTGGAAGAGGCAGTCTTGGCATCCCCACACTGGCCAGCACTCCCGGGTAAGGTGCTTCTGCGCTCCTCATCTCTCCCATGACAGGGAAATAGCTTGGTGTAAAGTGCTCTGAGGCTGCTGATGGGAAGTGCCCTCTGCACTGTGCTGAAAGCTGTTATTAGCGTTAATGGCTCTTTTGCTGGGGATATTCAAATAGCAACCACTCCATTTTCATTGCAAATCTTCCCAACCCCCCGCTTCCCGCTTCCCGCTCCCCTACGAGGAAGACAAAGGCTCCTCACTGCAGAGTCCCAGCAAAGCCACTCTGGCTGAAGTAGCCCAGCTCCCAGGGACCATCAGCCCTACCAGAGGCTGAGCCCAGGCGGAGCAGGCTGCAGACGCATGGCCTGGATATTTGCAAAGGAAAGGTCCAAAGCAGCTGCTAAACCAGTGCTGGAGGAAGTGAACAAAGCTCCCTTGTGCAAGGAGCAGATGTACCCTGGCAGAAAAGCAGGGATGGGGGAGAATATGCACAGCCCACGGAGGCCACGGGCACTGGCGGACGCCAGGAGCTGGCAGAGGCAAGGGAAAAGGACAGAGCATCTCCCCTTTGTACCCCAGAGCCCAGGGGATGGGGTGGGCTCAGGGCTGGCTGCAGCAGCCCTGGGGCAGATGGGAGGCCAGCTCACCTGGCAATGGCTGCTGTATTTGCATTTCTGGGATTCACGGAAAACCGGTGTGATTTTTTTTTTTTTTTTTTTTACTCAGTAAGCACAGAGTTTATGTTAGTTGAAAATTGACTCAATAAATATTTCAGCCAGTATTTTAACTGCATGTGCGGGCTTCAAAGGCTATTAGGGGAGAGATTTATACAAACAGGCACCGAATCACATTGGCCAGAGGACATTATGGACCAAGGTATGAAGACTGCTCCTTAGGGGAGCCATTCTTGCCCCTGTCCAGTTTGGATAGAGTAACTTGTCCAGCAAACTGGTGAGGATGGAAACATCATTCAATACGGAGGATGTTGAGCTGGAGACTTGTAACATAGAGTGTGAGCCCTGCTGCTGCCTTGCTCTGGGAAAGCTCATGTGACCCATGTCTCTGCGGGTTGTTTTGGGACCCACCACCAGGTGATGAGGAGACCCGGATGCTGCTATGGGGCTGGGAGGGACGTTGAGGCAGTGGGAGAGCCAGGACCTGCTGCAGAAATGAGCTAGGCAGTGGCAGGGGAGGGCGTGAATCCCTGGGGGAATCATCTTCCTCCTGCCTGGTGGGGAGAGGGAGGCAATTACCACTTGCAGAGCCTTCCCTGTCCGCCTGTGCACTGAAATGGCCCCGCAGGCTGGCTGCCAGGCATGCGTGGCTTGGCCAGCTCAGGCTCTGCAGCTCCCAGCATTGTTCACGCCCTGTGTTGCTCTGAGCATCTTCATCCCAGCAAGGCACAGCTGAAGCAGAAAGGGATCTTGTTTTGGGCATCATGACACCCCTGTCACTCCCCACTTGGCACTCTGTGCCCCCTCCCCATCAGTGTTGGTGCAGGCGTGTGTGCGGGAGCTCTGTCAGACCTGGAAATTCTTGCAGCCAGGCAGACGAGTGGAACCACTCCTCTCCATTTGTAAATTAAACAAGAGCTTTAAATATTGCTGAAGCCAATTGATGGGGGTGGGCCAGAGCCCAGCAGGGACCTTTGCCAAGAGCTGTCCAGCATGGAAGGGAGAGGGCTCAGGTGCACATCTCCCTCAGCAATAGCCCCAGCAGTGTCACCTCAGATATCCCCAGGCCCATTCACCTCCCCGAGCCAGAGCATCCACACAGCTGCATGCAGACACCCTGTTGCTGTCACATCCTCCCTCCCAGCCACAGCATCCTGGAGCACACTGCCCTGGGGTGACCGGCGGAGGGTGGCCCCGGTCCATGGATGCCCCATGCTGTATCCCTGACCCCCTGGAGCAGATCAGTTACAGATCCATTGGCTGGTGGGGGGCAGGGAGCCTTGTGCCAGGATCAGAGCAGTTTGTTCTGGGATTAGAGCACTGTTTAGCCCCAGCGCAGCACAGTAACCCCGCTCCGCTTTACTGAGCTCCATGGGATTAATACTTTGTTTCAAAGGATTAGGGCGATTACAAGGGTTGTGGGGGGATGCTGCAGGACGCAGCATTGCTTTATTGATGCCACACAGCAAACTTGGTCCCTCAACTGACTCCAGGGATGCCCTAAACTCATCTCCAAGGGCTGCTGGGACCCCTTGTGGGTCCCTAGCTGGGGAATCCATGCAGGGAGCCACAGAAGATGTGCTCTGCCTAGTCCCATCAGTGGGATGTAAACCTGTCCTGACCCCATCTTCCCCATCCACACAACTTAACGGGTGTGTGGCTGCTCCATTCCCATACACTTCAGTGCAGCAACCCATGCAGAAAGAGTGGAGGCAACATGTTGGAAGACCTCAAAGAACATGTGAAAAACCATCACAAGCTGTCCCTAAGCAGATAACTCTCGTTCCAACACACTAGTCAGCAGCTTCCACTTCACACTAGTCAGGTGCTACCCCAGCACCACAAACCAGCAGATCTGGGGTACAGGCTGTGTGTCCTGGCCCCACACAGCCCTCCACAGCAAGGATGCTACAGTAGGCAGAGCTGGTGCCTGCACCTGATGCTCACCTCCTGCCACGCAAGGCTGCTGGATAAGTGAGGTGCTCTCTCTGCCTGGTTCCCCAGTAAGCTGAAATGTTCCTGTGTGTCCCTTGCTCCCCAAGCTGTCTCCAGCACCCCAGCTCCAAAACACTAGCTCTGAAAGGCACTGCTGCAGCCCAGCACAAGGATGTCAGCAGGGATGGAATCAGGACTGGAGGAACAGTTTTCCCCAATCTATCAGTACAGGACTGAAGCTAAAATTGCAAACCCCACCCAAGATTTGAAGCTGGAAAAGCCAAGGAATAGCAGCTGGAGACTTTGGCCCTTGCTGGTTGCAATGCTCTGAGTAACTGGCTGCAATGGCAGGCAGCCCTGTGCTGTGGTGGCAACGCCAAGGATGGCTCCCATGTCTCAGCCCTCATCCTCTGCCAATAGATCTGCTTGCTGCGTTATGCTGCTACCCAGATCACTGAACTGATCCAGCTGTGAAGGACTTCGTTCCATTCCTGGCAAAGCCCCTGCAGCAGCAGCTGAGGGGCAGGCAAGAGGCTGCAGTGAGCAAGGGGAGAGCAGAGAGAGTCCCCATCCTGCAGCTCCTGACAGCTGATGCTCCTGGGACAGCAGCAGTGCAGCTTGGGGGACTGCAGGGAGCAGAGCAGCCCTCAAACCTCTGCTCCTTGCCTGAAACTGAGATCTCAAAGTCACATCTCTCTTTACCATCTCAGATGGATGCAAAACTCTTTGCTTAGGTCCCACCACCCTCTTCTCTCCCAGGTAAACCCCCGCGAGGGGGTGACAAGCTCTTACTGACCCATTCCCCGTGTTGCATGAGGTGAGGCTGCGGGGTGTTGGATGGTTTAGCTGGCCAGGAGATAGCTAACAGCAGCGTGCAACCATATAAAGAAAAGTGGCAAAGACGCTGAGGATGAACATCTCCATGGCAGCAGATGGTAGCCCAGATGGCCAGAGGTGGCACCTTGGTGGCTTGTGCTTGGATGTAAGGAATGACTTCTTCCCCTGGTGCTGGTTGTCAGAGAGGAGGGAGGATCTGCCTCTTTGGAGGTTTGTCCAGGGCAGAGCCAGGGCTGGCCTTGCCTGCTACTGCTGGCAATAGGACTGCACACCTCCAGCTCATGGGTGCACTCATGGAGACACAGGTTTACATGCCAAGGGGAGGCACACAAACCAGGAAGCACACGCAAACAGTTGCCAATGTGTCACTTCGCTGTGATGCTCCTAGTCACTGGCACTTTGCATGTGGGTAAAATTTCTCCTTCTCAAAGACAAAGAGTAAATGCTGCTTTGGGTATGGCCACACCTGGACCCCAGGACGGCCCTAGAAAACTGGGACTTCTGGTCTCCCCTGGCCAGATGTCAGTGCTCCTCCTGCTGAGGGCCAGCCCACTCCCAGCCACTTCTTCAGGAGGGAACTGGGATGTGCTGAGAACTCGCTGTGCCTAGAGAAAGATTTGCAGGTCTGGGGTTGACCTGGAGAGGATCTGCAGAGGAGGGAGGGTTGGATGGGCTGAGGAGGGGGAGATGGCTACTGCCTGGAGGCTGGGAGAAGTGGAGATGGTTTTCATCTTTTTCCCTCCTCCAGCCTGTAAGGAGAGCTTTATTTTAAATCCTTTTCCGCTGCTCACTCCCCCCGAGCTCGCTCTGTGCTGGAATGGTTTAATATTGAAGAGAGGCAAATGAGTGACTCACGCACATATGCAGAAGATAAAAATACCCAGGCCCCTGCATCCCACAGCCCAGACCTGCCTGGTGTGGCTGTGCAGAGCGAGGTGGCTGGGCATGTCAGAGGTAAAATGTCTGCTCCTGTGAGCAGAGCCAGGGACCGGGTGCTCCAGGGACTCAGTGATGCTGATTGGCTTTTGGATAATGCCACTCTCACCCCAGGAGAGTCCAGGTCTCCTGGCCAGGACCTAAGGGGATGAAGGACCATGTGTATGGGGAGCTGACTGGAGCTAATGTGGACTTCGTGTCCTTCATCAGGCAGAGGAAGATATAGCTTTTGGCAGTGATGCCAGATCCTAGTGTTGTGTGAGCACCACATTGCAAAACCAGCAGCACATACTGATGGGTGCTGTGTTCAGTTTTGGGCCTCTCACGACAGGAAAGACATTGAGGGGTTGGAATGTGTCCAGAGAAGGGCAACAGAGCTGGTGAAGGAGCACAAGACTTATGATGAGTGGCTGAGGGAGCTGGCGTTGTTCAACCTGGGAGGAGGCTGAGGGGAGACCTTCTCACTCTTTACAGCTCCCTGAAAAGAGGGTGTAGCCGGGGGGTGATGGGTCTCTCCTCCCAAGGAATGGGTGATAGGACAAGAGGAAACAGCCTCAAATTGCACCAGTGGATATTTAGGATGGATATTATGAAAAACATTATTAACCAAAAGGGTTATCAAGCCTTGGAACAGGATGCCCAGGGAAGTGGTTGAGACCATTTACCTCCATCCCTGGAGGTATTTAAAAAACAGACAGACATGGTGCTGAGGGACATGAGTTAGTGGTGATTTTCGCAGTGCTAGGTTAACATTTGTACTTGATAATCTGAAAGGTCTCTTCCAACCGAGACAATTCTATGATTCTGTAAACACAAGCTAAGTGCAGTATTGCATCCACGGGGCAGACAGAGGGCAGGATCTTGTTTCTCCTGGTCTCTGGAGGGGTAACACAGCATTTTTGGGCAAGGTGTGCCCGGATTTCAATACCCCCCTGCCTTACTAGCAGTGGCTCAGCCTGGCATGTGTAAGGGCCAGGACAGAGCAGCTTGTACTAACACTGGCTTTCCTATTCCCAGATGGAGGAAAGAGAGAATTAATTTTCCATTGTTTGCATTATTTGATTACCACCATGGATTTGCACAGAGAAGGGTTACACAAGGAGCAGGAGACTCTCCTGGCCTGGGTGTGATCTCAGCTCTCTTCAGGCTTTTTAGTGTCCTGCCCCATTTCCCCCAGCATCTCTGAAGCGTGATCTGCTTCCCTCTGCATCCCTGACCTGCTCCTCCAGTGCCCATCAAGGGGTTTTCTTGCCAGCAGCACAGAAAATGAGCAGGTTTCAGTGGGTTTTCGTTCACCAGAAAGTTCCCAGGCAGGGGGAAAGGGGTCACCCAGGTGCTTACAGCAGCAGGACTACTGGTGATGCACCCTATGGCAAGGCATGGACTGTACCTGTCACCCTATCACCCTAGCTGTGGGTGGTGGCACGGAGTGGCAAGAGAAAACATCCATCCCCATAATGTGGCAGGCTCTAGAAATCACGTTTCTGGCATTTAGCTGGAAGCTGAAATGCAGGAGAAGGGGCTCTGGCAGAGATCCCAGCACTCTCCGCTTTACTGGTAGCGGGGTGGGGAGCTGCCACGGCTCGGCAGGAGGCCAGCCCCGGGCTGGGGTGCAGGGAGGAGCATGCTCTTGCAGGGATGCAGCCCCTGGGAGCCAGCTGGAGACAGAGAGGGCAGAAAACAGAGTGGAAAAGCAAGGAAGGGTGCCAGGCAGGAGCAGTGGGTGAGGAGGGAGCCCTGCTCATTGCAGGGACGTGTTCGGCCTCAGGAGGCTGTGTGGAGCTCAGGTGCGTTAGCAGATGCAAATTGTTCCAACCCTGTTCGCCTGCTCTGCTTAGCTCTCCTACATGGCTCTGTGCACACACCCGCTCTCCCAAAGGCAAATGTGAGAGAGCAAAGGCTGTTTGTCACCCTCTTTAAACCTGTGTGCAAATTAGTGTGGGGACATGCTCCTGGACCGAATGTGGCTCACCTCCACAGAGTGCTGGCTGGAGCAATTGCAACCAACTGCAACAGGGGTTCTGGCTTTGGCTACAGCAGCTTCATGGCTTTTTGTCCCCCCTCCCTATGAGAAGGGGTCTCTCTCCACTGCCAGCCTTGCTCACCCCACTGGCAGTGGTGGCATACTGGGGCAATGGGGCTAGAGTTGGGCTCTGATTGTGTGCTCCCAGAGCACCCCAGCCTGCTTGGAGGGGTTCATGCAGGGAAATAGCTCGCAGAACTGAGCCAGGTTAAAATACATGTATATATATGGCAAAAGAAAGGGCTATTTTTACCTTGAAATAGTTCCTGGATCTGACGCCCCCTTGGCAGTCTGCATGACTGTGCAAGAAGTGCTTGGGTGCCAATGGAGCAGGAACAAGGGGACATGGGATGAGATATCCTCAGCTGACATTGGTGCTAATGCAGGTCATGCATGCACCAGGACACAAGGTCACCTCCCAGAGGCACATACACCAGGCTGCAGCCTGACCAAACCAGGCAGAGCTGCTCTGCTGCTCCATCCTCAGCTGCAGGGTCCTGCTACCCCAACTCATGACTATGCAGACATGAGTTGATTTGGTGAAAAATTGCTCCTTTTTCCTTTTATTTTTTCCTTTGCAGTATCACATTCTAGCTGGATAGCTTGCTGAGCTGTCTGTTCCACAGCATCCCCATGGCCGGTGCCAGCAGAAGGAGGGAGAGGGAGCAAGACTGTTCTCAGGGGAAATGGGCATTCTCTGCAGATGGGAATTTTTTTGCAGCCTTTTCCCCTTGGGCTATATTGAATAGCAATACCCCCAGACACTGCTCCCATTTCTTTCTCACTCTTCAGGGCACATTTACTGCATCCCACTTTATGGAAATGTATATCCACCTTGGCAGCCAGAGCTCGGCCAGTGCTCCAGCCTCAGAAACACAGGGAAGGCAGGAGCCTCCTTCCCAGGATTCCAGGGAGCCAACAGGGAATTTCATGGTCCACTTGAGAGCACTGCATTTTGCACCAATTTCTTGGCATGATCTGTACCACTGATCTGCCATGCCCGGCTCATCAGCAGGTCATGGGACAGTGTATACCCCTTGGCTAGGGTGGTGGTGCTGCTGGGGAGGATGCTCCTGCAAACATCTACCTTGTCTTTCTCTGTGGGTTGACAATCTCCTTCCCAGGCAGGGAGTTTCATTGTTGTGGAGCTGGTTGACCTTTGGGAAAGCCAAGAGCTAATGTTGCGAACATCACAGGCGACCTCAGGCAATGGCTGAGGCTCAACATTTCTCAGCACATGCAGGAGCCACTCATAGCTGCTGTCCCCTCCTCTACTCAGGACCACAACTGTCCTCTCCTCAGTTCTCACAGAGATGCTAACACTCACTTGCCATGGCTCCTGCATATTTCTTTTCAAAGCACCAACCTCAGTTTGGCAGGAACAGCCTGCACTCCTTGTTCCTAGTTATAACTCTCGGCTGGTTGTATTAAATAGGATGGTTGGATTGGCCTGTACTGGGCTGAAGGCTGCTGTCTCTTCATCACTATTTATTGCTCTGCCAGGCTCATGTGTCAGCTGCAAATATTAGCAGCAAGATTTCAGATTTACTTCTAGACTACTGATGAAAATGTGGCACAGCAACGAACAGCGGTTTTGCTGGTCTCCACATCCTCTGGAAAAGTCTCTAGCCTAAGTGTTTCAGGGAGCAGGGACGGATTCAGGAGCAGAGGGGACCACCTCGGGCTGGTGGGTATGACATTCACCCACAGCAACGTGCCTGGTCCTGTGGGTGCTGCATGGTCACAAATCACTGGCCAGCATGCCGAAGAGATCTGAGGTTTGTTCGCAGTGGTTGTCCTCTGCTGTGGTGGAGGTTCAGCAGTTGCTTCACCGGTAATGCAACCAGTCCGGCAGCATGGGCAGAGGGTGGAGCAGGGAGGAGGGACAGGAAACACTGCCCTCAAATTAGCCCACCCGTCTGGTGAATCAGAGCCTTTCCTAACCCTGGCTATTCAACTGCTGATTGATTGAATAAGCATACCATAATAACAGCTCATAAGCTGTACTGTGGCACCCATTGTGTGTGGGCACCCTGATCCCAGAGCAGATACCAGCAGAAAGCATCTCCCTTCCTCTGTACTTGGGCAAGGAGAGTCTGTGCAGGTGAGAAAACTTCTGGACTGTTAGGCTTGACAGGTTTGAGCCTTGCCCCAGAAGGTGTCAGGCCAGCCCCCCTCATGCCACCAGCACATGCTTCAGCATCATTGCTGTGTGAAAGAAAGGAAAAACTAGTCCTTGCTTTTTCTTTTTTTTTCTTTTTTTTATAATGTCCATTATATTTGACATGAGACAGCAAGAAAGGCTGCATGACTCAGTTCTTTGCAATGCAGCTTGTCTATGGCTTCCTGTGTCTCAAGGACAGCCACCGGCTGAGGGTTGCTGTGTCACTTTTGTCTAAATTCCTCTTCCATGGGAAATGCGGGGTCCTCCAGGCTCGACTTCCCCTGGGCAAATTGCCTGCCCTTCTGGAGGACAGGATGAGCTTGTCTGGGCCACCAGGTCCCACAAACACAGGCAGCAGGACACAAACGTCTGAATCAATGGAGGATGAGGAGGGACTCTTCATCAGGGAGGGCAGACATAGGATGAGGGGGAATTATTTTAAATTGAAAGAAGGGAGATTTAGATGAGATATTAGAAAGAAATTTTTCACTCTGAGGGTAGTGAGACACTGGCCCAGGTTGTCCAGAGACGTGGTTGCCTCATCCCTGGAGGGATTCAAGGCCAGGTTGGAGGGGACTTTGAGCAACCTTGTCTGGTAGGAGGTGTCCCTGCCTAGGGCAAGGGATGGGACTGGATGGTATTTAAGACCCTGTCTAACCTTAACCATTCTATGAGTCTCTGTCCAGGGGAAGAGGGGTCACATTTGGGGATTGAAATGCAGCCCGAGCAAAGCCATCAACAAAGCCATCCTGAGCACCTTTCTGAGGAGCTCTGGGTCCTGCTCGTCTGGTGCTGCTGCAGGAAGCAGTGAGCTTTCTGGTGAGTGTGGGACACACACTGCTTGTTGGAACTTCCTTGCTTTTTCTCAGCTCAGAACGGGTTTGCTCCACGGGGCCAGTGTGAAGTGTGACAGGCATTTTTGTGCACCAATAATCTGTAACAATAAGGTGAAAATCTCTCCTGCATTGTTGTCAAGTTTCAAATCTCTGATGGCTTGGAACAGACACAAATCTCTTCTGGTTTGCTCCTTTTCCATCTCTCATCATTCGGGCTGAGTGGGCAGATCTCTCCAGAGCTAGGCAGACAGGGAGCTGCAAGAAGATGTTTTCTAGTTTCATGCTCTTTATACTAGGATGTGTCCTCCAGGACCTCTTGTTTCCATTTTGTTGGATGAGCGGCAGCGTCTGGCACACTCCTTCCCTTCAGATCTGTTCCATGAGGTCCCAAGTGTTTACCTGAGCAAGGGGAGCTGAAGGGAGCTGCTCTGACAGTCCCAGCCACTGAGCTTCCTGCAGCTCCCAAGGTGCTGCCTACCCAGAGATCAGAGGAACTGTAATCTCTGTTGGCTATCTCTGATAGTCCAGGAGCTTTCAAAGCTAAGAGTAAACTCTTTATGGGCACTTTGATGAGCACTGGTCAGATGAGGGTGGGAAGGGTTTGAGTTTGCAAGATCTTTCTGGGGATGGAAGTGCCACGGAGGGCTGGAAGCAACAGTTCCTGCTCCATCTGCACCTCCATGCATCTCCAATTCTCTCCATGCTGCCTGTGCCTTCCTTCTTTGTGGGTCTTCAAAGGTCACCAATGCCCTTTCTGGCACCCACTGGTGGGAGGTGCCATCTCTACCATATAGAACTGGGGATACATTGCCCAGAGTGCTGCAGGCTCAAGGGCAACTCTCCACCATCCTCATCTCTACACCTCCAGAACAGGCTGCCCTTCCACCCCTACAGCAATGCCCCTACACCACCAGCAATGTTCCCCCCACTAGAGCGGTGTCCCTGCCAGCTCCCCATCCCCTATGCCGTCAGCCCGGATGCCCTTGCTGATGCATCTCCCTCTGGCCTGGAGGTTCTGCTTTGCCACCCTGGGGAGGAGGCAGGTAAGGATATAACTCCCTCTGGTATTTTCCAAGCCTACCTCCCCAGGACCTGCACCTCCCACGGTGTCTGGAGACAGTGTGGGGAGCTGCTAATCGGGCTGATCTGCCTGGGCACTTGTCTCTGCTGTGAGGGCCACACCACAGAGCCCATGCCAGCAGCACCAGGTCATGCTGCAAGACTCATTTACATTCCTTAATGTGTGGGTGCCTGTCTCTGTTCTGGGTGGCTCTGTCTCTCCACTAGCAGGTGGCCCACTGGGGTTTATTGGCAGCCATAAGGGAAGGGTATTTTTAGCTTTTCACTCCCTCTTGCTGTGGGCGGTATGTGGCATTTATTTGTCGTTAAAGTATTTGTAATTAGGGTGGCAGGCTGCTTACATGGTAGGAGTGATGAAACGTGCTAAAGGTACCACCAGTAACCCCCAAGTCCCTAGGTTCTACAGGATCTCCCCACTCCAGTTCCCGATGGTCCAGGTGACTCTCCCCATGTCAGAGGGAAGCTGCACAGCTTGGTTAGAAATGCAAAAGACTCAAGCCTGATGGTAATGAGCTGTGGGTAAAAGCACAGGTGAGCTTCCAGGGTCACAAATCCACCCCCATTTAGCACAGGCACCACCATCAAGGCTGTGCTCAGGTTCTGTGTGAAAGCATTTCAGTGTTCCCCTGGGAGATGCCACTTCTTATCAGGCAAGAGCTGCCTTCTCTTCCCAGCCTCCATGTGTCTGTGCCTGGTTTGGGCCTACTTTTTCTCATGCCAGCCCCTTGGCTCAGCTCCCGGTATTCCCACGCCTGCATCCAAGCTCCCTGCCTGCTTGTCCTGCTCCTCCCTGCCTGCCTGTGCACCTCCTGCACACGTGTCCAGGGAGAAATACCTTGTAGCTACGAAAGGGTGCCCTACAGGAAAATGCTATCCAACCTGTTGGGGTGGCTCTCTGGAGGGAGCCCTGTGCTTTTCCCAACTCCTTGTGGGCTGCCAGAGCTTTCCTGGCACATGAAGTCCTTGCTGCAAGGCTCACACGTTCCCTGGCAAAGGGTGAGACCCCTGATAGAGGCAGCTCCAGGGCACATGGCCAGGCTTGCTGGGAACCCGAGCAGGGAGCACTGCACGTGGAGTGCGTGCCCCATCCTTATGTGGGGCCAGGCTGCGCGCAAGCCCCGCACTTCCCAGCATGGTGAGGAGGGCAAATCCAGTCCTTCTTGACAGCCTTGGGCTCCTTGCACAGATGTCACACCTCTGGCTCCACCACCCAGGTCCACATGTGTTGCTTCCCCTCCATCCCTTCTCCCCCAGCCTGCTAGGTCTCATTCCTCAGGAGTGTGCTGGGGTGCCATATGTCAGAGCCAGACCTTCAGAAGCTGGCACCAGCCCAGCTTTGCTGCTGCAGCACCTTGTACTGGCACCAGAAACCCAGACTGGAGGCAGAGGGAACATTAACCGGCTCTCACAAGAGTACCGGCTGCAGAAACAGTGTGGGAATTCAGCGCTGGGAACAAAACAGAGCCTGGAAAGCAGATGCCGAAATGAACTTTGGAGACGTCTCTCAGAGCTGAGCAGGAGCATGCTCTGGCTGTTTTGCTGTCCTGGAGCCTCTGTCACTCACCCCCTGTGCTTGCACATACTCTGTGCACGCGTGTACATGTGCATGTGTGTGTGTGTGTGAGTTTACATGGGTATCTTTCCTGCAGTGACACATCTCTGGGGAATGCCCAAGTGTGGGCATCCACCTTAAAAAGGACCTGTTGCAGCAACATCTCCACTGCCTGCCTGACAGAGAGCAGACAGAAAGTGACTTGACTCATTGTAGATCCAGAGACTGTGGGAGGGCTGTTTTCGGGTCCTGGCTCCACCAGGCTCCCAGTATGACCAGTAACAGCTCCTACTTGTGCCTACACCGCCAGCTGTAGCAGGAACCCAGGTTCAAAGGTGCTATGTCACAGTTGCACTGCCTGTATGTGGCTCCACCTAAGAGTTTTCATGTTGCCATGGAAGAAATGAGGGCAAAATCCCTGCCAAACTGCAGTGCATTTGGCCTCTGCATGTCCAAACGGTATCCTCACATAGGTGGGAGTTTTAGTACGGATCCATGTGTGTGTTTCCTCAGGAGCTCAGCCAACACCAGTGCCTGTATGTACATGGTGGAGCAGTAGAAACAGAGACATGGTCAGGGCAGGTGCCTGCATGTTCTCAGCATGTCAGGGTGCATCTCAGGGCTGTCAGGCTTCATGGGCAATCCAGGAAGACCCTCTCCCTGGGGACTCTCAAGCCTCCTGCTCTTGTTGCAGCTGAGTGTCTGCAGTACTGGGTCTGGAGCAGTACCCCCATGGGTGCCAGGTGACAGATGAGCAGGCAGAGAAACCTTCCTGATGGAGGATGATGCAGTAACCGTGGATACCAGAAAGGTAATTGGTGAGAAAGGAAAAATCTGAAAAAGGCACCTGCTGCTGAATTCAGCCATCGTGAAGCATTTTGAGGTAGCTGCTGATTTACACATCAAAAGAGGAAACTAAGAAAAGCCTGCCCGAAGGTTGCAGCTGAACTGTGCTCAGGTCTTCACCCAGATGGCTACTGGCCTCAGCAGATGGGGTAGGATGCATCCACCCCAGATGAAACTGCCTCCCTGCTGAGTCTGCTCTGAGATGTCCCTTTATAGGCTGTGGGAGAGATGAAGACCTCTGGAAGACAATTTGTGACATTCTTGGGTAGCACCAAGACAGGTCTCTCATCTCTCAGCTGCTTCTGGAGGAGCCTGTGGACACAGATCCTGGGGTTTGACTATGTGGGGAAACAACCACAGGACTACTGAGATAGAAAGCACAACTGTGAAGTTTTCATGGCCAGGCATCCCACACGTGTGTGGCTGGACAGCCACCATCTCTGATGCCTTAGTTGCCATGGTAGGGGTTGTTTTCCTCAGCCTTTTGCCTTGTCCTTTGCTCTGCAGCTTGGTCCCAAGCTTCACAGAGAGATGGGGCATACCCTACCCAGGATGCCTGTACCTACAAAATCCCATGTTTCCTCTCTTGCTCTCCCACTACCAAATGTTTTCAAGACAGCTGGCACCATGTGCACATCCCTAGTATGTCAGGACGGAGAGCTTGTTCTGGAGGAAAAGAAACTTTTAGACGTGTGGGCTGGAATCAGACAGAGGTTGTCACGACATGACCAGTTTTGCAGGGCAAAATATTTTCTCTGATAAAGCACATTTTGGACCATTACAACCATCAGTTTCTGTTATAGCCCTTTCTTCTCTCATGTAGTTGGGCCTAGAGGAGAACAAGAAAGGGATACAGAAAGAGAAGGCAGAGAAGCTATTTCACAAGGGACTTCTTCTTGAACCATCTTCATCCTGTACATGGCTGGGCTGGTAACAGGGTGGAAGTGGAGGCTCAACAGCTCTGGCTGCGGCACTCCAGGATGACAACAGCAATTTCCGCAGTGGTTTACAATCTATCAGTGGAGCAGACTGGCTCTTGAGGTCCTGCTGAAGGAGACAAGCATTGTGTGGTCCCCACCTGCTGTTAGGTTTGCCCATCCGCCTCCTGTACTGTCTTGTTTCCTGGCTAGTCTCCACACACACTGGGTTTTGGACCCTCAGCCCTGCCTTCTCTGGGCCCTCAGGAGGCTGTTTTCCTCCAACAGCCTGCACTGTCCCTTCCCAAAAACCAGCTCTCAGGAGCAGAGAGACAATAGCTTCTCTGGCACAAGGGATGAGGTCAGGTTGAAGCTCTCCCTGAGGTCTCGGTTCTTGCTCACCCAGCAGCTCCATCAGCCCTGGCCTTGCCATTTCCAGCCACCAAGCCTCAAGGAAGCTGTTTGCCAAACACAACATAACCAGCCACAGCCAATTACACTGGCTTGTCCTCCTCCAGGGATGTGGGAGTGAGGAACAAGCATCCAACACCCAGCATCAAGAGCCTGGGGAAGAGGGGAGAAACCTTTATTGGCCTGAGACCTACCTCAGCTGTCCAAAGACAGGAACCCTGCTCAGAAATCAGGGGCCAGGCTGGAGATCTCAAGGATCCCAGAGAGCAAGGGAGAACAAAGCAGCAGCCTGGGCGAGGCAGGAGCAATGTGGGACCGGCTGGCCCCTGCATCGGCTGCAGCCCACATTAGCAGCCTGCCTGGAGACTGTGTATTAGCTGTGAATTAATGTCCTGCAGAGACTGGGAACCGGGATCATGCAGGGATTAAAGAAGCATTACCCCTTTGTTAAAGCTGATGTTTTTGGGATAATCTGGAAGCTTTAGCTAATACATTATTACAGAAACTCCTTCAATCACAGCGGCAGACAGTAAGCAGATTTGGATATTACTGCATAACTGTGCACAGGCCTGCTGCTGCTGCTGCTGCTGCTATTCTTCTCTGCCTGGGCAGCATCACGTCATGGCTGCATGCATCCTGACCTGGGACCTCTGCAGACAACCCGTGGTGGCCATGTCTCTTAGAAGAGATCTCTGTCTAGAGAAGCTACATGCACAATCAAATGAAGGTTTTTTCCTAATCAGAGTGCTCAGGACTTCTCTGGGGAAAACAGCAACTTTGGAGCTACTCAAGAGGCTTTGCCAATGGAGGAGAGCACTGGGAGCTCCAGCCTGGGTAGAAGGCTCAGCCCACCCAAGCACTCAACAGCAGTGCCATCCAGCTCACAGCTGCAAAGGGATGGACGTGGCTGGGGGATGGAGATGCCTGTTCTCACAGCAGTTGGTGGCCAGGGACAGTGGAGACCTGTGAGAGGCCATTGCAGAGCCAAGCCTGGGAACCCTGGGAAGCTGCTTTGGCCTGATCCC
Organism: Nycticryphes semicollaris; assembly: GCA_013400055.1. Taxonomy (NCBI): domain Eukaryota; kingdom Metazoa; phylum Chordata; class Aves; order Charadriiformes; family Rostratulidae; genus Nycticryphes; species Nycticryphes semicollaris. The sequence continues at coordinate 147,582 of VXBJ01007153.1, read as the reverse complement.
TCCTCCTGCCTGGCAGATCAGCATGGTACAGGGCTGAGTTTGCAGCTGGAGAGCAGGGTGGTGTTGGGAGCAGGCAAGAGGGGCCTTGGATCCCCAAAACAAGCAGACTGAAGCATCTCTGGAGCAGCAGGAAGCTGTTACTGTTGCTGGTGGTACACATCTCCCTTTGATGCTGCTGCTCCATCAGGTCTGGTGCTGCTCGGAAGCCAAAATTACTCCCTTGTGTTTTCTCAGGAGCCGCAACAGGTCTAACACACAATAGCCTTTATTCATCCCAATGTGGACAGCAGCACCAGGATGTGGGGCTTGTGGAAAGAAGCTTCCACTGGTCCCAAATGTGCAGGGCTTCACAGGTGGCTTCTTGGCATCACAATCCCAAGAATCATTGGGACTTTTGTGGAGACACATTCCCAGTTTTCTATTACTCCATCACATATTGTGTCTCCCCAGGTGTGACCACAGGGCTTTTGGGTCTAATTTCTATCAGCCTGGGAAGGTGAGAGAAGCTCGTATGTTCAACAGTTTATCACTGACCTGGACTGTTCAGCAACATTGCAAAATTCTGCTGGGAGAAGTCCCCTGGGCATGGGGCATGGTGTCTGCAGGGTGGCTCATGGAGCAGGAGGCAGGCAGGTTGAAATTAGAGGTGGTGGGAGAAAACAGCAACTGCACCAGTTGCTTCTGTTGGGATATTAGCTTGTTGCTCCAGTAGCGTCCATGCTGCGTGACACCAGCTTCCATGTCTGTGCACCTCTGTGCACCCAATTCCCAAGCCTCACTGTGCTACATCAGCTGAAGGCCACACAGGACACATCATTTATGCATCCTCAAAGCTTATTTTTTGCCGTAGCATCAGCATGAGTCCAAGCCCTCTCCCTGTTCAGGGGGACATGCCCTTCCCCTTCCATGGAGGTTCCAATTTAGGCTGTCCTTCCCCTGTAGGTCTGTCACAAGCCAGAGCCGGGTTTAAGCTTGGTCCCTGCTCATGACCCTGCTGCAATCCTGCCTTGGAGGGTTGCTGTGGCTCCCACAAAGTGATCCCAGAGACAGGGAGGCAGGTGATTAAAGCTGCTGTGCCTGGGATGGAAGGAAGGGCAGTTCTCACTGTGACACATCTCCTAGGAGGGGTGGATGGAGGTGAAGTGGGCTCAAACCTGGAAAGGCAGACCCGAATGTGGCAGTGTGCAGTGTGATGGGACTCGGGCTGGAGCCTGTCTAACAATCCTTTGGGGACAACTGGGAAGAGAAACAGAGAAGATTCAGGTTGCTCTTATTGGAAGATCCACGAGATTGAGCCAAATGCTGTTGAGAAAATAGCTATTAACCTCCAGAGAGCCAACAGAAAGAAAGAGAAAAACACAGTGGGTATAGCGTGGGATGGGAATTGGGAAGCAGAGATGGCTGAGAGTGCACACAGTGCAATGCATGCCCAGGGGAGCCTGTTGGGGATAGGGGCATGGAGGAAATGTGGTGGAGTTGATGGACCAGCCGGCCAAAGAGGGGTACATCCCCAAAATGAAATCCTTGTGCAGAAGCAGGGACCCATGTTCCCAAACTCATCCTCCTCAGGTGGGGAAACAAAAGGCAGGGATGGAGTATTCGAAGCCACAGTCCTGGAACACACAAAAGGTAGCAAATCCCCCAGCCCAGATAATACATCTGGAGTCCTCAAAGAGCTAAAAAGCAAGTGACTAAGCTCTTAGCAATAACACACAATTTCACATCCTCCAACTATTGGACCGGGGGCAGTAAATGCTGGGCCTACATTTTAAAGAAGGCCCCGGGGTGTGCTAGGGATTACAAACCAATAAGCTTTGCTTCAGCACAAGGAAGTGGTAGAAACAATTATGCAGAAGCGTAATTAGAAATCTCGTGGAGCAGGGGTTCCTGAGCTACCATATCCAGCCTCTTCAAACAAGTGTGCATCGCCCAAGCAGCTCCTCTTTTCTAGGGCAGGTTATTCCTAGGTCTGGTCCCCTCATGCTCACACGAGTGGTGCCCATGCAACAGAAAGAACAGATTTGGGCCAGGATGGATGGGCTAGCATCAGGTAGAGCTGCTTCCAAAGCTGTGAGCAGATACCAGGGCTTCGGGGCCACCAGGATCCTTACCAGACAGAGACCAGTCTAAAGACTCTGACAAGATTTTGGCACCAGGTCAGACCCAGGACAACCCAGGGTATGTGGCTTTTTCTTCCCTCTTGATTCCCACAAGATGCTGTGCCCAGCACGGGTGCTCTGCACAAACAAGGGAGCATTTGCTGGGAGGAAGGAGCACATTGAAGCTCAGAAAGGAACCTGCTGTTCATGCACAGACAAGGAAGATGCCATGAGAGTTGTGAGCAGCTCCATCCCCCATGTTTCCATGTGCCTGCGCATCAGGATCCAGTCCCCAGACTGAGGACTGGCTCTCAGTGCTACTGAGGCGCAGGGGTACCACAGTGCTGGAAGGATGCTGGCAGCCACACAGGAAGTTTCCATTTGCTTGTGTTATGTCTTTTCATCCTTTGGGACACTTTTTGCACCTCCCCATATCCATCCAATGATTCTGGGGACACCACAACAAAGGTAAATCCTGCAGAGCTCACCCCTGTTGGAATCAGCCAAAAGCTGAAGTCTTCTCATTTTCTTAGAAAATTGGGCTGAAATATAAGGAACATAAACCAAAAACCCAAATGACCAAACAGCCATCAGCTCCCTGCAGCCAGCCAGGGTGTCTCCAAGTGGGCTAGTTTCACCACCAGGGATTGGACATGCTGCCTTCCACTGATGCTCTTTGGCTGATATTTTTTTGGTGCTAACAATAGGATTGCAAAACAAAAATGTATTACAGGATCGGTTTTGTCACTTCCTCCCCTCCCACTTTCCTAAATAGGTGGAGGGGCATGGAAAAGTCCATGGGGTTTTAAATACCTGACTCAGAATNCCCCCCGAATCTCCCTGTTGTTATGAAGTGAGGGTACAGGCAGGCAGCCAGCACAGAACTACGTTTGTACCCTGTGCTTTTCTTGGTAGAAAAAAGAGCAAGCACCTCCCTCAAGGGCCTCCTCTGACTGCCTTGTGCCCTCGGGCATTTGTGCACCTTTCTCTATAGCATTTGCTTTGCACAGGGCACCGCAGAGACTGCAGGCTTGTCTGGAGGGACGCTGGTCTGCAAATCCCCACTGCAGCTTCCCGCAGTGTATGCCCAGGGGCCTGAGGACAAGAAATCAGGAGGGACACCTCCTACACTCCCTGCTCTTAACTGTTGAAAAAGTAGGACAGGTCTCCTAGGCTCTCCTGTGCTTCCACCCCTCCCAGCATCTCTCCAGTTCAATCTCTCCTAACCCTGCCCTCTCTTGCTCTATCAATGTAATCCTCAAACTCAGCAGTGTCCCCAATTTAACTGCACCCCCTCTGAGCAGGGCCCGTCTGCTCTCTCACGGGACACTAATACTGCAGTGTGGAGTCACAAAGAGCAAAGGAAGGGCAGGGCAGAGGAACACATTGCCCAGCTTGGACACTGCCCCTTCAGCCCAGATAAAACCACCACTGCAGGCAGCTCAGGAGCTGCTTGGTGCTTGATGAGGCACTTCCGCTCTCAGGCATCCCCAGGATAGACAAGAAGATGATGAGCACCATGCATACCACCAAGGGATCTGGTGCTGGTGACCCTGCAGAGCTGACATGGTTGAGTGATGAGGTTGCAGTTGTGCTGTCCTCCCTGTATCTCCTATGCCTTTTGTAGTTGCACCAACACAACTGTCTGTGAGGCCACACTGAAATGGTTTGAGTTTTGCACAAGGGCCAACAGCTGAGCTTTCACTTGGGACCAGCCCTGCTTGAGCCTGAGGGGCTCTGAACCCACAGGGCAGCACCTGCACAGAGCAGAGGAGCCGGGGGAGCACAGGGTCCCCTTCCCACTTGCATTTCACCAGCCTGTGAAATATCAGGCTGTGCCTTGCATCCTGCCTTCCTGGGCTGCCACCTCCCACCATGGAGCACCCCAGTGACACCAGCACACTGCCCCTTTCACCTCTTCACCACTTACAAGGGGCCAACCCATTCCTGGCACCACTTCACAAAACCCTTTGCCTGCCGCTCTTCAGCCCACTCCAGGTCCGAGTGACACTGCTGTAATCAGGCCAAGAGATTAAATTTTGTAAACAAAACATAATGTGATCAGGTTCACTCAAAATATCTCACTGTGAGCCAGGCCAATGCTCTCCAGTGTTTTTATTTTCTCTGCTGGTCTACCCCTTTGCTTGAAGATGTGTATCTGGCACACACAGCCCTCTCTAACTCTGGTGGCACTTCCCATGCTTGGCTCCACTTGCATTGCTTTCATGTCTCACGCACACAGACATAGAATTTTCTGCGTGGGAGAGACCACGGTTTCTTGCCATGCAGCACCAAATTCCCTTTCCTTCATCCTTTACCAAAGGCTGCAGCTCCCTGTGGCAATCCTCCAATTCACAGAGCTGTCTCCATGGAATGTCTTGGTTTCCGAAAGGCTTTCCTTGCTCCCTGTTGGCTGGGTCATGGTCGTTTTGGCAGGAACCTCAGTTGGCTGGCTGGGATCTCATTATCCAAACCTGTCTTCTGAGTTGCCTAATGACATTAGTTTTATTTCTTGTTATAGAGAAGACCTAGACACCAAGATTGCTTTTTCTTCTTGGCCCCTAGATCTTGCAGCAAAGGAGATCTTTGTGACTAAAGCATTGATTACTCTGGGCTAGGACAAGGCTCATAGGAGGGGTAACAGGAGTAAAGTCCCCCCATGGTGATGACTCTCCCCATTATTCCCTAGGAACAGACTGCCCTGAGAGACTGGTCCCTATCCTCTCCAGTCCTCACCTGGTTTTTCACACCTCGNGCTGAAGTCTTCTCATTTTCTTAGAAAATTGGGCTGAAATATAAGGAACATAAACCAAAAACCCAAATGACCAAACAGCCATCAGCTCCCTGCAGCCAGCCAGGGTGTCTCCAAGTGGGCTAGTTTCACCACCAGGGATTGGACATGCTGCCTTCCACTGATGCTCTTTGGCTGATATTTTTTTGGTGCTAACAATAGGATTGCAAAACAAAAATGTATTACAGGATCGGTTTTGTCACTTCCTCCCCTCCCACTTTCCTAAATAGGTGGAGGGGCATGGAAAAGTCCATGGGGTTTTAAATACCTGACTCAGAATGAAGAAAAAACCAAACCAAAACAAAACAGAAAGCCACAACCATCTGACAAAGACTTCTTTGTAATACCTTTTGTGACAAAGCCCCCTGCAAGGAACCTCTGGCCCTCGGGACCCATCAGCAGAGGTTCTGATGCTCAAAGAGTACCTCTTTGCCTGCTCCAGTCCTTTGGAGCTCAACTGTNCTCTTAACTGTTGAAAAAGTAGGACAGGTCTCCTAGGCTCTCCTGTGCTTCCACCCCTCCCAGCATCTCTCCAGTTCAATCTCTCCTAACCCTGCCCTCTCTTGCTCTATCAATGTAATCCTCAAACTCAGCAGTGTCCCCAATTTAACTGCACCCCCTCTGAGCAGGGCCCGTCTGCTCTCTCACGGGACACTAATACTGCAGTGTGGAGTCACAAAGAGCAAAGGAAGGGCAGGGCAGAGGAACACATTGCCCAGCTTGGACACTGCCCCTTCAGCCCAGATAAAACCACCACTGCAGGCAGCTCAGGAGCTGCTTGGTGCTTGATGAGGCACTTCCGCTCTCAGGCATCCCCAGGATAGACAAGAAGATGATGAGCACCATGCATACCACCAAGGGATCTGGTGCTGGTGACCCTGCAGAGCTGACATGGTTGAGTGATGAGGTTGCAGTTGTGCTGTCCTCCCTGTATCTCCTATGCCTTTTGTAGTTGCACCAACACAACTGTCTGTGAGGCCACACTGAAATGGTTTGAGTTTTGCACAAGGGCCAACAGCTGAGCTTTCACTTGGGACCAGCCCTGCTTGAGCCTGAGGGGCTCTGAACCCACAGGGCAGCACCTGCACAGAGCAGAGGAGCCGGGGGAGCACAGGGTCCCCTTCCCACTTGCATTTCACCAGCCTGTGAAATATCAGGCTGTGCCTTGCATCCTGCCTTCCTGGGCTGCCACCTCCCACCATGGAGCACCCCAGTGACACCAGCACACTGCCCCTTTCACCTCTTCACCACTTACAAGGGGCCAACCCATTCCTGGCACCACTTCACAAAACCCTTTGCCTGCCGCTCTTCAGCCCACTCCAGGTCCGAGTGACACTGCTGTAATCAGGCCAAGAGATTAAATTTTGTAAACAAAACATAATGTGATCAGGTTCACTCAAAATATCTCACTGTGAGCCAGGCCAATGCTCTCCAGTGTTTTTATTTTCTCTGCTGGTCTACCCCTTTGCTTGAAGATGTGTATCTGGCACACACAGCCCTCTCTAACTCTGGTGGCACTTCCCATGCTTGGCTCCACTTGCATTGCTTTCATGTCTCACGCACACAGACATAGAATTTTCTGCGTGGGAGAGACCACGGTTTCTTGCCATGCAGCACCAAATTCCCTTTCCTTCATCCTTTACCAAAGGCTGCAGCTCCCTGTGGCAATCCTCCAATTCACAGAGCTGTCTCCATGGAATGTCTTGGTTTCCGAAAGGCTTTCCTTGCTCCCTGTTGGCTGGGTCATGGTCGTTTTGGCAGGAACCTCAGTTGGCTGGCTGGGATCTCATTATCCAAACCTGTCTTCTGAGTTGCCTAATGACATTAGTTTTATTTCTTGTTATAGAGAAGACCTAGACACCAAGATTGCTTTTTCTTCTTGGCCCCTAGATCTTGCAGCAAAGGAGATCTTTGTGACTAAAGCATTGATTACTCTGGGCTAGGACAAGGCTCATAGGAGGGGTAACAGGAGTAAAGTCCCCCCATGGTGATGACTCTCCCCATTATTCCCTAGGAACAGACTGCCCTGAGAGACTGGTCCCTATCCTCTCCAGTCCTCACCTGGTTTTTCACACCTCGCTCTCAGCCCATCTCTTCAATCTGTCCCTCCTGCACTTTGTCATTTCACAGCTCTGTAATCCAGACACCCTCCACCCATTTCTGAAACAAGCCCCTGGGCAGAGGAACTGGGTGCTGCCCCTGGGCCATCACACCATCATTTTTGCAAGAGGCCACACCAGGTCTCCCTCCCAGACCAGGGCAGGGAGATATCTCCATGTCACCCATTACAAGTCCAGTGCCAAGTGCCTGGAGGTGGCCACCCCATTTCTCAGGGGCTGAGACAGTCTATCTCTGGGTCACTTCACATCATCACTGGCCCTGGCAGAGGGCAGGGTCCAGTTCCAGCAGTACAAGGCCAGCTCCTGTCCTGTGGCAAGCCACCAGTGATGCATATTGCAGGTGGTGGCCATGGACTCGTTTGCCTGTCTTGCTCCCTCATCCCCTTGCTTGCCAGGATCGCTTGCACGTGGGCTGTGGTGCCTTTTGGGGACCCTTGCACTGTGCCAAGGGAGCTTTTTTTATCTTCACAGGAATGAAAACCTTTCCCGAATCAAAGTGCTTGAGTGGTTTTGAAGATTTTCCTCTGGACATTAAATAAGTCTGTTTGCAAGCATGCTGAAGCTGGAGATTCTGGTGGAACAGTGACTGGGCTGCCAGGGACCACTGGACCAGGTTAGTGGTCCTGGGGCTACCTCAAGCCAGGCACTTTGGTGACCTCAGCAAGCCTGAGGCCAAAGGAACCATCTCAAAATTCACTCTCTAAAACAAAGCCCGCCCACACAGGGCTTTTCTCATTCATTTCTGACTGGCTGCATGCTGGCAATCCTGCAACATGAAAGGCAACCAACAAAGGAACGTTTTAGAGATATTATAGATGTTCAAAGGGTACCCTTCTCAATAAGATGCTGCATAAATCCTCAAGTCTCCAGGACCCACAGGGCCCATCTGGAAGGGAAAAATAAATGTAAGTCCCTGTGCAGCAAATGAGTCTGAAGACAACCTCACTTCCTGGAGGAAACTGCCCAGACTTAGTTGCTCTGCTTTGAGATGCTGGATGAACGGTAGATGTTGAAGGACTAGAGGCAATCTTGGGAACAGGCAGACATGCTTTTGTGTTCTGGGACTCATCAGAACAGGCAGTACCTACCAGCATGCCCTAGGGAACAGAGATTGCCCGGGAAGCCAGTATGCATGTAGATTATTTGTTGTTTGATATTTTCCCTTTAATGCTTTTGTCCTAAAATAAATATACAAAAGTTCAGTGCCCTGCAGGTTGTGTCTGTTAGCAAGAGAAACGGATGACTGAGTCAGTTATTGGTTTGGAGCAATCGATGCTATTTGTTTACCAGGATGGGCAAAGTCTAGTCTCCCTGGACACATCTTGCTCACAGCTCCTCGTGAACCTGCCCCCAAAGCTATCTTGCCACCCTGCCCACATACCCCTGCCACCTCTGCTCTGCCTCCCTGGCCTTCCTGCTTGTGGGGGGACCCCACTCACTTGTGCGGCAGCAAGAAAACCAGTTGACACACTGCTGCAAGGGCCAAGAGTCTCCAGGGCTTTAGGGACCAAAGTATTATAGAATCATAGAATCACTGAATCACAGAATCATAGAATGGTTTGGGTTGGAAGGGCATTAAATATAATCCAGTTCCAACCCCCCTGCCATGGGCAGGGACCCCTCCCAGTAGAAAGCTCTGAGCTGTAAGAGCATCCCAGAAGGGACTTCCCAATGAGGTCAGCCAAGATCATAGAATCATAGAATTGTTATGGCTGGAAGAGAACTTTAAGATCATCAAGTCCAACCATTACAATCATGGAATCATAGAATGGTTTGGGTTGGAAGGGTCCTTAAAGACAATCCAGTCCCACCTNTGCTGAGGATTCCAGAGCTGGATGGAGTATTCCCAAGTACTTTGTCAAGGGGCATAAAGAGGTGAAGTCCCACACTGAATCTCAGCCTGGGGGAGTGATGCTGAGGGATAAGGGCATGTGCTTTGCACTCTGTGTCGGAAACGTCTCCATCATCCTGACACTTGGGCACAAGCAGGGGGTGGAAATGGTGGGCCTCACTATACAGCATAGTGATGCTCACTCCATGAATCTCATCCCCAGTATGCCACTTATGTATCTCAGGTCCAGCTGGTGCCCCACACCAGCACAGGCACCCTGGCACATCCATCATCCCCATGTGAAGATCCTGACATGAGGATCCCATACTCCAGAGTGGTCTCGGTTCAGGCCCATTGTCTCCCTTAGGGATATGTTATTTCTGCAGGGGACTGGAGCAGTTCCATTGTGGTCAGTCCATGCAGGGGTCCCACTGCTGGGAACTGTGTCCCACAAGAGAGGGTCTCGATTAGACTTTTTCAGCAGAGCCCAGCTTGTTTGTCACTTGTTTAGCACTCCATTCCCCTTGGAGTCCCACTTAAATATCTCTGGATTTTGCCCTGGAGTTTGTTTGCTCTGGGATATTGCAGAGCAAACAAAGAGATGAGATAAAGGGGCATCATCATCCTGTCAGAGCAAACACAACCCTCCAACCACCACCAGAGCAACTGCAAAAGCCGCACAGGTCCACCACTGCTGTCACTTCCCACCTCAGCCCCTCACTGTCCCCAAGCCTCTGCCTGTGTTCCTACTTGGTGTTGTAGGGAGGCCACATGCCAGCCCCAGTGGGCGGCAAACTGACCTCTCACCAGACACTGCGCTCATAGTCTCAGTTCTTCTCCATTGCCAGCTCTGGTCTCCTCCATCCATGAGGTCCCAGTAGCAGGGCTGCTTGCTCCTGCACTCCACATCCACAGTGTTTCTATTCTCCTGATGCTCATGGCGCCTCTGGATCCCTGTCCTCCACCTCCCTTCTCCTTTGTTGTCTCCATCCATTAACATTGCCTTGGGCCTCTACCTCTCAGCCTGTCCCTGCCATCTTCTGCCAAGTCCATGCTGACCCTGAGCTCTCCATCCTCTGGTGTCCATACGTGAGGTTTTTCTGATCCTGCCATAGTCCCTGCCCCGTGGTTGGTACCTAGCACCCTCCCTGCCATGATGCTTGCCCCTGATGCAACCCTGAGCCCTACAGAAGCATGTGTGACAGCACAGCTGGCCACGAGTCCCCAAAACATGTCTGCCCTGCCAAGAGAGTGGGTGAGTGGAGCTCAGCCTCTTTCTTTCTCTGCAGGCTGAGCATATCCTCTCCTGCCCAGCCCTGTGGGCAAGTCAGATTGTGAGCCAAGTTTCCTGCTGTTTTGTCTCTGGACCTCCATGTAAGTCACACTGGGCAGTGCAGGTCTGATCTGGTCTCCTTCTACCCAAGTTTCCTCCTGCCTCCCTCCAACTGCAACCAAAAAGCAGGATCTTGTGGGGAGGGGCCACAACTGCCCCAACGGCCGGCCAACAACTCCTTTTTGGAGGATGTGGGAAACTCTTCCATAGATGCCTGCTTGCAGAGACTGTCTCCAGGGCTGGACTATCTTCCAGCAGCTGCTGGAGGCTGGCTGGAGGTGGATTTACAAGCAGAAGACCATTGGATCTTAACAAAAGCAGGAAATGGGTGTAATTCTCCTTGAGGAGGAGGTATGAATAGCAGATACCCCAGAGGAGGTGAGGCCAGCTTAGAAAGCAGCAGGGATGTGGTAGATTCAACTGATGCTTGAAAAGCTATGCTTCCAGAGAGCTTTCCTCTCCCTGCTCTTCTTCAGCTTCTCCTTCCTTTGGGCCAGATCTGCCAGACCCTCAGCAGCTCCTGTGCCAGCAGGACATGAACCCACCAGTGTTCTGGACAAGTAATGGCTGAAAGTGCCTTTTCCTATGACCTGCACCCTGCCAAGTTCAGGGGTCTAGGGATGGGAAGGCAGCAAAGGGGGCCAGACGACCTCACACACCTCATGCATAGCACAGCTCACTGCTTAACACACTGGAGCCCCTGTGCTAAGCCCTGTGAGAAAGAATTGGAGTCTGCAGGGGAATAAAGAGAGTGCCAGAGGCAGGGGACAGGAGGGAGACCACTACAGCCCAAATCCCTGCCATGTGCATGGTTCTGGGAAGAGCAGGAGCTGCCCCTTAGGGGTGGCTCCCAGCCCAGGGAAGCAGAGCATCTCCACAAGCTTCCAATAGTCTGAGAGTTCCTAGGAAACTCCTCTCAAGTCTGAATCCCAAGATCAGGCTCTGACTGCCAAAGCTCAATTTGCCAGCAGGGTTTCATATTTGGTGCTCTGCTGTTTCTACTTGAAAAAATGCCTGGTGCTGCAGAGGATGGGTGGAGATTGGAGAAACCTTCCTGTTCTCTGCAAAAGTCCTCCTGAACCCTGAAGCAAGAGTTTGATTAATCATTGCTTGAATAATTACAGGGCACTGCAGACAATCTGTTCCCAATAGCCTGTGAAGGGAATGGATGAGATGGACAATTTGGCCCCTGAGGCCAGGGGAGGTCACTCACCCCAGCCCATTCTCACATCAGCCTCAGAGTTGCTTCCAAAAGATGGATTAAATGGTTTCTTTTTAAAAAAAGCTGTTTAATCTCTTTGCAAAAGCTTGAGCAATGCTGTGAGCCCATAATTTCCCTGAGAAAAGCTCTTCCAACCTTCAACTGCTTTCACCACTAGGACATTGGCTTTCAATTCAAGGCTGAATCTGCCTCTTTCCAGCTCCAGCCCTGCTCCTGTTACACCTTTCTGTAGGATTTAACGGTTCCCCACTATCTTTTCCATGTGGGAGAACATAGGCTGGGTCCTCAGATCTCCTGACAACATAGTTTTTAATGACCATCACATCATTAGGCCTGCCTTTCCATCCTGTGGTTGGGTCTGTGGTGCTCCTTCAAGTTCTCCTGCTTATTTTCCTGCCTTCCTCCAAGTGCGAGTGCCAGAAGCAGTGTTTCAGCTGTGAGCTATTTACCTGTGCACCCCCTTCAGACACCCACAGCAAGACGAACCAAGTTCACTTTGGGGTACCACTGATCCGTAATTCCTCTTCCATGGACAAATCTGCATTGCTGGATGAGGCAGATACTCCTGGGAGGGCTTCACACGAGCTCCCTTGGTTGCTGGTTAAAAGCCAGTGTTCTTATCTCCACCCAGTATGGGCATGCCTAGAGTCATTGCTTTCCCAAATCTAGCCTAGGGGCCTTTCCAAGATCTAAGCTCAATATGCAAGCTTAATTTCCAGATACATTCCTATGTTCATCTGTATTGAAATGCGCCCTGACCATTTAACCAGGTGATTCTGCATGAAACCATCCCTCGTTCCTTTCTCTCTCATCACTCTCAGTGTCATTTTCAAGCTTCACCAGCAAATATTTCATATCTTCATCTACATCATTGATAAAAATGTTTAATAGCAGTGGACAAAGAACGGGTCCCCACGGGGAGGTAGGTAGAAATAGTGCTACTTACTGATATCTACCCATTAGCAACTACCTCTGAGATCTGCCAGGGAAGCGTTTTTAATCCATCTAATATGTGCCCTGTTAATTCCTTATAATGCAAGTTTTAATCAAAATGTCAGGTGGAAGTAAGTCAAATGCCTGGGAGAGATCTGAGTGTACTATATCAACACAATTGCCTTTCTCAACCAGACTGGTAATCCTGTCGGAAAAAAGATAACAGGTTTGTGTGAGAAGCCCCATCACCCGTGCTATCACACTGGCTGCACCTCCTGATTTTGGGGACCTCACATCACCATTTGTTTCTCCACCCAGGGATCCATGTGTGGACCGAAAAACCACCAGAGACCAGCAAATGCCCTTGAGCAATACCTTTTCCTAGCTCATACCCATGTTTTTTCCTCATTTGCAGTGATATTTTGGAGGAGGTGGTCCTCGAGGAAAAGGATAAGTTTTGGAGGCCGGATGAAGAGGTCTGTGATCCTCAGACCCAAGGCTCTGTCCCAGGAGGAGTTTCCAGGATGGCAGTTGTGGAGCCTATGCGGCCCTGAGATGAGAGGTGGGCTGAGAACTGTGGGAGGACAAGAGCTCAGGGGCTTCCCCGGCTTGCAAGATCTTTCATCCTCTGTCACCATGAAGCTGGGCCAGATCTGCATTTGCAGCAGCCCACAGACGCTGCCTCTGTTGTCTTATTTTTGTTATTTTTGAGAGGATATTTTAGCGCTGAGCACATTCCCTCCTGTTGCCATGGCAGCCGTGACAAGGGTTATATACCGTGAGAAAAATACCAAAATTAATGAGTGAGCGAAAGTGCAGCCGAGAGAAAAACAAGGTTAAAAAAAGTGTTAAAACAGTAATAAAAACAATCTCCCAATAATTCACCAGCGAGCATCCCACAGGCGAGATGGGCAGTGACCATCTGAGTCCTTCAGCCCCTCCATTGATCCTGGTGTGGGGGTCAGATGCCCACAGCCCATGGCCAGCGCATCATCTGGCTGGGCTCGCCAGCCTAGCGTGGTCCGAGTGCTGCTCTTCTCCTGCAGCATCCCACTCCAGCTCTGGCTCCAGCTGAAGCCACGCAGCGTCTTCCCCCGCAAACCTGCAGCCCTTCATTACGCAGTAGACATGCGGAGAAGTTCTTTAATGTGCTCATTTCCTCGCATTTGGGTTTTGAGGATCTTTTTGTTTTTAATTGTAGAAACAAGCAAATTGTCAGAACATCTGTGTTATTAGCATTTGCTGCCCAAATCCGCGCTGCTGCTTCTCCTGCAGAGCCCAGAGCTGATGAGAGAGAGAACAGAAGAGCCTTTGAACTCCTTGCAGCAGACAGCAGCCAGGTTGCTGCGTGTGTGTGTTGGGGAGGGGGTATTTATTCTCTTGTAAGGTTCATTTGCTCTCCGTGTTTCCCTTTTTTCTCACTTTCCCAGAGATTTAGCTGGATGCTCTTCCCTCGCAGGCTTTGTTCTTCTGACAAGGCCCCACTGGCACCACGAAGCAGCTGTCTCTGCATGATGCCAGAGCATCCAGGCACAGGGTACCCGCTGCACTGGGCAAACCAGCACCTCCAGCACATCTCTAGGGTCTGCAGCACTGCCAGCACTGGGGCATGTGGGTGGGAAGGGTCTAGAAGGTCTCATTAATCTCTCAGAGGCCAAAGCAGCAGTTTGATGGTTTCCCATTGCTCAGACTCGGTCTGCTTTTTGGGAAATGATGGAGACAAGGTAAGGACCAGTGACTCACACTGTAACACCCAAACAAAGGTAAGACAGGGAATGGCAATGCCAGCGTCAGGCTTTCCTTGCTATCAGAGGGCAAGGAGGAGCCCAGTGGGCAGAGGAAGAAAGTAAAGACAGGTTAATTGCTCCTGCTAGGCCTCTCCTCTGGGCTGGAGAGTGATGGCTCCCCAGACTGGGACGCTTTTTCCCATTACTGTCTCAAAGCCTGGACCTGCCACTCAGAAGCACGCCTGATGGCAGGCACTGGTTGCCCACAAATAGGTGGCATTGAGTAAAGTGCCTGCATGCACAGCTTCCCCAGTGGCTCCCCACACAGCCTGTCTATCAACTACCTGTGCCTTTTGCAAAACAGAAACCTTTGGTCCCCAGTGATCTCTTTAAGTTTGCCTTCGCCACTCCACAGCCAGCCTTGGATCCGTAGGGTCACTTCATCATCTCTCCCCTTTGCTACAGCTCTCCATCCCTCCAAGGAGGGCTGCTGGTGGCTGATTAATTAAATCTCACATTGTCCCCAGAGAGTTTCATTCCCTTTCTCTGTCCAGATCTCCGGCTTAGGCTCTATCAGCAGAGTAAACGCTGACAAACCCCACAGCTCCTTTCCCTGCCCTTCCATGGTGGGCTTTGACTTTCCCTGGGTTCTCACTTCACATCTCCTGCTAAACTGGCTTCATAAGAATTGACACCCATATAAAAAAACAACTAACCAACATATAGACATGGAAAAGCTGACATCTCTGCAGGAGGAGAGGTGGCTCTACTTACAGAAAACACCTCGCAGGAGAGCAGGGTTTTCCACTCGGAAGGGATGTCTCTCCAGCCCCTTTCTCCTGCTCAGCAGGAAAACAGGGGCTAAGCTCCCTTCTTGCCGGGGCGGGGGGGGAAAGGAGGGATTTGGGGTGAGCTGGAGCCAGGGCTGCTCCGAGCAGGCAACCTCTAGATGGTGCAGTCATGTCAGCCGAGCCGAGCATGTGTACAGCGAAGGGAGCTGCGCTACAGGTTGGCGTAACTCAGCGGGAAGCAACACTCCCAACCTCATACTGCTGCGGCGAAGCAGAAAGGACTTTCCAGCATCCTGGAGAGAAATCCGCACTGCAAGCCACCAAGAAGGAAGGTGCTGAATGGTGAGGGAGCCCTGCGGCCCCCGTGAGGAGCTCAGCCCCTCACAGGGTGCTGAGAGACACCCCAGCATCTCCAGCTGGGAACACTTCAGGCTTTTGGCAGGGCCAGACTGCAGACCCAGCCCACTGTCAGGGAGTACTGTCTCTCCTCACAGGAGCACAGAGACCATGGAGAGAAAGGGTACCACTGGGGCACGATGTCCCAAATCCCCCTGGGACCTGTGCTTGCCCATCCGAGGTCCCAAGGGGAAAGTGTGACCCCAGCTGAGGTAGCACAGCTTGCAAAGGTATGGTGAGGGTAGCCAGGAGCTTGCAGGCTCCTTTGGGAGCTTAAAGATACTCTCTGCTCCCTAGTCCCAGACACCCTGCAATACAACCATGAATCACCCAGGTGTGGCGGGAGGCGATAGTTGCTTTTCCTGGTGACACTACCTCACCCGGGTAGGGCTGCTGGAGCCAAAGCTTGTAGCCTGCCAGGAGCCCTCCTTGGCTGGGGAGGACTGGGGGGATCCGAGGAGGGGTGGGCACAGCCCCCCGCGGTGGGCTCTCCCACATAGAGGGGTCCTTGCCTTAGCACAGTAGGGTACACTGCTGGCTGGCCGCCTTTCCTGCTGCAGGGGCTTCGGGGTGTGAAGAAATGTCTTTTTACTAGATGTAAAAAAGAAATGAATGAATGAATGAATGAATGTATAAAAGCACTGGGAGGGGATCAAAAGGGGAGACCAATCCCATCCTTGAGCGAAGGGGTTTCTGGTGTAAGGGGGTCCCAGGGGGCTGTGGGGACCCCTCCCTTTTCCACTGCTGTTGGGGCTAAGCGGTGCCCGCAGCCCGGATCCGGGCGGGCGGCTCTGCTCGGTTACCGATGCCCGTTCGGCCCGGCCCGGCTGGGGATCTGATAAGGAGTCGGAGCTCCACCTCCCCGTGGTGGCGGCGAGAGGCGGAGGCAGCAGGGANTTTTTTTTAATTTGTTTTTCATCCGTGGATAACGATCCAGAGGAGCCGGGGGGTGGGGGGAGCCCGGTCCCGGCGGGAAGCAGGTGATGCAGCCGCCGTTGGATCAGCGCGCAAGGGGCCGGTACGGAGCGCAACGCCGTGCGCATCCAAGTAAGAGCTGCGGCAGGGCCGGGAGCCCCCGCCCGCGGAGAGCTGCGGAGCGGTGCGGGATGCCCCGGGTGGGAACCCCGCCGCTGTGCGGGAGCGCGAGGCCGGGCGGCGGCGGGAGCGGCGCTGGCGAGCATCCCCGCTGCCCTCCGCGCTTCTTCGCGCCGGGGTGCGCGGGGGGCGGCGGCAGCCGGGCGCGGAGCTCCGCGGACAGAGGCGGCAGGCGGCTCCCGGTTACCGGTCCCACCCGGCGCTGCCACTTGTTGTGCGGAGCGGCGCGGAGCGGGGCAGGGTGGGCGGCGTGGGGTGGCAGTGGGTGCGTGGCTGTGTTGGGGTGAGCGTGGTTTTTGATTTTTCCCCGTCGGGGCGATGGCTGTCGGTGGGTGTCCTCTCCCTCATCCACCCCTGGGTGTGTTCGGCCGGGGCAGGAGCGCGGCTCGGGGTGCGTTGGTGCGTGGGAGCGGGAGAAGTTGCGGGTGTTCTGGGAGCCGGGGCAAGCGCTGGGTGCTGCAGGGCTCTGTGTGTGTGTTTGTATACGCGTGTGCGTGAGAGGAGCGGGGCGAAAGGGTCTGGCAGGTCTAACACCCCTGTGTGTCCGTGACGGGGGTGTCCCCGCGTGTGCCACTGGGCTGTGGGTTCCAGGAACGGCTTGCATGTCGAGGCGCGGGCTGCGTGTGTGTGCGGGGAGCTGGGGTGTGCGTTTGTGTTACAGAGGGGTGTGTGTGCGTTTGGCAGCGGGGTGCGCGGGCCTGTGCCTTAAAAAAAAATAATCCCCGTTTCCCTGCCTGGACGCGAGTGTGAAGCCTGTGCCGGGGGAGCGGCTCCCGTCTGTTTTCCGCGGGCGGCTGCGTGGGTGCGTGTATGTGTGTGTGTGTGTTTGCGGGGTGCGTGTATGTGAGGGGAGGCGGGAGGTGCCCCGTTCTTCTCCCGGGGCTCGCCGGTGGCCGGAACCGGCGGTGCCGGGTGTTGCGGGAACCTCAGCCCAGGCTACCCCGCCGGGGGCCGGGGAGCGGAACCATCCTCCCACTCAGCCGGCGGGGGCGGGTGGGGGCGAGGAGCCACGGTTCTCTCCGGCAGCCTGCGAGGTAGGGGGTCCACTATTCCCCTTCCGGAAGGCTCCCCCAGGCCCTCCAGGCTGCGATCCTGGAGGAGAGCTGCTGTCGCTGCTGCCGGCTCCCTGCGGCCCTAGCTGGGTGTTTCAGGCCCGCGATATTTTTACCTTCCTCCAGGCCGGGATGGCGAGTGGGTTAGTGACAGGGGGAGGACAGGAGCCCACAGGATCCCAGAGTGTCTAGGGGGGACCCCCGGGGTGGGAGGATGGGGGCTGCCACCCTGGTGAGATTCTGACAGGTCTCTGCCTTGCTGGCTGCTACAGTTGGAAAGGATGTAGGGAAGGAGGCAGGAGGCAGGAGGAGGGAGAGCCCCAGGCTTCACCCTCTTTTCATCACTGTGCAGATCCTAAGAGATGATTTTGGGGTAAGGCTGTTCACGAGTGGCTTCCCCCTTGCGGGGTGCGCCAGCTCAGGGAGTTTGGGCCCTGCTTGCATAAATGCCGCGCAGCCACAGTGCAGCCAGAGATGGAGGAAACCATGGGACATGCCACAAAATGCCCAGGATTCAGCTCTATCCATACTTTTGATGTAGGACTGAACATCAGTGGCTGGTTTCGGGACAATATGATCCTTGATCTCAGCCCATCGCGTGGAGTGGAGCCATGATTAGCATTTGCTGCTTGCTGGGATGAGCGTCAGAGCAGAGCTTGGGAGAAGGGGTGTAAAGGCGGGGGGCGGGAGAAGGATTAGTGCTTGTGTGCTAAGTACAAGGTTTGGATAGACTTGTAAGCATGGCTCCGAGCCATGCAATCAGCCGTTGGGAGCAATAAGAGGGTGGACTTTGGTGCCCGTTCCCAGGGCGGTGCTGCCTTCTGTGGAATGAGGCCAAGGGGCTGTGGGAATCACAGGGAGCAAAGGCTTGTTCAAGCAGTTGCTTAAATTCTCAGCAATAATCTCTCTCATTAGGGTGTTGTGTGGTGGCTTGTTGTCGTTTGTTAGGTGGGTTTTTTTTTTGGGGGGTGAGGGGAGGGATAGCTGAATTCTGTAGGATTTTGCATGCCACTGTCCTCTGAGGGCTTCCCAGTCATGCATTAAGCAGCGTGACTAACGCCTCTCTCATGTGGTTCAGTCTCTCTCACACTCTCTCTGTAGAGAGAATTGTGTGTGTGAAGGAATAGTTGTTTTGGGAGGGGTTTTTATTTTTAAGTGCTCTGTGCTGCTCTGTCAGCAGGTCAGAAAAAGGTGCCTTGCACCGGAGAATAAAGTGTGGGATGGTCCTTAGATCCCATGGGAAAATAGCCCAATGCCTTGGACTGGCCCCTGGGAAGCCTCTGTCTCCTGCACAGACGTGCTTTTTCCTGGTGATGGAGGCTTCTACCTCCTCCTCTTCACACCCAGCTCTGGGCTTTCATGTCTGTGCTGTGTCATTCGCACCCCGAGGCACCAAACAGGATTTCTTACCCCGGTGAACCTGGGGCCCCTTGAACCCATTGGCAATCCCCTGTGGGGCTATGGTTCCACTCGGCTTCCCAGGTCCTCTACTCCTCCAGCCTCCCTCCTGTGGGAGTTTCCTTCACTTGCAGGAATGGGGCTTGGAATCAGGCTCCAGCCCCTTTAATGGAGGAGAAATCATGGGTGCTGAGCACCGTTGGGTGACTCCCTTCCTCCTCCTCCTGGCATTTCCAGCTCCCTCCTGGCTCAGAGCCATGTGACGCATTGGGACTTTCACCTTTACCTGCGATCTTCCACCTCACATCAAGGCTTAGTCAGGATGGCACTACGTCATCAGCTGTCGTGGCCCAGTCTAGTGCAAACAGGCTTGTGCAAACAGACCAGTGGCGGGCATGGGTGTCTCCTGGCTGGGGCATGCTCTGGGAGTGCCTTCCCAGGCACTCTTCCCTTCTCCCTCTCCTTGCCATATGACCATTTCCAACGGGATCGCCAGAGAATGGAGTGGTGAAGCTCAGCACGGGTTCAGGCATCCCATGAAAGTAGATCAATGCATGTGGGAAGGGTCCAGTGTGACCCCACATGTGTGCTGTGAGCATGCACATGTGTGTCCTGGCATATGCAAGTACCCCTGTGCAGAGTGACATCACACACATGCACAAGCAGAGGCGGGCAAGGTGTCCTGGTTTGCAGTAAAATAGTGCCCACGCAGGCACACGTGTGTCTGGGTGTGCACACACGTGCGCTGAGGGCAGGAAGACAAAGCAGTGTCTCTGGTGCAGTCACGGGTGTGCTCCTCAGAGTGCATGCACACATGTCACACAACTGCATGCCCTGCTAGGACACTTGTATTCATACTTATTCTTCCTACAGGCACACAGTCGTGTTCTGGGCAGATGCACAGGCGGATACACAGACACATGTATGTGTCTGTGTGTTCACACCTTGCTGGGTTTTGCCTGTACTGATGCAGAAATGCGCTGTGTGTCTGCTCAGCCTCTTACCTACTCACCCCCATGCAGTGATGGAGAAAGTCATGTTTGCTTTTTCCCTTCCTCCTGAGGACATACATCTCAGAGGTATCTGCCTACAGTGCCGGTCTGGACAGTTATGCATGTCCTCGGCAAGGTGGAAATCCCTCTTCTCTCCATGAAGGATGCAGGACAAGGAACAGAGTCAAGTTAGGCTTCAAGGCCATAGTTTCATCCGCAGAAACAGATATATTTTCACCTGTGGAGGGAGAGCTTCTATCTCCATGCCACTGATGAGGCACTCATCCATGGGGAACCAAAAGGGGTGGTGGGACTGGGAGCTGCTGGCTTGTGGGAAGTGCCAACAGTTCAGGATTCTTCACTTGTTGAGAATCTGTACAATGCCAGGGGAAACAGGACTTGCTGTGTGGCACCATGAATGGTGAAGGAGTGCTTGCCTCTGGTATGGAGAGAGGGAATGATGAGAGTGATAAGAGGTTGTTGCTGCTGCAGGGCCGTGGCAGATGCTTCTGCTTGTTGATTTTAGGGCATCCAGCCACTGGGCTTCTGGGTGCAGGTGAGCTGGGCTGCTCCCCTTCACACTCACCGCTGAGCAGAAGCTGCTTGGGTGCTCCTGGATGCTGGAGGAGGAAGGTGTGTTTCCAGAATGGAAGGCAGGCGATGGAAAAGCTGATGGCCAAGCACAGCACCAGACAGGGGCTTGGTGACAGGGCGCAGAAGGGGACGGTCTCTATGGGGCTGGCGATGCGCTTCTGCAGTGTGTGCACACTGGTAGGAGGTTTCCAGTGTCTGGGTGCCTGTGGTGCAGTGTGTGCAGTGTGTGTCTCTGCAATGCAGGGGGGGCAGTACTTCTGTCGCTGCCTCTGCTGTGGGTGGAGTGGACACTGGCAGGCACCCAGTGCGGGCATGGTGTCCCAGCCCGGAGTGGGAGGGAATGGGAAGGAACAGTGTGTTTGCAGCTAGGCAAGGGAACAGTGTTTGCTGGCGCAGGGTGTGGGGTTGCCTAGTGACTGCACGGCAGAGGGGAGATGCTGTGCCTCCCTTCACAGTGTGCAGGGGCTGTGCAGCGCCAGGAAGGCACAGGGTCTTCCCGCTAGTGTACGCTTGCACTGCTGTGTGGGGTGGGCAACGAGTCTGTGACTCTCTAATACAAGGGTGGGCAGTGCCCCTCTTCCTATGAGGAACAGTGAGCAGGTGGCAGTGCCCCACGTAGAGTGCAGGATGGAGGATGAGGATGCTCAGGGCTCCTGCATCCCTGCAGTGCCGAATGGGTGGTGCCTTTGCATCTGGCAGTGCAAGGCTGGCAGTGCTGCCCTATTGGCAGTGCAGGGAGGGCAGTGGCTGCTCTGTCCCTGTTGTGGCAGTGCCCTGTGTCTCTGCAGTGATGGATGGGAGGTAACTCTGTGTCCTGGCAGTGCCCCATGTCCCTGTAGATCTGGATGGGTGACAGCCCTGCAACCCTGCAGTGTTCCATGTCTGTGCAGTGCTGGATGGGTGGCATCCCGGCATCCCTGCAGTGTCCCATGTCCCTGCAGTGCTGGATGGGTGGTGGCCCCACATCCCTGCAGAACAGGCAGAGCCCTTGCCCTCCTTTTGGCACTCCTGTTTCTGCAGGACTGACAGACACATGCAGTGCCTCTGTGTTCCCGCGGTGTGTGGCAGGCAGTGCCCCTGTAGTGCGTGGCACAAAATGCTCCTGTGTTTCCATGGTGAGAAGCTGCCTCTGAGCCTGGCCGTCTCCCATCGGGTTGCTGGCAGCAGGCTGTCTGCAGTCCACCCTGCTAGTGTGCCTGGTTGGGTCTAATTACAGTTTGCGTGGTGACAAAGAGGGTGAAGAGTGGCAGGAGTGGCTTCCTGCAAGTGACAGGAAGCCAGGGATGAGATTTCAATGACTGGTTGCTCACTCAAACAGGGCATTGCAGGAACTTTTACAAGTCGAGACTGGTCTTCCCAGGCACTTGCTTATGGAGGCTGCCAGGAAATCAAGGCTGGGACCAGCTCTGCCAGGCGAGCCCTTGAAGTCCTTTCTTTTTGGAGGGCTGCTCTGGGACCATATGAAGTCCTACGTGGCACAGAGGATGCACCGAAAGGGATGCACTAGGGAAGAGGGATGGGGCGGAGCAGTCCCAGGGGCCTGGAGCTGCCTAACCTCTGGTGTCTGTGTCTCCTTCCAGCTCCCCTGCAGTGCAGGATGAAACCGCTGACATCCTGCCTGGGCCTGTGGCTCCTCTTCCAGCTCCCTGCCATGGTCTCTGGGACGCGTGTGGTCTACAAAGTCCAGGAGGAACAACCCCCCAACACCCTCATAGGGAGCCTGGCCTCTGACTATGGCTTTCCAGATGTGGGACATCTCTACAAGCTGGAAGTAGGGGCCCCATACCTACGTGTGGATGGCAAGACTGGGGACATTTACACCACAGAGACGTCCATCGACCGGGAGAGCTTGCGTGACTGCCAGCACCTCCTGCCTGGAGAGCCCTGCTACCTGGAGTTTGAAGTGTCCATCACTGACCTGATCTTGAACAGCAGCCCACGTCTGCTTGAGGGGCAGATAGAGGTGCTCGATATCAATGACAACACCCCCAACTTTGCCTCACCCGTTCTCACCTTGTCCATCCCTGAAAACACCAACATTGGGACGCTCTTCCCCATCCCCCTGGCTATGGACCGTGACTCGGGTCCCAATGGTGTTGCCTCCTATGAGCTGATGGCTGGTCCTGAGGCCCAGGAGCTCTTTGGGCTGCAGGTGGCAGAGGATCAGGATGAGAAGCAGCCGCAGCTGATTGTCATGGGGAACCTGGACAGGGAGCAGTGGGATTCCTACGACCTGACCATCAAGGTGCAGGATGGAGGCAACCCGCCACGGGCGAGCAGCGCCCTGCTTCGCATCACCATCTTGGACATGAATGACAATGCACCCAAGTTTGAGAAGGCCCTGTACGAGGCAGAGCTCTCTGAAAATAGCCCCGTCGGACACTCTGTCCTCCAGGTGAGTGTGGGGACTTCTTTCCTGCCTGGGTACAGCAAGGACAGCTTGGGGAGCATTTATGCAGCCACATGCTGCTACAGTGCTTCAGAGGAGGAGAGAGCCTATAAGGGTTGCAAGCCATAGGAGCCCACAGTGTCACATCTGCTAAAATGAGGTTGGAGAGGATGGGCAGGAAGGTGCAGCTGGAGCAGGGGCTTCAGGATGTGACTGAGGTGCAGCAGCAGTGCTGGCGAGTGTGTGGGAGCAAGGCTCTGGGTTATGCGGAGGGCTGGGACCCAAGGTCCACGGGGAGCCTGACTTTGTGCCAGGCCGGTCTCAAAGCTGCACGCAGACAAGACAGACCCTTTCATAAGTTGCATTCCCTTGGCTACTCCATGGAAACACCATCTCTCAGAGGAGATGGGGGGGCAAGCAGCATCCTCGCGGGCCTTCCAGGGCGGGGGCTACCCGTGATTCTGGGGGTGCTTCGCTGCCTGCAGGGTCCAGCGGCTCTGCCCCATCTCAGGCAGTAGCGCAAACTGGCCCGAGGAGCCCGAGGGGATGGATCTCCATGGATTTGGCTTGGAGGGGGCATTGAGATGATAGTAGCCGACATCTGTTTATCTGCAGCTGCCATCTTAATAAGTGGAGCGCGGCCAGCTCTCATCTGCTGGCTAATTCTGATGTGAATTTTTTTAAGAATTCATTTTTCACTGTTAAGAGAATGGGAGTTGGAAGCAGATAAGGGAGCCGCACGGCCGGGAGGAGAATGGGCTGAGACGCTGCCGCTGCTGCCATTGCTCAGCTTTTATCTTTCAGGGGGAAAATTACTTCCGCCTTTTTTGTGAGTGGAGGTAAAAGGTGGAATTTACATTTAACAACTTTCGTTCTCCATCCAAATCTGCTGAGCAAGATAACGGTGGAGAAGCAAATGGTGCAGAGAAGAGGCAGCTCGGAGAGCCAATTAGGGAGGCAAATGTTAGACAAACCTCATCTTCTTTAGAAAGCAAATAATAGGTGTAGAGGCAGGTTTATGCGAATGCACAGCTCCTGATGAGTGGGCAGGGATAGCTGGTGCCATGCAGAGTTTAGGCAGCCTCAATACCCACTTGGCTGCATCTCTGAACGCTGGAATGGAGCTGCTGCGGCTCTACACATCCTCCTTTCCCTCCTCCTCCTCCTCACCTTGGCCAGGCAGCTGCTTGAGCCCCTCTTTGGGGAGGGTTTTTGTGGAGTGAGTGTAACCAGAGCCATCCTTCCACTTTGCTACCTGGGTTGTGGCGGCAATGGTTGGCAAGGGTTCCTGGAGGATTCCCTGCGTGCTGCAGCTGTCCAGGAGGGGAGCACGGCTGACCGGCCCAGCCGGTTTCACTGGAAGAGCAAGGAGAAACCTCCCTGCTGCAGGGCCACTCCCAGCTGCTCTGCCAGTCCCAGGCTCTTTGCCCCGTAGTCCTTGGCCTCAGAAGAGGAAATCCTGTTTTTTTCCCCCTGAGCCATCCCCAGAGGATGCCATGGCAGGCAGCATGGTGTTTTGAGAGGGGCTCACACCTCGTTGCCCGCCTGCTTACTGTTTCTCCCTCCATCCCACAGGTGAAAGCCAATGACTCGGATCAAGGTGCCAACGCCGAAATTGACTACTCCTTCCATCAAGCCTCAGACATGGTGCGCCGGCTGCTGCGCCTGGACCGCACCACAGGGCTCATCACTGTGCAGGGGCCCATTGACCGTGAGGATGTCAACATTCTCAAGTTCTCCGTCATGGCCAAGGACAAGGGGGCCAATCCCAAGAGTGCCCGCACCCAGGTGGTGGTCACCATCAAGGACATGAATGACAATGCACCCTCCATAGAGATACGGGGCATTGGGCTTGTTACCCACCAGGATGGCATGGCAAACATCTCGGAAGATGTGCCAGTAGAGACAGCAGTAGCTCTGGTGCAAGTGTCTGACCGAGACGAGGGTGAAAATGCCGTGGTGACCTGTGTGGTGGCTGGTGATGTCCCATTCCAGCTGCGGCAAGCTAGTGAAACAGGGAGTGACAGCAAGAAGAAATACTTCCTACAGACTACCACGCCACTGGACTACGAATCGGTGAAGGAGTACACCATTGAGATTGTGGCAGTGGACTCTGGGAATCCACCCCTCTCCAGCACCAACTCTTTGAAGGTGCAGGTGATGGATGTGAATGACAACGCGCCCGTCTTCAGCCAGAGTTTCACTGAGGTGGCCTTCCCCGAGAACAATGAGCCTGATGATCTGGTGATGGAGGTGAGTGCCACCGATGCTGACAGTGGCTCAAATGCCAAGCTGGTTTACTCCCTGGTGACGGACCCCTCTTCCAAGGGCTCCTTCACCATTGACCCTGACTCTGGAGAGATCCGGGTGAAGGCAGTGCTGGACCGAGAGCAACGGGAACGCTATGAGTTCTTGGTGGTAGCGGCAGACAAGGGCAGTCCCAGCCTCAAGGGCACAGCATCTGTGGCCATCAACGTCATGGACAGGAATGACAACGACCCCAAGTTCATGTTGAGCGGCTACAACTTCTCAGTGATGGAGAACATGCCACCCCTCAGCCCTGTAGGCATGGTGACGGTGATCGATGCTGACAAAGGAGAAAATGCCCGCATCCAGCTGTCAGTGGAGCAAGACAATGGAGATTTTGTCATCCAGAATGGCACTGGCACCATCCTCTCCAGCATCTCTTTTGACCGAGAGCAGCAGAGCACATACACTTTCCGACTCAAGGCAGTGGACAGTGGGGATCCTCCCAGGTCTGCCTACGTTGGGGTGACCATCAACGTCTTGGACGAGAATGATAATGCCCCCTTCATCACTTCACCTTCCAATGCCACCTACAAACACATCCTGCCACACACCAGCCCTGGCCAGCAGGTGAGCAAGGTCAAGGCGGAGGACATTGACTCTGGTGTCAATGCGGAGCTGTCCTACAGCATCACAGGAGGCAACCCCTTTGAGCTCTTCCAGATCTCCCCGCACAGTGGAGACATCACCTTGGAGAAGGAAATCCTGCGCAAGCACCATGGCCTGCACCGCTTGGTAGTTCGCGTCAATGACAAGGGCAAGCCCTCGCGGCATGGCACGGCACTGGTGCACTTCTATGTCAACGAGACACTGGCCAACCGCACGCTGCTGGACACACTGGTGGGGCACAGCCTGGACACACCACTTGACATAGACATCGCTGGAGACCCTGAATATGAGCGCAGCAAGCAGAGAAGCAACATCCTCTTCGGAGTCATTGCTGGCATCGTGGCCGTCACTCTGGTCATCGTGCTGGTTGTCCTGGTGCGCTACTGCCGGCAGCGGGAGGCCAAGAGTGGCTACCAGGCAGGCAAGAAGGAGACCAAGGACCTGTATGCACCCAAGCAGGCCAGCAAAAGCAGTAAGAGCAAGAGCAAGGTGAAGAAGAGCAAGTCCCCGAAGCCACCCAAGCCCACAGAGGATGAGGAGGAGACAGGGCTGCAGAAATCGCTCAAGTTCAACCTCATGAATGACTCTGTCAGTGACAGCCCCCGCATCCACCTTCCCCTCAACTACCCGCCAGGCAGCCCAGACCTGGGTCGCCACTACCGCTCCAACTCGCCTCTGCCTTCCATCCAACTGCAGCCTCAGTCACCCTCTGCCTCCAAGAAGCACCAAGTGGTGCAGGACCTGCCAGCCACCAACACCTTTGTTGGCACCGGGGACAACAACTCAACAGGCTCGGAGCAGTACTCAGACTACAGCTACCGCACCAATCCCCAGAAATACACCAACAAGCAGGTAGGAGAGCTCATCCTGAGGCCGGCAGCGGCCCCTCCCCTGCACCGGGGAGCCATCTGGACAGAGGTGTGGGAGTGAGTGTGGACTGGCCCCCGGCCCCGCATGTGTGGCCCTGGGGGGCTGGCGGAGGACTATCCCGGATCTGAGCCACGAAGCCTGGTTGTGGGGCAGGGAGGGAACGGGGGTGGTAGCAGTGTGGAGAGAAAGTGAAAGACTGTCAGAGCCCTTGTCAGAGCGCCCAGGGCTGGGTCCTGGTGGCGCTGCCTGGATGATGGTGATGTGAAGGGTGCTATGTGCATGTGCCTCTGCATGTGGAGCTCTGGGGAGGGAATTGCATCTGCACGGGTCCCCTTTGGAGGGCAACTCCCCTCTGCTTGGGCTGATCGGTCGGGAGAAGAGACTGGTCCTGCTCCTGCCACAGCTCTGGATTCCTAGTCCTGCCCCTGTCTGGGGAGCAGCAAGGAAGGCACTAGCCTTGCTGTTGGCCAGCCCGGCTCTGCTAGAGTGGCTGAACCTTTCACAGTCCATGTTTAAAACTTTCCAAAAAGGGAGTTTTGCACCCACTGTGGCTGCCCAGGCAAGTGGGGCTGGGCAAGGAGGAGCAAAATTCTGCTTTTTTCCCAGGTTTAGGCTTGGGCTTCTCCCAGGCTTGGGCTCTCTGCCATAGCCAGCACGGTGAGAAACTGGGCTTCCCTTAGACTGAGCATGGGGGCCCAGAGCTACAGCTCTGTGGGAGCTGTTCTGCAGCCTCAGAGGAGGAGGAGAGTAGATCTGGGTGGCCAGGGCGCTTCCTCCGGGTGGCACGGGTCTGGCCGTGTGCCGGGGCTGGGTCTTGTGTTTGGGGCTGGAGGAACGGGGCACTGGGGTCTCTGCTGCGTGCTGCGGTCGGGTCACTGCTCTTGGTCTAACCTGGGTTTTCTGCTGCGTGCGGGGCAGGGCGGAGGTGGGTCTTGGCTGTGGACTGGGAAGGGCTGCTGACTGGTGTGCATTGGAGCTTGGAGCTGTCCCAGAACGTCATGGGATGAGCCCAGAGCTTGCAGAACCCTCTTTCCTCAGGCTGTCTGGCCAGTTAGCTTGCACCACATTTCTGCTTTGAGCCTGTCCGGTCTATCCTTAAATAGCTAGGGAGGGAGAGGGGAAATGAATGCCTGCGACTTTGCCTTCTTCCTGGGGCCCTGTGGGTGAGGACCACCCACTTCCCCACTGTGCTGTACCCTCTGTGCCCTATGGAGACCCCTGCTTCCTTCTTTGTACCCCAGTGAGCGGCAGGCTGGGCTCCTGCCGTGGGGCTGAGCTCAGCTGCCCTGTTGAATTTGAATTCAATAAAGTTTTCTATTTTTGACCAGTTGTGCCTTATTTTCCCTGCTCCCCCCTGAAGACACTCTTGCTCCCAGCAATTTCCCAGGCATATTTTCTATGTTCCCAGCCACCAGCGCACCCAGGCCCTGCAGTGCCCAGAAGTGATGCTCACGTGGGCTAGTCATCTCCACAAGTCCTCCACTGTGTCCCAGCATGACCAGTCCAGAGGCCTCATGGTATCGAACCTCTCCTCCCCAGATTGACATCTCTCATCTTGAGAGCCTGGCCCTCTAAGGACACAGTTTTCTCCAGTACATGGTTCACAGCACATGCTTGTACATACACACACATGCACATGTGTGTCACGGACCAGCCATCTCACCTTTCTTCCACCCCAATAACCCCATGCATAGCTTCTCCTGGTTCTTCCCCATGTCCTCCTGAGTCTCACCCATGTCCCAAAGCCAAACATGTGGAGGAGCAGGTCCCTGCCACATGGTGTGTGGCTAGCATGACCCAAATCCTGACGGTGAGGGCTGGAAGACGCCTGCATCTCACTT
The DNA here is from genome assembly GCA_013400055.1 of Nycticryphes semicollaris. Lineage (NCBI taxonomy): Eukaryota > Metazoa > Chordata > Aves > Charadriiformes > Rostratulidae > Nycticryphes > Nycticryphes semicollaris. The sequence goes on along the minus strand of VXBJ01007153.1, from coordinate 119,192 downwards.
GCCGCAGTGCTGGAATGAGGACACACATGGTTGAAGATGGAGTCTTGGTGTGTCAGCAGCACCAGAGGGGGGAAAGTACCTGAAGCAAAGGCAGTCCCCCCAGCCCAGGATGTGATGGGTGCTCTTGTAGCAAAGGAAAGGTCCTTCCAGGCAGGCTTGCAGGCAGCAGTGGGGCTGCAGGAGGGCAACGGAGACAGGCAGCCATGCCACCCATAAATCTGTCTCTGCCCCTCCTGGTGGGCAGGCTGGGGGCAATGATGCTGCTGTGAGGCTTCCTCAGGCTCTTATCTCCAGTGAGCTGGAGAGAGGATGGATCCTGGTAGGCAGAAGCAGCACAGCACCCCTTCACCAGGCCCTGGCTGGGACTGTCCTACACCCGCCTCCCTCCAGCCAAGCATCACCTCTCGGGGACCCCCTTCCCAGCCACTCCTTCTTTCTCATGGTTTTTCTTTCAGAGGCAGACATCTCTGTGCCTGTCACACCAGCTTCACCTCTTCCCCAGGTACTCCAACCGGCCGTACCAGGCTGCTGGAAAAAGAGGAGCCCTGGCGCTGGGAGAGATTAGATCATCTGGGGAAACCAGTGGTTCTGGCTTTGGCGGTTTCATCCTTGTGCCAGCCTTGGCTCTCACAGCCTCCTAGTTTGTTTTGCTAACAGCATAAGGTTTTATCTTGAACCATCCAGGAAGTGTCTGGGCCTCCTAGGCAGGCAGGGCTGAGACCTGCGGGGAGATGCAATGGCTGCAGAGGAGGAAAGGAGACAGCAGCAACCACCTAAATAACTAGTCCCTGCAGGGCTGGGCAGGGCAGTCTGGGGGCTTGGCTCAGCCTTGCTATCTGCTTCCCTTTGGGAACTTTCTGAGAGAAGTTTCCCTTCTTTCATTGTCCTCGCCAGCTCTTTGATGAACCTGAGGCAAGAATGCAACCTCTCAGATGCTGGCGTGGGGAGTATGTCTCTCTTTTTCTTTTACCCATCTCCCGAACTCCATACTTTTGGGTTTTTCTATACTGAGGTTGGGTATGTGGGGGGGTGCAACTCTAGATCTTTTCCTGGCTACACAAACCCAAGACCACCCCAGGTCCTTACAGCCCCCTACCATCTGAGAAGCTGGTTGGAGTGATGTTAACTTCAGCGAGATACTGCGAGCTCAGCAGAGGTGCCCGCATCTGCCTGCAGGCTCGGGACCATGGCACAGTATTAATTACTCTTGTGGGGGGGGCCAGGGGCGAAGAGTAATATTGTGACTGTAGTGGATAGAATGAAATTGTCTTGTTTTAGAATTTATCTTAGAGTCTACATAAATCGCAGGTTTAGGTGTTGGCAGATGTCTGGGAAAGTCTTCTACTGTCCTGGGTGAGTGGATTTTTCTCAAGGTTGTTCATGTGGAATGAGCTGCAGATGGAGCTGAGGGTTCATGGGGGACCTGCCCTGTTTTTCCCCAGTTTCAGAAAGACACTATGCTGGGAGCAGTTCCCAGGCACTGCAAATCATATCCTGCTCCCAAGATCAACTGCACTTGTTTCCGAGGTGGCTCTGGGGTGTGGAAACTGAATGAAGGAGCATGGCAGCAAGGTCCGTGAGGTTGAGTGCCAGCTGTGCTGGGAAGAGTGACTGGACTCTGCAAAACAACTGGGAATGCCCAGTGGCTTATGAGCATCGATGGGGCACTGGTGGGAGCTGGGAGAGCACAAGAGGGGATGAGGAGAGGGACATATACCATGCACGGTTTGTGGGGAGCTGGTGAGGACGCTGAGAACCTCAGGAGCAAGGCAGGATTGTGTAGTGGCTCATGGTAGGTCTGTGCTTGGGCACTTGGGTTTATGGCAAGGAAGGCTGCCCCATGGGGCATTTGGGACCTCAAAAATTAAGAGCTTCAGCCACAGGAGATGAGCAACCCTGTGGTAAAGCCTGTTCAGCCAGGAACAGCACAGCTGTGGGCAGACTGTGCTGCATGGGGAGGTGACAGCAGAGTGTGCTCAGCCTGGGCTCAGTGTGGGAGGTGGTAGCGGGGTGCTCACAGCCTGGGCCCCACAGAGGGGTGGCACAGAGGTCTCTGTGGCAGGAGGACATGTACAGGCTGTACAACAGGTGTTGGTGATGCAAGGGGATGCAGCCTGAGTCTCCTCTGGGAAGAGGTGGCACTGAGAAGGGTACAACCCATGTCCCCTGAGGAGATGGCAGCGGGTTGTGTGCTGTGGGAGGAGGTACGGGGCAAGGGTACCCAGCTGGTAGCACAGGGAGAGGTGGCACAGTGTTATGTGCAAACTGTGCTGTGTGGAGCAGTGACAGTTGGGTGTATGTGGTCTGTATGCAGTGGAAGGTGATGGCAGGGTATTCATAGCATGCAGCCTTGGGCAGTTGATGACTCCTCCATAAGCAGCATGTCTACAAGGAGGCAGTGGTGCTTACTTTCTTAGCCCATCAAGTAGAGCATCAGGTCTCTCCTGCCTGACAGTCCCCAGCCCCACCAGTACTTGGGACCTCATTCTTCTCTCCCTTGAAGGCTTGCCCAGCCTGTGCTACCTGCCTCACATCAGGCTAGGCTGCCTGCATGGCTCTCATCTCTGGCCATTTCCCTTCTTCCCACCCTAGTGAGCCTAGTGCTCCTCGTTCCTTCCTGCCCTCCTCTTCTTCTCACTTCTCCAACCCCTAGGCTCTCCCCTGCCTGACGTCCTCGGAGCCAGTGTTGGTCTGTGACAAACACAGGCTTTCCTAGCTTGATTCTGTGTGACTTCTTGTTTTTCCCCCTGCTCTTCCCTCTTTCACATTTGTATCTGCTTCTCTCCATCCCTCTCTCCCAATCTTCTCCCTGCTCTTCTTGGTGTGACCTCCCCTTCCTTGTCGCCTTCCCTCTCCATCAGCTCCTGTTGGGCTGCCTGCTGAGCCCTCTGTGGCACAGGGCTGAGGCCCTGGCTGGCTCTGACAGCTGAGCTGTGCATCCCCTGCACAATGAAAGCACTGGCTGTGTGGGCAGCCGCCCAGTCCAAGCCATGCTGATTGATATTCCCAGCACTGCTCTGCCTGCTCGGCTGGACTCTCAGCTGCAGTGCTGTTCCCTCTGCTCAGACCAGTCTGGAGCAGGGCCCAGCCCTGCAGCCTGCTTCAACAGTCATTCAAATCCTGGGGCAAAACCCACCCCTGCAACGTGAACTGTTCCTGGCATTTTGTGGTCCCTCTGCCCAGAGAGAAGAATCACAGCATCACAGACTAGTAGGGGTTAGAAGGGATCTCTGTAGATCATCCAGTCCAAACCCCTGCCAGAGCAGGGTCACCCAGAGCAGGCTGGACAGGAACACATCCAGGTGGGGTTTGAGTGTCTCCAGAGAAGGAGACTCCATACCTTCTTTGGGCAGCCTGTGCCAGGGCTCTGCCACCCTCAAAGGAAAGAAGTTTTTCCTCATGCATAGATGGAATTGCCATGTCCTAGTTTGTACCTATTGACCCTTGTCCTGTTACCAGGCACCACTGAGAAGAGACTGGTCCCATACTCTTGCCACCCACACTTTAGATATTGCTTAGCATTGATGAGGTCCCTTCTCTTCTACAGGTTAAATAGCCCCATGTCTCTCAGCCTTTCCTCAGCAGAGAGGTGCTCTAGTCCCTTGTAGTCCCATCTTTGTAGGCTCTACTGGATTCTTTCCAGCAGTTCCCTGTCCTTCTTGAACTGGGGGCCCCAGAACTGGACACAGTTCAGCCATAGATGAAGGATGAAGCGGGTGAAGTGTGGGGTGTCCCCGAGTGAGGACAGCTGAGATGTTCTGCGACAGGGTGGAGAGAGGAGGCTGGGGTAATGAGAGAGTGCATGATGTAGGGCAGGATGGGGTGGGGTGTTGCAGGGGAGAGTGAGGGTTGAAGGTTTGCATGGAGCGAAGGAGCTCAGAGCAGCTCTGTCCTTGGGAACTGTGTCAACTCAAGGTGGAGAGAATGTGGGATTGCAGTGAAGAGGTGGATGTTGCATGCTTGTGTTCCTGGAGCTGGTGTCCACCAGGGACTCCCAGTGTCAATCACGTTTAAGGGCCATGCAGCTGGGCATGGGCTGACTCACGTGGGTTGCAAAGAACAGGAGCTCCCCTTCATGGGGTCTTGGACCCTCAGCCCCTGTGGTACCCTTCCCAATCTCTCTTTTGCTGGCATGTTCTTTTGAAAGCTGCCCCTGGAGCTGAGCCCTGTGCCAAGCCCAAAGCACCTTCCTCTCACTCCTCCCTCCTTCCCCACATGTAATCATGGAGTTGTCTGAGTTGGAAGGGACCTCTAGAAATCATCTAGTCCAACTCCCATGCTAAAGCAGGATTGCCTAGAGCACATCACTCAGGACTGAATCCATGTGGGGCTGTGCTCCTGTGTACTGCCTTGCAAAATGCAGTTATTCAATCCAAGCTCTGCTCCTGGGAGAAACCAAGATGGTTAATGAAGATTACTCCAAAAGGGACTCTTCCCACAGCGCCCCAGGAAGCACACAGTCTGCTTGGCTGAGAATAATCAAACACGGGTAAGGAGGAGCCTGGATGCAAAGGCACATGCCACCTTGGTCCTCCTCTTCTTGTCACCTCTGATGCTAGCTGCCATGTCTATCAGTCTAACCTGAATGAAGCTCAGTCTTGGATTCACCTCTGGGAGCCAGGGTCACCAGTGACTCAGACCAACTCAGCCTCCCCTTAGTAGGTCCCCACTGACCTTGGGTTCTCCCTGACTTTATGAACTTTTCTGCAGGTCTCAGTCTGGACCTTTGAGGACCTTCTTTTCACATCCCACCAATAGCATAGGTTTCTTTTCCTTGTGATGTTCCGGACTCAACCCTGTGGTTGAGAGCACAGGAGGAAAAGGAGGTCAGGCAAAGAAAACAACTCAGTAAGATCCCTTAAAAACATCTCCTAGTTGCTTTGCATCGATGTCTTCCCATGGTGTAAACTCTTTACTGCCTCAGCCCTTCAGGTGCTCACAGGAAAGTGAGGGTGAGAGAGTAGGTTTGTGACCTGCTAGGAGGGCAGGAGAAAGCTCATACATTATCTCATCATTTACAGCCATTTTGGCATTCACAGCTATGCCCTGTGGATCCTGCCCAAAGATCCCTAAAGAGGCCCCTGCCTTGGGAGGTAAACATCATTCTGAGCACCTCCTCACTTGCAAAATACCCCCCTCCTGATCTACTATCTAAACAGGGCACAGCCAGACAGCTGCCTATTTTGGCAGTTTTCATCAAAGCTGCCTTTAGAACCATCATTTGGGGAGGGCAGCAAATCACCACCTCTCCCTTGGAACTGTTCCTGCTCCTTAGCAAAGCTGTTGGGGCTGAGTGCCCTGATTCAGCTCCTCTGAGACATCTCTAAAGGCCTGAGCAACCTGAAAGCCTGGAGCTATTTAGCTCCCACGTGGCCTGGTTTTCACATGCTCCAAACTCCCCGATGCTCTTGAGCAGCTGCAAAGCTGCTGCCAGGGAGGCTCTGACAGATATCCCATCCCTGCTGTAGGGGGGGACTTCTTGTCTGAGCTCCGGACTGAGATCATACTCTAAATGTCTTGCTAATGTGATGTCTGATGTTCCTCTTACACTAATCTGTTAATCTTTCTGCTTCTTCATCAAAAGCACTCAAGCCCAGTAGAAAGCAAAATCAGTATTTCAGATGTTTGAAGAGCCCTTCGTTATTATTCAGGCTGGGCAAGACCTTTCAGAGTGTTGTGATTCAAGGCCCTAGGAGTGCCTGGAGGAGCTTGTGCTGTTTTTTCCCAAGGATTTCAAGTAGATCACAGTTTATTAAGGGCTATCGTGATGTCTCTTGCCCAGAGAAGAGAGCTGAGACACCTTCTTTAATGTTTAGGAAATTTTTCTTCAGCCACGATCTGCAATGTCTGACCCTAGCACTTGACAGCTCCCCCAGGATTTGAGGAGTGAGTAAAAGCAAGATGTCCTCAGCTCTTCCACACCAGGGGTCCTGTGCCAGCATGAGTGGTGATGCTAGACCAGTGCAAGTGAGATAGCCTGACCTGTTTGATCTCTCCAAATGAAGGCTTGTCTTACCCAGTATCACCATTCATCGTTAGGCACAGGTGGTTGCAGACCACTGAAGTGAGGGCTCTGCTGATGTCTACACCACATTGGTGCACAAATGTATGGAACAGACACACACTGAACAAGAAAAGCTTCTGTCCTTTGCCTATGGATACAGAGATGGTTAGAAAATAGGGTTGCCATCCGAGGAAAATTTTCAATTTCAAAAGAATTCAGCAAGAATTTACATATATTTTTCTATTTTGGCTCGAGTCAATCAATGGATATAGATGTATAAATATAGATATTTTTCCTAATAATTTCTAAAGGCACAATTCTGACTGACCTTTTTGAATGTAACTTCATAATTAATACTTGGCTTGAATTCTGAAGCCACAGTTACCTTTGCAAGAGCATATATTTTTTTTCTACAAGTCAGCAAAGATACACCCACTGCCCCATCTTTGAAACAAGGAACTCACTTGAAAAATTATCTGATTGCAACAAATTGACATTTTTTTCCATGCAGAGTCTTCAATTGAAGCATTCCTGGTTATCTTATTTTTAGAGTCCTGAGTCTATGGCTTGGAGCCCCTTGCTCTCCCCAGAGCTTTGAATACTATCTGTCAGCTCCACTGGGTGCAACCGGGAGCCAGATTAGCTCATTATTTTCCCAGCATTATTTTCCCACTCTGCAGCTGTTGGATTCCTTGAGGGCTTTATTCAAGTGTTACTCCCAGTCCTAGAACCCTTTTTTCCCTGGGATCTTCAGATGGTTTTAACGTGATCATGAGACCTCCTTCTGTGTCCTAAGCAATTACCGCTCTGTTCGAACCATCTACAAAATGGATCTATTATCAGCTTGAAGGTGATAGACATTTCAGGACACCATGGTCAGTCCAATTTAGGCATTATTCCAGAAAGATTATGACCCTTTTAGATTTTATGATTCACTCTTCAGATTATTTATTTCCATATTTTAGTTTCCAGTCTTTGTTTCAACCAAAGAAAAGCCAAATTGCACATCCTTGAAGGGCTCAGAGCTCTGATAGGCTGAGAGGTTAGGCAATCTCTGTCCCAGGGCTGTCCAAATGGGTTTCTAATTGTATTAGATCTTGCTATGAGTTAGATAAATTCAATCTGACCAGGCAGGTTGGCACTGGGCTTTGGTGGCGTCTTTGAGTGTCATGCAAATTTCAGGAGGCTTCAGGGCACCTATGTGGAGTCAGTCCACATTTTACCCAGATTTATTCATTAAATAGTGCCTTGGGATCTGCTGTCCATTTTAGGATGGCTTTTCTGCTGTCATTATTTCTGCAGGACTCGTAGCACCTCTCTTCTGACTGCAAGGTCAGCACTTGCTAATTGTCAGTAATGGAAGCTATGCGAACAGCCACTTAGAAGAGCAGCTCTTCCGATAATGCCTGGGTTTGGGTGATGTGATTTGCACAGATTTCTGTGCTTCTTTCCTCCAGTTGTGGGTTCCTTCTGTAGCTTCATTTGTCAACAATGAAAGAGCTAAAAGATCGTTGGGGACAACCCTCACTTCAGATACTAGGACGAGGATGTATACAGGGATTTGTGGGCAGAGAACAGCCTTCAAACAAGATATCATGAGCATTAGACGGACCCGAACTTTCAGCCCTGTTGCTAATGTGCATTGTGCAACCACTGTGGTGTCTGTGATGTAGGTGACCCCAGCAAACTGTAAAACCGATAGGTCAGAAAACTGATTTTAAGTTTACTATTGGTCTTGTCTAGAATTGCCAGTTCTCATTTGGAGACACCACCTTGAAATCTGAGGAGACCTGAAAGGGTTTTTTGAATGCGGGAGGGGTCTTACAAGTGTGTATAGACCACACCTTTGCTTAGAGCTGGGTCCATCTATTACCCTCCCTTGTTTGTGCTGGCTGGAGATCCAGGCAGGCAGTTGTCCTGCTTGGTTGCTCCATCATTCCCTTGTCCAAAGCAGGCAGAGCCCCTGGTACCTGTTCCCTTGCCTCGCACCAGCTCTTTCCTCAATTCCTTCATGTTATTCTAAAAGGGAACAACTCAGTCCTTCTGGGGAACTGCAGCTCTGGTGTGGTTTGTTCCACTTTATGAAATGATAGTGAGTCCTTGTGCCTCTGAAAATCTGGACCTGGAGATGCTGTGGCAGGGCAGGGAGGAACCTCTGAGGCAGACGGGATCCCCAGACCATGAAGGGGGCCAGAAGGCCTCAGCAAAGAGAAGTACAGGAGCAGAGGATTACCACAGATACCAGGAGGCTGACACCAAGCCAGGGTAGCATTTACCTTTGCTGCTTGTATTCAAACACTCGTCCTCCCTTATTGTGCTGTTCTGCCTGGTACCATGGAGCATTTCAAGCTCTTCACATCAGATGCAGTTACAGCAGCCACAGTCATGAGGGTGGGTGCAGAAGAAGTGGGTGATAGTCTGAGGGGGGTTCTTCTCCAAAAGTCAGTGCAGCAGCCAGACAGTGTTCTGCTGGAGTAGCATGGGAAAGGATGGGAAAGCTATCTGGTCTGAATCCTTCCTTGCTCCAAAACACCAGCGGAAGCATATGCTGTTGCTCTGACAAGCTGTAAAATGGTCTGCTGTTCGTGGCTCAAGTTGAGCTTGTGTCCTGTTTCCTAGAGCCAGAGTGTCACCCTGGATAGTTCTTGGCAATTCAGGTCCAGCTTTCCTTGAGGCTTGCCCTGGTTTCCACAGGCACAATATTCCCCTCAGCCTCCTGCTCTGAAGCCTGTGCTGTGTTGTGCTGGAGCCCTGCTCCTCTCCAAACATGACACTAGCAAATAAAATAATTCTCAGATGCGGCAAAGCCTCCATACGTGAAAAGTTGGATCTGTGTAGCTTGGGCATGGTCCCTNTTTTTTTTTTTTTTATTACCCCAGTAACCAGGGATGCCACATAGCTCCAGGTTAGTTTGTAAAAGAGAGGGGGTTCATGAATTAATCTCAAGTTGACTAACTCATGTGCTACAATGGCTCCCTTGTCACTTATTTTTATATTCTGGGCATTGGGTCTGACATTGCCTTTCGCTTTCAGCCCTGTGAGTTGCTGCATTGTGGTGACTGTTGGGGAAGCAAGCTCCTTTGGCAGCTGGCTGAAAGGCCGTTGAGGCTCCTGGCATGTGGGGAAGCACAGGAGCAATTGGAGGCTGCCAGATGAGCCTATTAGCCACAGATCCTGCTTTCAATTCAGCAGCGAGGTAGTTAACAATTTTGATATTTCCACTGCTCCAGCATTAATCAACAGCTTGGTGGGGAGCAGGGCAGCTCACCTCTGTGGGGGCTGTTAAACCACACCATTTCTGTCAGTAGTACAAGGGTGCCCGGGGATGATTTTAAGGTTTTCTTTGTGAACAGAGCTATTTCTAATCTGTCAGGTGGGACCTCATCACTTGCCTCTCGATCCATGCCGCCTGTGCAGGGGGTGATGATGTGAGTTTGGGGGGAGCTGGTGTGACACCGCATAACCCTATTCCCTCATACCACTGCTCTCATTTTGGCTGAGTTTGTTTTCCCTGGGTTTAGCAAGGAGAAATAGTTTGGTGCAGGTCCTGATGAGAGCTGGAGGTGTTCGCAATGGAGGGAAGAGGCAAGAGGGAGTAGACCTGAGGAGAGAGGGGGTCCCCTTGGTCACCCTCCAGCATCTGTAGGTGGGGGCACTCATGCTAGAGGGCATCAGGTCAGAGAAGCCCCTTGGCATGGACTGGTGTTGGTTGAATTTGGGGTGTGCAGCTAGGACCAGACGGGCTGGAGAAGGCTGTTGGGGAGAGCCTGAGAAAATTTCTCATGAAAACAAGTTCCTGCTACTGTCAAATAAGCCCCAAAACTGGAACTGTGGGTGTGACCCTGGCTTCCCTGTTGTGACAAGGCAGTGGCAGAGGTGGAACAGGCACTGAAAAGGGCAGCAGATCTGGCCTGACCTGCCTGGCGTCTCCAAGAGGACAGGCTGCACGTAGCTGCCTGCTGCAGCTCACAGAGAACCCAGTGGAGCAGGTTGCAGCACAGATCTGTGAAATTGGAAAGGGGTAGAGCGGGGAGCAATTACTCATGTTTTCTCATAACCCCGCAGGTAGGAGAGGTTCAAGGAAAAATTACCAGGCAGCAGATGTAAAACCAAAGGGAAATGCTGCTCCGCGTAGCACATGAGAAGAAAGCTCGTTGCTGCAGGATGCCACGGAGGCCAAAAGCAGGCATGGGCTCAAAAAACCAGGCATGAGAGCACTTGACAGAGGATGGGGGTCACTAAACATATGAGCTGCAAACGATTCCTTGCTCAGGAAAAAAATAATAAACCAACCTGAGCTGTGGCACAACAGAAACCCACAGGATTTACCAGGGGATGAATGGCTTCATCAAAGCATCCCACCATTACTGGAGGCAGCTGCTGGTGCTCCCTGCAGAAAATGGGGGACGGGGACTGGGTTTGCTCCTTAGATGTACAGGTGGGCACATGCAGGTCCCCCCATCAGGAGTATAAGAGCAAGCACCGCGGAAAACCTTGAAAGGAGGTTTTCTTCCAGAGCCACAATTCCTCAGCTAAGAAAATAGATGGCTTTGCCCCAAATTCCATTTCGATTGCAGCGTCAAGGTGGAAAAAGTAGTTAGAAACAGAAAAACAATAAATACTGGAGGGGGGAGGAAAGGGAAAAAAAGGGAGGGAGTGTATAGCAATTAGTAGAAATGAGCAGTTATGACGTGTAGAAAATTGACAAGGAAAGCAAAAAACATTGGGGGAAATCAATTTTGACAAGCTATATGCAATAAGGAGTACTTTAAAAAATGTGCTAGGAAGAAGTGGAATCCAGTAATTGTCATTTCCAAATGGAGATTACAAAATTGTTAATTATGTAGAAAAATGCAAAAGTATTCAACAAATAGTTCTGGTAATTTGGACTGCAGCATAACAACGTAGGATGCAGTACCTGCCAGTGTGTTGATAACCAGCAAAGACATTCAAAATATTATCTCCTTGAAATAGTGATAATCGAAATAATGGATTGAAATAATTTGTGACAAAGAGTCTTCAAAGGTCTGAAGTAGGAATTTTCTGATCTGGGGTTGTTACTGGAGCTGGCGACCCCAGGATGGGGCAGGAGGATTGGGAGGGCAGGGATACAGTGAGGCAGCTGGAACAGTGATGGGGATTTTGTGTGCCGTGCACACTGTCCTCACCAGCCCCGGGGAACAACAGGATTAATAGCTGAGGCAGGAAACTCAATGATGGAAATAGCATTGACGTCAGTCAACGCAGTTTGAAGGGAGAGAATACTGGGCAGTGTCATTACATGACAGGTCCAGCTCTTAAACCTTTCCTTAGGCATCCACCCATGGCCTCGGTGAGGAACAGGATCTTCTCTGGGCATAGCTGCGGGTCTGAAGCAGCAGAGCTGGTTTTATGTTGGTGTGAGATTACATGCAGCTGATCAACTTGGAGTTTGATGAGGATGCTGAGCTGATAATGCATTATGTTATTACTATTATTATTTTGAATTAACACTACTCATTATAAGCAAAGCATTGTTAGATAGATGAAGATCTGGTTTATCAACAGCTTAGCGAAGAAGAGCAGGCATTGGTTGGGAGTCCTTGTGGAACAAGGTTCTCCTGGAGGAGCTCTTCGGCAGCAGTACTGTGCCTGCTGCCATTCAACGTTGTAATCAACAATTTGGAAGCAGATATAAAATCACCACTGATAAAATTTGCAGCTGACATGGAGATTGGTGGAGTGGGAGATCATGATGAGGACAGAGCAGTCATGCAGAGCGATACAGATTGCTTGGTAAACTGGGCCTATTTAAACAAAGTGCATTTTAACACAGTCAAATGCAAAGCTGTACATTGAGAAGTGGAGAATGCTGGTTTATATCCTGGAAAGTACTGACTTTATAATGGTTTTAAGGGTAACACTGCATGAGTAGCTCAGCGTGAGCCCTTGCAGTGCTCCCACCAAAGACCTAGATGAAAAACAAACAGAGAGGTAGGAGGAGTGTCAAGGCTCTGAGGAAAGCCTGGTGAGACGGCACCAGCAGTCTGCAGGGCTTGCCTCTGATGAGGAGTGCGGAAAAAACAGGGCAAGTAAAGATGAGGGCAACAAAAATGCTTTCCTAGCTTGCAAGTTGAGACTTAAGGAACCTGGTTTTACTTCTCAAAAAGAAGACTGAGGTATGCCTTGACTGCACTGTACAAGCAACTTCTTGTGTAGAAAACATTGCATGCTGAAAGCTCTTTAACCTAGCAAAGAAAGGTCAAACAAAACCCAATTTCTGCAAGTCAGTGCCTGACAAATGGATTCAGTGTCTTTCCTTGACTCCAGAACAAGGTCTCCAGGTGGAGAGCTTCAGCCAGACACAAGTTACTATTATTTTTGAAATGTATTGGTCAAAGCATGGTGGAGACTTAGCAGAGTACAAGGCGGGGCACTAACCCTCCCTGATGCCACACTGCTGTGCAGACTTAGTCGGTAGTGGGGTTGAGTAAGGATTTAATTTGCCCTGCAGTGAGGAGAAGAGCCATTTCAAGGGCTGCCAGGCAGGATCTGTCATGTAAAGGAGGTGTTTTTAGGTAAAAGTGATGCTATTTGGAAAGAGATCACTCAGGGGAGGGATAGTAGCTGAGTTTCTGAGACTGTTTGTTTTTATTATTGCTGGCACCCCGAGGAGTCCTAGTTGCTTGTCTGGGGTTTTATAAGCACAGAGTGAAAGCTGAAGCTTTGAGCTGGGGATGAGCCATGGTGGTGGAAGAAAGCAGTTTCAGGCAGGCAGCTGGGGTGCAGGAGGAAGCTGTGGGACAATGTTGCCTGGTGTGGTGGGCAGTGATATCCGGGCAGTGAAGGCTTTTGCTGGCTTTACACAGGTGCACAGCCTACAATCTGCACTGGGAGGTGTCCTCTGGAAGCAAGCACACGGTTCTGCTGCAGGCAGGGCTGCCTTGACCCCAACTTCTCCAGAACTCTCTGTGAAGACCTCCTGAGAGGTGCTTGCCTATCCCTTCAAAACAAAGATTGCACCATCTGTTTGGGCAATCTATACCACTTGGCTAAGCCTACCATCATATTTTTTTCCAAGTGGCAAATCTCAGTTTCACTGTAGGTGAGGGCCATTCCTTCCTGTCTGTCTATGGTCAACAGCAGCAGCTTTCTCTTTGCAGAATGATGTGATGAGCTTCAAGGTGGCTGCCTTTGCCTGGACACCGCTCTGCCTCTGAAGTCCTATTTGACTCCAACAGAGCAAACAGATCCCTGCGTGACTTCAAGACAAAAATGCCTGTTTACATACCCCAATTTAGATGCATTTTTTTGGTGGGAGATTAACACCATTGACAGATAGTCAACCCATGATCTGCCATAACCCCCAATCCTTCAGCCAGCCTGCTGCTTGAGCAGTGATTATTTTTTCCCGAGTGTGCAAATGTGACAGATACATTCCACATTTGTCATTCAAGCAGTTAATGAAAACACAGGCCAGCCATGGACTTGGGATACAACCCATAGAATTTCATTTGATACTTCTTCCCAGTTAAAAGACCTGTCTTCAGTAGTTACATTCTGAATACAACTTTCTAAATGCTTTGCATCCACCCTGCAGTGAATTGCACTGTATTACCTAAGCAGAGAAGTACTATGCTGCATCTACACTGTTTTCTTGCATTACTTATGAGAATATAATCTAAATAGTGTCAAAAAACTTCCTAAAGTCAAGATGTAACATTTGCTGCTCCTCCTCCATCCACAAGGCCTGATGTCTTTTCAAAGGAAGAAGTTCAATAGCTTGACATGTTTATTTGTGACAAACCTACAGTGGCTGTTACTCATTTCCTTGTTATCTTGTAGCTACTTACAAAGGGTTCTTTTATCTGTTTCAGGATTTTTTTTCAGGAACTGAAATTAAGCTAACTGTTTTGTAATTCTCCAGCTCTTCTTTTTTCTCATGTTCATAGACAGGCGCTATTTTAGCTCACTTGCAGTCTTTTGGAAGATCCCTGATTCTCAACAAATTCTTTTTAAAAAAGTATATGTAAAAAAAAGCAAAACAAAACAAAAAAAAGCCCTAACAGCTCTGAGGTTACTTAAATCAGGTCTCTAAGCACCTGGAGTGAATTTAATCAGGTCCAACCAACCTAAAAGCAGCTAGCTCATCTAAACATTCCCTGTGTGTTCCTTCCTTCCGTTAGTCTCAATTCTTTCCTCTTTCTCGTTGATGCTAGCTGTGTGGGACACTTGATTGCCACTCAGTTGCAGTAAAGACATCAGCAAAAAAAAAAATATTCAGCCTAAATAGTGTGTTGGTTCCTCTCCCTTCTGATCACCTTCAGATCGACAGTAAATAGATCCTTTCTTGGGCTCCTTCCTACATTTACAGGTGATTTTGTATCTTTTTCTCGTTGGTGGTTGTGTTTCACTCACTGTGCTCATCATCCTGCTCTTGCCCTACTACCCTTTCCACTCATTGGTAATCACAACAAAGAAGGATTTTACGGAGGATTTGAAGGAGGATAATGATACAGCTTAATGGCTGTTTGCAGGGAGCAAATCCCAAGCATAAGGCAAAGCTGGGGAGAGAAGGTGTGAAGCAGGGTCTCTGAAATGTTTAAAAAGCAGACAAAAGAAGTGATGGTGACCTTTGATGGAGAACCTCTTAGAATGAGAGATGGAGTCTGGTTAGAGGCTGGAAGGTGAGGTATGATGTGACCATAGCACTGTTCTAGGCAGTGATGCCATTAAAGACGCTCCCAGGAGACGTGGCCTCATCCATGTGGGTCTCTGAGAGCACCAAGGGTGCATGCTGGGCCTGAGTGAAAAGTGGAGACCCCAGATGAAGGGTGGGGTGATATAGGATGATGTGATAATGGGAGATCTTTCTGGAGCCTGCCTGTCATGGGAGAGGGCATTTGCCCAGGGCTGTCTCTGGGTGGGGAAGGAGGCTGGGGCATGAGGTGTGGAGGGAACTGCTGGGTCAGGACTGTGCAGGGACTGTACAAGATATGCTCCTTGAGTGAGTGGTGTTTGATGGTGTAGAGCCAAGGGCTGTGTCTGATGGTCTGATTGCAAGGGGTTGATGATGAAACCTGCTGGTGTCAGGAGTGGTGGGCAAGACCCCTCTGCTTCTATTTAGGGGTCAGGCTTGGTAACTCCCCTCTTTGCCTTCATCTGCTTGGTGGGTGATGCAACAGCTGTTCTATTCTCTTCTCTCCCAGTTACCTCATCGCCGAGTGACGTTCTCTGCAGCCAGCCAGGCTCAGGACCTGCAGGATCCCTCCCAGCACAGCTACTATGACAGCGGGCTGGAGGAATCAGAGACCCCAAGCAGCAAATCATCATCGGGGCCCCGCATCGGGCCACTAGCCCTGCCTGAGGATCATTACGAACGCACCACACCCGATGGAAGCATCGGGGAGATGGAGCACCCTGAGAACGGTATGTGCTCACGGCACGCGTGCCTGGTCCTCTCCCCCATTACCCTGCACCTGAGGCTCTTCATCCTCAATGCCAAACCTCCCCTGGTCTGGGTGAGATTGGCAAGGAGATCAGCTGGGCCAGGCTTGCCACACTCAAATCTGGTGGGGCTGGGAGGCTGGAGAAGAGCTGAGACTCCAAGCAAGAGAGCAGGAAGAACACAGTGGGGAGGGGAGAGATGGATGAGGGGGAGGAGCTTTAGGGGAATAAAGGAGATGTGGGAGTGGGAAGAGCCAAAGAAGCAGATGGGTTTGGCATGATGTAGACAGGTTGCCCAACAGGATGGTCTGAGATAGCAGCACAAGCGGCACATGGAAGGGGTTTTAGCCCAGCCGATGGTGAACTTGGTGCTGCAGTCAGGTTGTCCCACGGGTGCTGTTCCTGTGGCATGGCATAGGTGTAGGGGTGGTTGGGGTGTGATGCAGCTCTCTATGCTATGGTGGGTGTTGGAGCTGTGGGAGTTTCCTGGGGAGCAGAAGAGGAGAGCAGGTTTAGTGTCACAGACTGGGGTGAGGAGATATGCGGAGTGGAGGATCAGAGGTGGTGGCAAACCCTAGAGCGATGTGTCCTGCCTTCATTGGGCCCTTCAGGTCACCTCTTGCTCTGGTCCACCTTTACCTGAAAACCCCACCAGAGGTGTCTGCAATCTCATTGCGGGAGAGCTGGCTTTCCCCCACCCTGTCACAGCTTCAACCCCAGTTCTGCTCCTTGTGCTGCCTCTGTGCTGCCTGATTGACTACCCACAATGAGCCCACTCCCTAAGCTATCTTCTCTGGCCAGCTTAAATTGCTTCCTCGGACTTGGCTCTGGCTGTGCACATAACATCTACTTTCCTGTACCTGCTGCCTTCTGTGCTTTTGTATTGAGGGGAGGTTGCATTGAAGCTGGCAAGTTCAAAGGAACTTCTGGGAGGGAAAAAGAATAGGTGCAAAGGGTTCTCATGAGGTCTCTTCCAACTTCTGGGAGGATTCTTGACTTTGGAACAGGGCCACGTGGTGTGAAAATGTCAGCTGGTCGGGGGAGCCGCAAGCCTGCTGGGTCCCCCTATTACGGAACACATGGGGCCCAGAGTAATTTGTGGTCTTGAATGTCTACTGGAACATTTCTCCTTCTTCCCAGATTAGTTCCTGGAGCAACGCTGGTGTTCGCTATGCTACGATCGTTGAAGCAAGGTGTGGTGGTACCAGGTCTGGCAAGGTGCCCAAATCCACTTCTTGCTCTTGCAAAATGAGGCACCTTCCTGCCTAGCAGTGTTGCAGAAATCACTTTTTTCCAAGAAGTACCAGCCAGTCAAATGGAAAGAGCAGTATGGAGAGGTTCTGGGAGTCCTGGCACAGGCCCTTGATTACCAGCTTGTGCCTGCAAGAGATGCTTGAAGGACATGTGGGCAAGGAAATGCTACATAGCTGTGCTGAAGGATATAGGAGGGTAGTGGTGATGACTGGGCTGGAAGAGGAAAGTCTGAGCCCCTGAAGGTGTCAGGCAACCCAGAGACGATGAGGGAGGAGCAGGGCTAAAATTAGAAAGAGGAGAAAAAGGGAGGAGGACCTGGAGGACCTACAGCAGGAGACGGAGGACCTATTGGATCCTGTTGTCCTTGGGATGTTTGTTGTCTGCCCAATGGGGATGAGCAGACCTGAGGAAGTCTAGGATAAACTGCCCAGAGCAGTGGTTCTCACAGGGCAGAGCACTTGGGTTTGGGCTTCCTGCCCACAGCATCACAAAACCCAACCTTTCCTATAAATTAGGCAGCTCCCACCCTTTGCACAGGAGACCCTGTGTGTGCTTTTACAGCCCGGGAGGACAGAAATCACCACAGACCTGTCCACAAACAAATCCACATGTGTTACAGACATGTGCAGAGGCTCCCAGAGGACAACTGTAGCCCTGTTCTGCTCGCCAGCCCCCAGCCTGTCTTGGCTTGGCTCCCTTCACGTGGTAGTGGTTGGGAATCAGGCTCCAATGCCTCCAGCAGCTGTCCTGACCTGGATAAACCCAGTTCAGTGCAGAGGCTACAGCAGGCCAAGGCTCCAGGGAATCCACTGTCATTAGCTCGAGTCAGTCCACATGCTCTGCAGATAATCTGACAAAGACACTTCAACGACCTTGAGGGGCTGGATTCAAGGTGGTGATCTGTTAAGCAGACTATTAGGGGATCCTGTCACCGGGGCCAGGTTATCAGGAGATGACAAGTTACTAGCCGTGTTAGATCAGTTCATCAGAGTTGTGTTTCCCATGGTCCCCCTGCCCAAGATGTGGCACATCAGATCACTCTGTGGTGTCTTCTTCGTTCAGAGAAGGGTCACATCTTGCTTCCTGCAAAGAGTCTCCAGTGATGTGGAACTGTCATGACCTTTTGGGGGACTGTCTCACCATGCTCTTGTTTTGGCTTCTGCAGCTGCTCAAGCAGCACCAGCCCCTCAAAAGAGATCAGATTTTGTATCTTTGGGAAGCTGGGAAGACTAAGCCATTCTTGACCTTATATTAAACTGAAGAGACTAATTGGATCCTACACACACTATCTTGCGGCACGAGCACAAGACTGACACGACTGTGCATTTTCTAGGCTTTCATCTAGTTATAAATATCCAACATAACAAGGCTTCCATTGCTTTCTCCAGAAGATTATCCCTGCAGCCGAACCAATCTGATAAGCAAGTATGCAAGGCTATTTATAGCTTTTCAACTGGAAGACAGATCCATGCCTTTTCTTTGTAGATGGTTCTTCATTTGATTAACACACATATCAGTGTCCTCCTTTTTTGGACACTTTTTACAGTGCAGACTGCGGTAAAATGCTGTATTGCAGGGGCTGAGCCAGGTCCTTTTCCGAAGGAATTACGATGATTCTGATGAAGACTCCTCCAGTATCTTGGCACTGATGTGCCAGCTTCTCAGTCATCCCAAGCATTTGTCATCCCTGGTATTTCACCTAGCTGCCCACTGTTTCCTCCCCAACATTTTGCCATGATGTTATCCACTTCTGTGGGGTACACTGAGCTGGGAACTGGGCTTAGTCTCCCACTTGGCCACCCGTTGCTTTTGCTAACAACATCTGCTCCCCCTGTATCACAGATTTGCTTTAGTTGGAAGGAGCTTGGGAGTGATTCTGCTCTGCAGAGGATCTGCCCTGCCATAACGCACACAGAGCTTGCATTATGAAAGTGCCAGTCTCTTCCCTATTGATAATGGAGAGAATTTAGTAAGATTAAAAGATGAAATACGTGCAATGTAGGAAACATTACATGAAGGCTGTTCTACTCCATCCTTGTGGGGCACAAAGGTACCTAAGTGATAATTTATTGGATTAAATATTTCTGAATTGTGTTCTTCAGACCACAGAACCACAGAACAGGGGCAAATATTTTATCTGTTTTATCCCCATTATTTAAAGTGAGGATTTCATGCCATTACAACCCTGCACTGAATATGTAATTAAGAATCATCTCATGAGCTTTCACAATGCACTTAGTGCAGTTGTATCTGTACTTCACAGATGTTAATGAATTTATTCTCACAGCTCCTCTTCCAGCAAAGAAATTCCACCATAGGTGGGGAATGAAATAGAAAATTATAATCTGCATTTCTGAGATGTCTGCTAGATTTGGGTGACACCCTGGATGAGCTGGTGCTCCTCTGTCTGCTCTTTCTGGAAGGTGAGAGCCGTCATAGGATCCAGCTGCTCCTGAGCCACAAGGCAGGTCTCCAGCTGCTCTTGGACAGTGAAGCTGAACAACATCAGCCACCTCTCGGCAGATGCTGACGTACGAGGCACAAGCAGCATGACTTCGGGACTTTGTGGCAGAGCTTGATGTAAAACCCTCTTGCCTGGTTCATAGACATAGGCATTTCTGGCAAGATCAGCCATTTTCTCATGGTCTCCTATCTCCTCTCTGGACTCTTCAGCACAGCTTGACCAAGTGAATGGAGATACCATTTCCAGGGGTTGGCTGCTAGACTTAATAAACCCTTTCTGTCTAGATTATTCTTTGTTTCAAGACAGGTTGGTAGATTGATGCCAGAAGAAACAGCTTGTGTAACCCCTGTGTGACACAGGCCATAAAATTTCACCCTGTGATTTCTGTGTCTCACCATGGCTGAGAGGGAGCCCTCCTTTGGAAAGATCCTGTTGTGATAGCAAACTGCAAATGGTGGCAAGCGTTCAAGATCCTTGGGGAGAGAGTTGTAGATCCTCTCTACTCCCCATTTCACAAGCCTACACTTAAATTTTGCTTACGTAGCTCGAGCTCCAATTTATCTCCATTGAATCTTACAATCTTAGAAGACACCACATTTCATGTGTACTTGGAGATCACATGCAGGCAAGTCAACATTTAAAGTTCTCTTTGATTTACTCAGAAACTGAGTCAAGTCTCTTATGGTGCCAAGGCAAGACGTTTTGGCAGCTGGGTCTTGCTTCCTTTCCTCCCACCCTTCCTTGGGCTCCTCCCAGCCATTGCCATCTGGTCATGATGTCACCACAGACCTGCAGCCCTGGGCAGCAGCAACATCTGGCATATCTTGGATGTAAGTGCTGCTTTTTGGCAACCCTTGCAAAGGCAGCCTGGGGAGATTTTTTCCCTCCTGCTCCCCTTTGTCACACTTCTGATTATAGTTCAAGTCTGCCATTCTTTCTTATAATTTTTTCTCTGCATGATTGCCAGTTTGTCAACAACCTTTTAGTAGTGTGGATGTGTCCAGATGATAGCCCACAGCTCTCCAGCAGCACTTGGTGGCATCCATAGCAACACTGTCCACAAAGATAATGTGATTGCTGGTCTTTCACTTCATAGTCTCACAACAGGGATGTGTGTCCATTGGATGACACAGAACTGCTTCTGGCTAGGACTTTGCTGTGCATGCACGCTGCAACATCACAGCACCTTGTGAAGGCGAGTGGCTCAAAAGAGGACTTCCAAGCCAACAGTATCTTCTCATGGTGCTGAGATGGATTTGCAGCACTGGGCAGCCACTACCTCCTGTCCTCTGCTTCATGGCAGTCTGGTCATGAGCTTCTTTTTTAAGGTTCTCACTGCTATTGTTATTCAGTTCCTTCCAGACAGAAGATGGGACCAAAAAAAAATTACATTCTGTCTCCTCCTCTGGCAGAATGAAGTCTCTAAAGCTTAAAGTCTATTCTTCTTTTTTTGCATTATCTTTATATGTCCCTTTTGTCTTGCAGAAAGTGTTCCAGGCACATAGTCAGTCTGGGGTTTGGTTTTTTTTTTCTTTTAAATGTACCCTGGAGCATTTTTGCTTTGTTGTCAAGCACTGAGGAATGCTTTTGACTGGGCTGCTGCTGCTGTTTGGGATGTGGGATTCAAGCTAGCTCTGTGCCATTCCTGGTCAAACGCCGGTGAGCCCAAAGTACATAGACCTCTTCTGTTCCTGAAAGGTCTCACACCTTGTGGGAGAAACCTGAAGGTGTTGTGTAGGACAGGGTAAGTGCTGCTGTGCATGGAATAGAGGAAGATGGTCTCTGACTGGCACTGCACTGATCTTCTCTTTGCTGACTGAGAACCAGCAGGTCACATCGGACCAGCTGAGAACCAGTGGGTCTGACTGGTGCTTGGACTGCTCTCTAGCTGAGATACGTGTTTTAATTGGTCTGCAGCCCTTTCCTTTTTCACACTGACTATTGACATCAGGGCTGGAATTGCTTATTGCAGATGTTTTGTCATTACTAGTGGTTTCCAAGTCCTGCTCTTGTTAAGGGTATGCATAATCTCTGTGACCATCTTCTGCATCTCATCTACTTCTACAAATTGTGTCTGGGTTTCTCAGTGATCTTCAGCTCTACAGGCATCTGCATTTCTTCATAAGAAATCACGAGCTTGTCTAGTTTCTTCACTTAATGTTGGTTCATGCCCAACGACATCTTCTGATTTTCCTAATTGTTACTGAAGAGAGAATGTGGGAAAAGATTCTTATCACGAGACAACATGTGACAGATTGCAAATGGCCGTGAATTACACCATCTTGGTTTCAACATGCCATTTCTGTCTGAGCTGTAATTTCAAACTTGTTCTTGCCCTATTTCTTCTTTTCTGTATTTTCCAGCACCTATGTCTGGGTAAACTCTCTTAAAAAAGAACTGTTTAGGTCAGAGCTGTTGTGTTTCACATGTCAAACAGGTCACCTTCCTTAACTGTACCCAGGATCCCAGAGTAAACAGGGTACAGCTGTTTTTTCTTCCCCAGACTGAGTAAGAAGTACATTACTACGAGCTACAGAGAATGCCTTTAATCCTCTCAAGACCTTCTAAGAAGGATACTACTCGCTTCAGAGGTTGTCCAAAATAGCTTTAATAATTTATTTGACAGTGTCTTTATTTTCTCGCAGGATTATGTGGTAGTGCACATGTAAGATTGTCCTCGAGTTCTCTAAAGATCCTTGGCAGATCCTGCGCATTTCTAAAGGACTTACTTGAAGGACCCAAATTTCTCTGTTGGATTCTGATGACTTTTTTCACCCTTTCTGTCCATGACTTGTAGTTGCATTATGTGATTATGAAATATCTAGGCAGGACAGTCATTCTGAGTCAATGCCCAAGAGATAAAAAGCTTCATGTTTCAGTAGGAAGGTGCTTTCCCTTGTAGTATATATAGGTCCCTATGGCTGTATATGTACTTCCTGCGTTCAAGATTAAGTTTTTTCAGTTTTGTGCTATTCTCTGTGATCCTGGGCTGGGCAGTAACATTTGCCACTTTACTGAGCAATACTGCAGAAAACACAGGCTTGGAGAATATGCTGAGAACTAGCCCAAAACTCACATTTTTTTGAACCACTCTACATTCTTCACTAGGCTTGGTCAGCTTCACAGCCAACTTTGAGACTTTACTTATAGAAACTAACTGCAAACAGGAGAAAGCATACAATTTTAATCTAAAAACTATAAATGAGCTTATGCAAAGAAAACAACTTTTACTGTTCCAAGGAAAAGGAAGATTTCACAGTCTCCTGCACCACAGAGATCAAGTAATGTCCAGCCCAGGGCAGGAACGCTTTGCAACACCATTTCATCTCAGTGGGCCTGAGGCTGGATTGTAGCTCTCACCTGCTAGGACATGCACTCCTGCAGCCCTAGCGACGTTAAAACATGGAAATCTTCACCTTCACAAGGTAGTTGCAAGGTGAGATATAGGTTACTGCTACTCAGTCTACACAGGACTTAGTTTTTTTTTCTTTGCTTTTGCCTGGCAAAGGTTGCAAATACCCGTGCAATGGTTATGTAAGGCTATTCTTATCTGGACTAAATCTAAACACCCCTTCTATGGTAGAAAGTCTGTTTTTCAAATACCAGTTTATGTCATCCTCAAACTATTCATAGATTCAACTCTAGTTCACTAATTAGATGCTCAAGAGGAACAAGAGGGTGAGTCCCTTCTTCATTTGTACCATGTTGCTCTCCAGAGATGATATTTCCTCAGAATGAGGGGTTGGATGGAGCCCCTTCAAACTCTTCTTTTGTGTTTTCTAAAACATTTTAAAATATGCATTTCAACAGGGCTTGAGACCCAGTGTCTTCCCTCTGGACAGGTGTGCTGGATCAATTGCAGATGGTCTATGTGACATCCATGGGCGAGAGCCAGCAGTTATGAGCATATCTGTTGATGAACAGAAATGTTAAGTACAGCCAGCACCTTGTGGGTTTTGTTAGCGAGAATGCCAAGATAGGCAGCTCTCCTCCACTCTGCCTTGGTTTGCTCATCCCTGTCCCCATGCCACATGCTCTGTTGTGCCAACACAGCTGTTTGTCTGGCTGCACAGTGGACTGGATCAGGGAGCTGATAAGGCTGAAGTTTTGCTGGATCACTTTTCTGGGTTTCGGTTGGGGTTTTTTTGACCATATTACTCTTCAGCCAGAGTAGTTTTCTCAACCTGACTACTCCATGGCTCCACAAAAAGTTGAACTTGCAGAAAGTGCAAGGAATTTTGCAGAGGGGCAGTGAGCAGCCAGATAAGGTTGGCGTTCAGGTTTAGCATCCATCTAAACCAGAAAAAGCAACCAAGTGTAAAAGCAACAGACAACTAGGATCCCTCAGCAGTCCCAGACGATTTGTTGTTTTCAAAGACCTGCTTCCTCAGAAAGTGCCTTTTGAAGTAATATGACATGCCATTTCCAGCTTCTGTGTGATCTAACTCAGTTATTTCCCCTTTATGTGCCTCTGAATGTGCCTGAATGTCTCTATAAACCTTCCTGCTTGGTAGTACCTATTCCCATGTAAAGGGACCTGCATTAGTGTGGGATTTAAACTTAATGCTAGAGAAGCTTATGAAGTCTCCTGTTTGAGCTTCTTGAGGACTTCACACTGCACATTTTCTTTCTCATAAAGATAACATGTGCCTGAGTTTGAAGGATCGGTCAGGTGTAGATTCCTCAGGTGGAAAATCCCTCTCATAGGCATGAGAGAGCGGATAAGGGATTCATTCCTGTCCTCAGTGAAATCATTGTGGGCTTTGCTATTGAGACAGGTCAAGTGTCAGTCTCAGTTGTTCGCTCTTCCCCAGGATTTTATCCTTTGTACTCTCACTATCAATGAATCTCTCCTCCTGTCTCCTTCCCACAAGCTCTCATCCATCTTGATTTGAAGTCACCTCCACTAAGTGGTTGTAACACTAGCTCTTTGCTTTACTTGCAGAGAGGACACTCCATAAATCTAACACTAGTCATGACATCTGGAGAGAGATACCAAGGATAGGCTGCTTTGACTCAGAGGTCATCTAACCGTATCAGCCCCTGAGTTTGCTTTTCCTTTCAGAGCACTGAGGTTCCCCCGCAGGAAACAGGGCTCATTTCATGTGACCTGATGCAACCATGCAGTCCAGTGCCAACACAACAGCAGTGTAGAGAAGCCACATGGTGATCAGCTCCTTCTCCTCTGGGCAGAGTGGTTGGACCTGGGCTCTCTTTCCAACACCTCAGCTCTTTAGTTGACCTCAGCAGGACAACAAGCTTTTGAGAAGCAGAAATGGGGGAAGCTTATGTGCTTTGTAGTTGGTGGGCTCCATTTTCCCAGTCAGGCACATCTAGACAGATCTCAGAGGCACACAGTGACAAGTGTTCCATGTTCGTTGCTGCTGGAGACCACAGGGGAATGGAGAAGGGC
Organism: Nycticryphes semicollaris; assembly: GCA_013400055.1. Taxonomy (NCBI): domain Eukaryota; kingdom Metazoa; phylum Chordata; class Aves; order Charadriiformes; family Rostratulidae; genus Nycticryphes; species Nycticryphes semicollaris. Next base: position 94,631 of record VXBJ01007153.1, on the reverse strand, counting down.
CTCTGCTTTTGCACTGGCTTCACAGATAATGATGGGCTTTAGCTCCTCATGGGAAATGGGGGATCTACCTCACTGATGGAAGAACAGGACTGCCCAGGGTCTGATGGATACTGAATCCTACAAGGCTAATCTTTCACTGCTTTATCACTAAATACAAAGAGACGGAGCTTGTTCTTGGGCTTTGAAGCCAACTCTCCCAGCACAGCTCATCTCCACTGGTCTAAATTCTTTCAGTCAGGGTTGCTTCATCCTTTCTGCCTATTGGGAAGGGTTCCTCCACAGTGTTCACTCCCAAACTCTGCCAGGGCTCTGTTTGTCAGAGAGGTGCTCTGCACCGAGTGAAAGCAGGCTAACCTCAAAAAGACCTGGATGATGAGGACAATGCTCTTGGAGGGCTTTGGAGATGCTTAGATTTACATTTGTCACCCTGCCCTTACCATTCTTGCTCTTATTCCAGTGTAAGGCCTTCACTATCAAGCTTAAGTTATTTCACTTTTAAAATCATTTAGGGTAAACCAACAAAAATGCTGTTAGTCAGGAATAAATCAGCTCAGATGGCCCATGTGTGAGAGGATGTGTGTCCCTCTTTTGGTCTCTGTAGTCATATACTTATTCAGATGTGAAAGGTAAAACATTTTTACATGGATGGCATAAACCCTCTGTACAAGAAACATTGGGAGAAGCTGGGGAAGGTATCCAAGAGAGAAGAACAGGATGCTGGAGTGAATGGGCACATGTTCATAAAACCAGCAGTTCTCAATCAATTATATCTGTGTCTGCTCAACCCTGTATTGTGGGTATTGTTCACCCTATCAATTTCCCTCAGCAGCCGGATCCCAAACCTTGCTTGGTAGTGAAAAAACCAAGGAGGCAGCAAGAGAAAGGAGGAGAGGGTTAGGATACAATCTGTGTTCAAGGATGCGTCAGAACAGCATGTTGTGTTGTTTTATAGCTGCTGAGGAGAGGGAAGATGGAGTAGGGAACGTAAAATGGCAGAGAGTGAGTAGATGTGATATTTGCTTGATACATTCTGCTGGTAATTAGTATAATGCCAATTAGACATAAGTAATCTTTTTTTTTATTTTTCATCTTCAGCTGTGTAAGTTATTGCTTGAAATTATGCCAACTGAAACCAAGATATTAAACTTTAAGGGATATGGAGATCTCTGTTCCTTGAGGATCTCTAGATGAAATTACCCAGACAACAGGGATCTTGACAAAAGCAAGACTTATTGTATCGAGAAATAAAATGAATAAAAGGAAAAGAAATTGTGTATTCCATGTCTAGCGTCTTGCTGCCTATTAGCCACACAGGAAGGGACACCCACAGAGATACAGATAAATCAACAAGAGAAGGCAAATATCTTGCTTTTCCTGAAAACAATGCTGCTTCGAGGGTATTGTTCACCCTATCAATTTCCCTCAGCAGCCAGATCCCAAACCTCCCTGTGTTCAGGCAGTTCTCTGCTGCAGACAAGTCCTGCTGCCCACACGCATTTTATTTTTCATTCTCCAAGCCCTGTTTTCTCTCTTTGCTAACCCACACCTTAGGACACAGGACTCCTGTTGTTGTGCCTCTTGGTCCCTCAGGACATAAACCTCCTTAATGATGATTAATGGCTACCTTCAGGGGGCCAATTGCTGATCCTAGACCTCTCAAATCACAGGTCCTTTTGAGCTCTCTACCTGTCCTGTCCTGGGTTATTCTTTCAAGCAGGTACACTGCTGCTTTACTCAATGCTACACATTTTTTTTTCTGTTGATATGGACTATACACAAGGAGCAGACCTGCTATTACCGTCTTCTCCCTTTTGAAAAATAATCTGTTAAAATTATGCCCTTGGACTGATTCTGGAAGTTTTCATATATCTCTGTTGGACCGTGAAATCAAAATCTTCTCGTGATCGTCCTGCTGTTTCCTTGTGCCGTGCTTTGGGGGTGACAGCACTGGCAAATCCCCTCTGCCAATCTGCCTTTAATGCAAGGCAGTGATATATCCCCGTTGTCCTGCCAGGGTGTTAGGAAGCAGCTGTAATCCTCGCTAGTTCTTTAAAGCGTGTTTTATTCATTCTGCGCCTTTAGGAATGCTTCTGGCAGGTCTCCCTCGGGTGGTACAAACTTTATTGCAGCTAACCTCCAGCAGTCTGTAAACTGCAGCACCCAGGGGTAGCTGGAGGTTGATATTCCCTATTGGAAGCGATTATCCTTCTTTTTCCTGCTCTCCACAGGAGCACTGTTCTGCCATCCTGGTAACAAACATACGGTAGAACACTATTCATCAGGATCTGGGTGTTTTTTTTTTCCCCTGGGTCTTCCCAAACCATAACCAGTCTGCCCCATTCCCAAACCTCCCTATTTGCATCCAGCACACTGATACCCTCCTGTTTACTCAGACCTGTATCTTTAGCAAGCTGCATTGGCGTCAATACCTCCTACTGGGGTCATGGGGAGGTGACTTCTCCCTGACCGTGGCCGTCGATGCTTCGAATCCTTTCAATACCTCAGTGGGGAACCAGGCCAGCAAGATGGCAAGTGGTTCAATTCCTAAATGTTAACCACCTGGGTTGATTTCTTGGCATGTGTTTTGACTGCACCACAGGAGGATTTGACCAGTGCATATGCTGCTTCTGCCATGTGCCAGACAAGAAATCTCTCCCCATTTAGCTTCCACTGCAGATTTTCAGACTCTGAGTCTGTGGGTGTTTGAGGTGTCTCAATAACGTGCATTTTCAGCTGGGTTTACGGTAATGTCTCTTCACTGCAGAGAAATGGTCTGGGTAGTTCAGAGGTTCAAGCCCTCCTGCATGGGTTGCTCTTCATCTTCGAGCAATCACCACTCAGACACGCTCATTGGTGTTGGAACATTCCTCCACGTTTTCATGACTATGCCCCAGGTCTAATGCTCACAAAACTGCTGTATATTGGATTTCATGTGCATTTAGTTCTTTGTGGCTGGGTGTGGTATCCGGGTCCATGTGTGCATTCTCCGTCAGCAGTCAGACATTTCCTCCTTAGGGCAGTCCAAGACCATCAGCCTTGGATTTAGTGCCTGTTGCCTGATCTTTCAAATATCCACTGCAAATTCTGGCAAGTATCTGGCTTCTTCCTCCTCGGTGTCGGCGTTATGGTTCGGGCATCCAGCGTGTTTCTACAGTCAGAACAGACTAAAATAAGCTGAAATGACAAGTGAATGTGATTGCTTTACTCTTAAACAGCTCAGGAAAGATCTGTGGAAAGAAAACAAAGCATATGCATGCAAATCCATACTGTCATTTCCTCTCCCAGTTTCCTTGGGCTTGACTCTCTTCCAAGGGCTCTTCCTTCTCCCCTGCTTAGCTTCTCTCCAAGTGGTCTTGGTTTTCCTTTGTCTCCTGGTCCCCTTGTTGAGGCAAGCCCTTTTCATAAAGTTGTGATTTCTTTTGTCAGTTAAACACCGATGTGACTTCAAAGGCCTCAAACAACACTTTGCTGTGTGGCTACCAGCCCCACTGCAAGAATAATTTCTCCCAATCCATTGTCCTGCCAGTGAAAGATTATTAAATTGTTGATGGGGCTTAACAATGGCTTTGTTCAAAGGCAGACATGCATACGCCAGTTCCATTCTCCTTGACACAAGAGCTTTAATACAAGCGTACAATGAACGGCAGCCACCAAGGAGCAAACACAGAGAACACTCAGAAAACCAGACCAGTATTCCTGAGTCCCTGTGCACGTGAACTGGTGCACTTGCAAGACACTCCAAGGCTGTGCATGTGGCTCCCTGCTCTGACACCAGCCTGTAGGTGAGGTGAGAAAACCAGTCTTGCTGAAAATTAATTAAAAAAAATATTAAAATATCAACACATTAATGCTTGCTCATACAATAAGGGCATTAGGAGGATTGAGGAAGCAGCAGGTGAGCAATGGTGGGAAAGGACCATCTTTTTCAGGAGCAGTGGAAGGACTGTATAGTGGAGCACTGCGTCCAGTTCCAGAGTCCTCAGTACAGAAAGGACATGGACCTGTTGGAACAAGTCCAGAGGAGGCCACAGAGATGATCAAAGGGCTCGACCACCTATGCTATGAGGACAGGTTGCGAGGAGAGTTGGGGGTGTTCAATCTGGAGAAGGCTCTCAGGAGACCTTAGAGTCTCTTCCAGTCCCCAGAATGGGATGATGGGGAAGGGTTTGACACTGAAGGAGTGGGAGATTGAGATGAGATCTCACAAAGAAATTCTTTTCTGTGGGGTGGTGAGAGCCTGGCCCAGGTTGCCCAGAGAAGCTGGGACTGCTCCATCCATGGAGGGGTTCAAGGCCAGGTTGGACGGAGCTTTGAGCAACCTGGTCTGGTAAGAGGCATCCCTGCCCATGGCAGGGGGTGACACTGGATGATCTTTAAGGTCCATCCCAACCCAAACCATTCTACGGTTCTATGTTTCTATGATAGTGTGGGCATAATGATGAAACAATTGCTCAATTCCTCTCGCTCAGAGCATGTCATCATATGCATACAACCAGGCTGTGCCTTCAGAGCAGCTTTTGGAACCTGCAATGAAGGTCATTACATAGACTGTGCAGCCTTAGGCTGTTTGACATTTGTATTATACAGAATTACTCTCAATTGCTTGTCACTTCAGCAGATTTCCAACACTAAAACTTAAATTTTCCATGCAGGTTGATTTTTTTTTCTTCTTTTTCTTAAGTTTTAGCAGAGGTGTTCCAGCTGTTTTTTGAGAACAAGACATGCTGTCTCAACCTGGATAACAAACTGGTTATAAGAATTTCTTCTCAAGAACTGTTAGCTTAACTGTGCTTTGAAACAGGTGTGGAATTTGGCATGGAAGCTGTCAACATCGGTTGGGGGTTGTCTACCCTAAAATGACTGAGTCTCTTATTGAACGTATGCCAGCCCATATTCCCATGGGCACCCACATACCATTGTGTGGTCCTCAAGCCATTTCTTTGGGTTTATGCATCCTTGCTCTCCCTCAGCGACTTGGTGCAGTAGCTTGCTGCAGTTGTTGTTGCTTGACGGACATCTCTCCTGTTGCTTGATGGCATCCCTCCTGAACATGCCCCTTCTCCACTTCTCTGGGGGTCCCCAGGTTTCTTTGGGACGCTGGGTACTGCATGGCATGGGTCATTCCTTGTCTGTGGGAGGATTGAGCATGGCTTGCTCTGCCGCTGGGGCATATGGCATATATGGGCTTTGGTGTCAGGGGACATCTCAGCATGCCTTGCTGGGAGACTGCTTTGGGAAAGGGTCCTGTTCCTACTGAGAGATGGAGCTAGCCTGTAGTGGAGGCACCTTTCATGGCTCACTCCTAGGTTGACATCGCAGTGGCGCATCCAGATCTGAGAGGATCATGCATCCCCCACCACAATACAGCACCACTGGCAGACTAGCACTGGGTCTGGGTGTTGGTCCCTCACTGTCCTCCCTGTCCCTGGGCTCAGCACAAAAGAACTCTTTATCTTCTTCTCCCTTTTAGTGTCTTTCTTGAGGCATGTTCCCTGCCCTTCTCCCTCATCTTCCCTGGTGAACTAGCAAAGGCTGCCTCAAGCTCCAGTGCCCTCCCTGATTAGCTGCTGCCAGGAAGGGAAGCACGGCTGCAGCTTTAATTAAATGATAAGGGCAGAGCCCCGGAAGTGGGGAGATAAGTGCAGCAGTGTCTGCCACCACACTTGCCCAGGCTCTTTCTAATTAGCTTTGAGAAGCTCTACAGAAGAAGATTAACCCTTGGCTGGAGCGATGGGCTGCAGCAGATGGAGAGTGTGGAGACCAGCTCCAGGGATGGGGTGCTACAATTCCTCTGGAAGCATGTGTGGGATGTGGGCTGGAGGGACCCTTCCGTGTGCTCCCCCTAAGCTCTGTGCCTGAGCAGAGAGGCTGGGTCAGGTAGGATTAGACCCCTGCCTTTCCCAGGCTCAGGCACAAGGTAAAGCTCAAGTTCCTCCTGTAAGAAACGTTTGCTGCTTTAACACATCCTGTGTCTGGCAGCCATGGGATGGCCTGGGTTACATATGTTGCTCCACCCATTGTCACTGCTGCCCCAAGGCTTTCAGTACAAGCAGAGTGTCACCAGCCTTTGGAGCAACAGCAGGGGCACAGAGCACAATCCTCCTGCAGGAGCCAGGGGACAGGCCTCTAGTCCCCTGCAGGAGTCATGAACTATGTGAAAGGAGGTTGTATCAAGGTGGAGGTTGGTCTCTTCTCCCAATTAACAAGTGATAGGACAAGAGAAAATGCCCTCAAGTTGCGCCAGGGGAGATTTAGGATGGATTTTATGAAAAATTCCTTCCCCCAAAGGGTTATCAAGCATTGGAACAAGCTGCCCAAGGAAATGATTGAATCACCATTCCTGGAGGTGTTCAAAAGCTGGACAGATGTGGTGCTGAGGGACATGGGTTTGTCAGTCTTGGGTTGTTGATTGGCCTCTATGATCTTAAAGGTCACTTCCAATCTAGACAATTCTATGATTCTGTGTGTCAGTGATGCGCTGAGAAGGGAGGAGGGAAATGGGGTAAAAGGACCTGGGGGCCACAACCTCAGCTCTCCTGCTGTTCCCCCAGGTGCAGCAGACCTCATCTGGAAAATGCATTGCACCAGAAGGCTAGACAAGGGCATCTCAGTTGTAGACATCCTGGTGTTATGTTGGTGGGCAACCAGAGCTCTCACCAGTGTGAGGCCACCCTCGGTGGCCTGGTCCCTACTGGTCAACCCCTCCATCGACTGGCAGCACACTGGTACCTGGGCCATGTGTTCCCAGGGAGTCCCTGGCTGGACAGGGAGACAGGTCAGCCACACAGACCCAGGCTGGGATCCCCACCTGGAGTGGCTGAGAGGAATCCTATTAATGGGAGACAAAGACAAAGCGGGAACATGGAAGGAATAATTGTGTAGGTATTTGGGTGGCAGGAATGCACATACAAGGCATGCATGAGCTGACAGCCCCTGGGGATAGCAGGTGGTGTTCCTCTGCTAATTTACATAACCATCATCTCCTTTCAAGAGAGGACTCAAAAGCCAGAAGAGCCCTGTGCTTCCACCTGCCCCTCCCCCTTGGGCAGGGGGAGGAAAAAACGCAGCTGCTCTGCTGCCTATTTCTTATAAAAAAATCCTGATCTTGGGATCCTGAAGGTGCTACAGGAGCTGTTCCTCACCTGGGCTGGGTATTGCAGGAGGAAATCATGCAACTGGGAGGTTGCTTTGGTTATTGCATGCTTTGGTTTGGTTATTGCGTGACTCCTTGTCCTTTCTGGTCATTATTTGTTAAATGTCTGTTGTTTGTAGGTGTCATGAGAAGTTCTTGTTTGGCCAAGGGACAGTGTTTGGATATTATGGGAATCAGGATTTCATTTTGGACTTGTTGCTGTGTTTTATACAACATGGGTGAAGAGGATTGCCAGTGATGCCCATTACCTGACTTTGTTTTCAGTTGCTTGCATTTTAGCAAACTGTAACTGCAAGGACTTAATTTTGCATAGTGGACATATGCCACTTAACAAATATTTTAAAAAGTGGCAGTAAAACCTGCACAGATATTTCACTTCCAGAAGGAGGCAGGAAAGGAAATTGCTAGTTGTTTTCTCAATAGTAAAGCAATCCCCCTCCCTCCAATCCCATGCTTTAGAGAAGCAATTTTCTGTGATCTGTTGACCCTTTAATTGTACCTTCCCCAATTTCTGCATCCTGTGGAGTGGAGTCTCACTGGCACATCCTATTTTTCCTGAAAAGCCTGGTGTATCTCCCAGGTGGTTCTATCCTGTCCCCCAGAGGCACAAAGGGACCCCAGGGAAAATATTTTCCACCAGAATGTAATTCTGGTCTGCATCATGAAGGAGACTTTCATGAAGGAAATTAAGATGGAATGGACAATCCTAATTTTGGCATTTCCTGACCTTTGAACCCTGTAATCCTATTAAGGCAGTTCTTAACATAATTATTCAGTAATTTAATATAATAATTCTGCTTTTTATAGGCCAGCAAAGGTTGAAGCCCCACCGTGCCAGGGTAAGAGATCATCTAAGTTGCACCACAAGCCCAAAACCTGTTATAGAATGAATGACTTTGTTTTGCTGGCTATCACAGGGATTTCAGCAAAGGTGGAGGGGCAGATGGTGCTTTTGGGAATGCTGTACTCTGTCACTGAACCCTGTGGGCCCTGAGAGCCCTGCCCGGTCCCTTCAGGAAGATTGTCAGTGTCCAGAGTCATCCATCTGAGTGTTCCAGCTGATGGCTCAGGGTATGGATTGCCTCTGGTTGCTGTGGCAATGGGATACCTGTGCTTCCCAGCCAGCCACTGTTGCACAGCCACCTGCAGTTTGCAGGCATAGCAGCAGCGGGGAGGGGGTCCCTCAAGCTCCAGCTAGCACGAGCAAGGGAAGAACATGTCCTCTGGGAGCCGAAGCTCAGACCCTCACTGCTGACAAAGTGGTTTAGCACTACCTGTGCTGCTGAGGCTGAGGCTAGTGGGTGCATCTGTCCACATTAGTTATGTGGCGGTTCTGCTGCGATACCCTTGGCAGGATCTGCGAAGTCATTTGCTTCAGTGCTGCAGTGAGTGTGTGCCATTGTAATATACCCCAGGGGCCATGGTTTGATCCGTGCCTGCATCTGGGGGCTGACAGGCCATTAACTTTGGAACAATCTGTCTGTACTGGTGTTTAGATACTATTGTTTAGCATGAGGGGGAAAAATGCTCAGCACTGTAGGGTCTGGGAGAAATGGCTGTGCATGTTATATCTCTTGACTCTGGTGCCTAGGAGGAATCCATCTGTGTGCTGGCATCAGTCTGAGGATCTTTCTTGGTATTTATTGTAAGAATGGGTGTTGCTGGTTATTGCCCTGAGAGCTGTAGGTGTGGCGTTGAACTGCAGTAACCACCTTTATGGGCAGCGTCGGGTCGGTCTCAGATACCAGAAGCCATCTGTCTGCATGCTGTAGTGACAGTGTTAAGTTTGGAAAGCCATCTGTCTGGGTGTTGTAGTGCTAGGAGTGGTCCTGCAAACCGTCTGCCTGGGTGTTGTAGGCATGATGTTAGCTCAGCCTAGGAAAGATAAGGAACTAACATGGACTGTGGGGAGCTCTTCAATTGTGCTTTCAGCCTCCGATATTTCTGTACTCATTGATCTCTGGAGCATTGCTGTGGCAATGGGCAGCAGTCCAACAGCCTTCCCCAAGGCCTGGAAAGTGAAATTGGTGTTGTGCTTGTGCTGCTCTGGAGGTAGAGGGCTCTGTTCACATCCACACATGATGTAGGAATCAGGGGCCAGAAAGGAGATGGGCTCAGGAGCTGTAGAAGGTGAGCTTGCTGGCTCTGGTACCCTGTGTCCAGAGGGTAGATGTTCCCTGCTGGGAATAACACACTGCCTGTGCCCACTTTACTTGGGGACCTTGAAGTGGGACTTTGTCTGGGCTTTGCAAAGGAGATCACAGTTCCACAGCCATCTACAGCACAGCTCCCCTTTCCCAAAAGCCCTTTCAAAGGGAAGATGTGTTGGGGAGGAGCCACCAAGCTCCTTTACCTCAAAGACAGCCAGCTGGAGACAGGCTGTTGAGTATCTCTTGCTGCTGATGTGGGGGAACTTCTCCAGGCTACTGGGTTGAGCATGCTGCTGGGGGGAAAGGCACTCTGAAAGGTGAGTCGAGGGGTGGGATAGTACAAGGGACTTGTCCCAGCACTGCCAGGTGGCAAAGACATGAAGAGCAGAGTAGAGCAGAGTAGAATAGCAATGGGGCTGCTGGTATAAGAAAATGGCATGTTGGGGCACACTATCGAAATAGCTGTACTATTTGGGGGTAGTGAAGAGGGAGCAGACCACAAAGCAGTGGTGCATGGAGGAAGCAGCACTGCAGGGGAGTGGTATCTGGAAGGAACAGTGCTGTAAAACATGGTACCTGGAGGAAATGGTACCATTAGAGCAGCGGTGCCTGGAGGGAAGACAGCAGCGGGGGGGGGAGGCAATACCTGGAGACAGCAGCAGCACAGAACATGGCACTTGGAGGATGTGGCACCGTGGGGGACCTATACCTGTAGGCAGCAGCGCTGATGGGGGAACGATGCTTCCCTAGAACAACACTGAGGGGGAACGGCACCTGTAGAGAGCAACACCACAGGAGAGTGGTACCTTTGGTAATTGCGCCATGGGGGACAGTACCTGTAGGGAAGAGCACTGTAGGGGAACGGTACCTGTAGGTAGTCGCACTGTAGGGGATTGGTACCTATAGAGAAGAGCAGCACAGGAGAATGGTACCTGTTGGCAGCACCGTGATAGGGGAATGGTGCCTGTTGGGAACAGCGTTGCAGACAACGGTACCTGTAGGTGTGAGCCCTCCAGGAAGCGGTACCTGGAGGGAGCGATGGTGCAGCAAACCAACCCTAGTAAGCTATGGTGGAGCAGTGGAAGGAGCAGGGCTGTAGGAGCAGGGTCACTGGAAAGAGCAGCAAAGATGCTGTTTCCATTGCATGCATGCTGTAGGGGTAGGCAGGAAGGGCAGTGTTGCTGGGATATGACCTGGGAGGTCACCATCATAAGGGATGTCCCAGGAGTGGTCTGCAGAGCCCTGAGGCTGAGGGCTCAGTGTGGGAGAAAGGTTGTTTCCAGGCATCCACATCAGGGTGACAGAGGTGGTAAAGCTGCCTGTACTGGAAACACTGCATTTTCTGTGGCTGAAAGACATGCATTTTGAGAGAAGCACCTTGCACCTCAGCCCTCATTTTGCAGTGTTGGGTGCCCTCCACCCTTCTACCCCCTGACCAAGGCTGGAAGAGATAGTGGTTTTGGGCTTTGAAAAGGGGTAGCTGGTTGAAATCAGTGGCCGATGGTCTCTGTGACACCAGGTTGGCAAGATAAGTCTTTCTGATCTATCGCTTCATAAAAACATCCTACTTTGCCTTCAAGGTGCTCTCCCCACACTCTCATATTCCCCATTTCTCTGTATTGCCAAACCTCTCCAGTCCCTCCTAGCATGCTGCACTTTCCTCCTCTTCCTCCCTTCCGGGCTCCTCTGCATCCTCTGCCATGCTCTGCTGTGTCACATTCCCACTGTGCCGCTATCTTCCCGCCCAGAGCTGCTCCACTACGTCCCCTCACCCACCAGATTTGCACCCCTGTGCTGCATCACCCCTGTTCACCCAGCGCCACACACCACATGTACAGTGCTGGTGTCTGATGCAAAGGGAAGACAGGGAGAATCAAACCAGGCTGCAGACATTGCAGATGGTGTCCCAAAATACAAATGGTTGAGGCTGGCTGTCAGCCTTTGCTTGAAGCTACCTGGTTTGCAGTGGGCAAGTGAACCTCTGCACATCTACTGCAAGAGATGGAAGTGCCTGCTCAATGAGGCTGCCAGCTTTTGTCTCCTGTCTAACAGTACTTAAGTGCACTATTGAAATCCCCCAGTAAGAGCAATAATACTATTAGAGGAGCCCTTGCAAGTGGCTGCAACAGGATGTGTTCCTGACCTGCATAGGGATATATAGAGAGAAATGATTAGCAGCAGCACCAATATGTGCCTCTTCCCAGTGGAGACATCCTAGCACAGTCTCCTTCACAATGAGCAGAGGTGCCCTGGATGTCAGGAGATGAGAACAGCCACACCAGCATCCAGGACGGAGATGTGGTTCCAGAGAACTTCCCCTCCGCCATCCCAGAAGGAGGGCCCAGGGTCTGTCTCACTGTAAAGCCCCAACCATACCCCCTTTTCATCTGAAAAGTTCAAAGGAATTGCAACTTTTACTGCTCCGGATTCATTGCTCTGCAATGTGCCAAAGGCAGAGCAGCCTAGAGGCAGCCAAAGAAATGCAAAGCTGTAGAAAGGGGGGAGCCAGAAGACTGTGAGGACTGTGAATTCCCCAACAATCAGGCAACTCTCCCAGCAGTGACATACAGCCCTGTGGCATGGAAATGCTGATAAACAGGATGAGCCAGCCCTCCGAAGAAGCACAGCAAGAGGGCAAAGCTCAGGAAAACACAACTGCTGTGCAACATAGCTTTTGCTATGGAGGAAGCATGGCCATTCCCTTTATCACTCGGGAACTTTTGGGGGGTTCAGGGTCACAAAACTGCACTCCTATGATGGAGAAGTGCACTTCTTAAGGTGAATTGGGCACCTTGATCCCAAGGTGAGGTTTGATCTCTGCCTCCTCACTGCACCCCAGGGCACCCAGAATCAGCATTTTGTGGGCAAAATTTCCACCAAATTTCCCAAAGAAAGACTTCCACTTCTCTGCGGTGGCACACTGAAGTCTCTGAACCACCAGCACGTGCTGAGAATTAGGCTGTAGGGTCATGTTTGCTTTAAATCACAGCCATTCAGGAATTGCACCCTGCCCCGTTCCTGGGCTCTTAAAGCAGAGCGGATTGTGCTCATGGCACATAATATGCTCCTTTAGCGGCAGAGCTCTGATGCCAGCATCTCACTGCAAATGAAGGGACAATGCTGCAAAAAGATTTTAGTGCCAGAAACAGACAATGGGAAAAGCAGAATAAAAGGCTCTGAACACAGCGTTCCTGCTTGATCCCATGATTTCTAAGCTGCCAGTGGCATGAGGAAATATCCGTAGATTTGTCCACTGGAGAGGTAGCTTTTATTTTGGTCCTACCAGTACCCTCTGTAAAGCACCTTCTGCCAGAACAAAAAGAGGTGACACTTGTCCACTCCCCACTTTGGGAGTGCACAGCACCAAGGCATTTCTGGAAGTGGAACTGTTGATGAGCCCTCCCATTTCTCTGTTAGGGAAGCAGATGAGAGGGAGACACGGCATGAAAGTGAGAGACACAAGTGAAAGACGTCACACGACCTCAAAATGACCAAGCTAGTTGTGACTGGGATATCCTATTGTCCTGGGAGGAAGACCTGGTGGATCACCTAGGATACAGGCTCCACTCTTTGCTTTCACTTGCACAGAGATTAAAACTGGGCTATCTTGCCTCTGGTTTCACATCTTGCTTTCTACCTGTAGATAGGAGAAAGAAAAGAGGCAACTTTCCCTCACGGGCTCAGGAAATAGGACAGTTGGTGTGTGGCCAGCCCTGAGAATGACCACAAAGACCTGCACTGGCAAGCTATGCCCTTGCACTGGCCCGGGCAAGGATCTTGTTCCCCTGTGATGCCTGGGCTCCTGCTTTTGCACCCTGCAATGTGAGCATGGCTATCCCCTTGTGCACGAGTTCCTCTGAGTGTGCCAGTCTATGGTGCATGAGCCCGTCAGCGCACATCCAGTTGGGCTGTGCCTGTGTGTCTGTGTGCACGTTGTGATGTGACACACAGCCCCAGTCCTTTTGCACACAAGTCCTCAGGGTGACACAAGCCAGGTGGCTTCAAGCTTTGCCTCAGGTTCCTATATAAGTCCTACAAGGGCCAGTGCGCTCCAGGGAGGCTAGGATAAGACTGGATAAACTAGTGAGAGATCAGCAGTGGTGGCCAAGCAGCCTAAAAGAGGCTGGAGCAGGGCCAGGAGAAGCCAAGGGACACCTGGGGTACCAGAGGGATGCTGTGGGGCTTGGTACAATGCCATGGGGAGGGCTGGCCAGAGGCTGAAGGGTCCAAGAGGATCCTAAGGGTGGGTGTGGAGGCTGGGGACTGTGCAATGATGTGATGCTCTCGTCCTTTTTCTGCTCCTCATTAGAGTCCCCTGAGCGGAGCAGGCTGTGAAGGGGGTCTGCGCTGAGGTATGTCCTTATGGCTTTTGCCAGGATATCACAGCTTATGTGTGTGCTAAGGGATGGGACACGGGAAGCAGCTCCCAACATGGGGAGCAGCATGGGGGTGCCTGAGCCTCTGCAGGAACCAGAGGGGGAAAACTGGGGTGCCTCAGCCCCAGAAAAGGAGCTGAGAATTTGTGATAGTCACTGGGGGTTATTTTAGGGCAAGATACGTTCATGCAATGGTTGACTGCTCACTTTGCCCCTTCTTCCATGCCTGTCTCTTGAGCTGTCACTTATGACCCTTGTCTACCATTCCCGGCATTGTATGGAACCTTCTCTTGCAGACACCTTCCTTACATCCTGGAGTTGCCTATGTGTGAAAGCTGTGCCATGGTGACTCAGGGATGCCTGTGTCTGAGAGTTCAGCACTGGTGGCAGGTGGGAAGTGCTGATGAGGGCAGACCCCCAGCACAATGTGAATGGTTCTAGTTTGCTTCTTCCCAGGGCTGAGGAAGTGCCAATGGGTCTGTCCCTTTTTGAGAGGAAGGGATTAGATGTACCAGTATGTATCTGATGGGACAGGGCTTGCCCTGAGCTGGTGAAAGTCCCATATGTCTCAGGTTCGCAGAGCTCCTTAGTATCTCTCTACATCAGTCTGAAGGGATGTTTGTCAGCAATGCAGTGGAGTGAGCTCCTGGGTGGAGAGAAGGAGAGGACTTCTGTGAACCAGAAGGGATGTCTGCAAGTCAGAGCAGTATCAAGGTCATGAACAGCCCCCCCTTTCATCCCAGCATCAGCAACCAGGCTTGATCTGCCAGCAGGTGCTTGCAGTACTGGGCAGTGATGTGTCTCAGGCAGTGGTAGGGGGCTACGTTGTGCCCCACGTTGGGTGAGATGGAAAGCAATGGCTTGTGTCTGGGATGGCTCTTGGACACTTGCCTCTGCATGGAAATGCTAAGTTTTGGCCTCTGAAGACTTGTGACAAGTACTCCATGTGTAAAGGACACATGGCCAAGGCTCAAGAAGGTCTTGCGGTCTCTAGGGTGGTCAATATTTGAGGACACCAGACCATGAGAGAGGCTCAGACACTCCTGGGGCAGGGACTCACGAGTATCAGATACGCGCAGCCTCTCTGGGGTTAAACATGAGTGTGCTTCATTGCACTCAGGGATTTCAAATTCTGCAGGAGATTTCAGGCTCCGCAGGAGACCAGCCGATGTCTGAGGACTTCTGGTTTGGCTTGGAACTCCTGCTCATGGGTGCCTGGGGAGGCTTGCAGGTAGCTTGGCATGCCTGATGGGCTTGGCATGCAGGGCAGGGCTGGCCAAGGATGGTGCTCAGGAAATATGGTTGTACCTCAGGGCAGTGAAGAGCCTGACCATGTTTAGGGCAGTTCCCTGTCTCTGCATGGTGAAACTGTCAGTAATGTCCAAAGGTACTGGACCACAGGAATTCCTGGAGCCCATCAGGGTCCAGATGGTGCCCACAGCTGTAGGGTGATGAGTCTCATGGCAGCCTGCCTCCTGCTGTGCAAATCAAAGCTGTGGAGTCCTTCCTATGCAAGGTCCATCTCCAGAGGGGGTGGGCTTAGTGAGCTCTGCCCTGTGCTCTGCCTGTCATTTCTCTGCACGCACCTACTGCAGGGAGGATGCTTGTCCAGAGAGAGTTGGGGCTGTGAGCTTGGATGGGAGGTCATCAGTTGCCAGGAACCTTGGGTTCCCCTCCCAGCTCTTCCATGTCTCCCCAAGTGGCTGTGGGTTCATCTCCCTGGGTGGCCATGGGTCTGGCTGTCCTCTCCCATTGTGTGAGGGTGTGGGTAGGATGGAGATGTCCAGGTTCTGCTGCTCCTCCCTGTGCTCCATCTTCATACCCCAAGCCGGTGGTACCTGGGTGTGTGTAACAATGCTCTCGCTTGCTTCTCCTCAGATCTCCGGCCTCTGCCTGATGTAGCCATGACTGGGACCTGTACCCGGGAGTGCACAGAGTTCGGCCACTCTGATACCTGCTGGATGCCCGGCCAGTCCTCCCCCAGCCGCAGGCCCAAGAACACCCTCAAACTCTCCACTTTTGTGCCTTACCAAGACAGAGGGAGTCAAGAGCAAGTCGGGAATGGCAGCCCCAGACTCTCAGAAGAGCGCAGCACCAAAATGGCCAACCTTCGCCTGCTCCCCACGTACAGTGCCTTCTCCAATAGTAGCCATGAGCCCTGCAAGGACTCTCCCATGGAGGAAATTCCTCTCACCCAGACCTCGGACTTCCAGCCAGCCACCACCCCCTCGTCCCAGACAACCAAGAGGGAGATATACCTGTGAGGCTGGGTGTGAGGGGCAGGGAGCAGATGCACTTCTGAGGCCAATGTCCAGAGGAACATTTTAAACTTCAATGCTTTATTGCTCCAGCGGCTGATTCTCCAGGCAGAGGGCTTGATGGACAGCAGGGCAGGGCAAGGCAGGGATGAGAGGAGCGCCTTTTTAACCCATTGTTTCCCGGGGCTAGGGGTGGGTGGGAAGGATGAAAGCATCCAAAACCTGATTTCTGAGCACTTGTGGGTGCATGTCTCCGAACTGCTGTGTCACTGGGGAGGGCTGGGCAGGCTCCTGGTGTGGAGGGCACGGCTGGGGAGAAGGGCTTATGTACCAAAGGTCCACGCAGAGCTGGTGGAGTTCCCGGGGCATAGAACAAGGGGTGTCCCCACGCATGGGGAGCAAGCTGCCTGTCTCTTTGCTGTAGACTCCTGTAAATATGAATCTTAGGAATGACGTTCAAGTCCTGCCTGATCAAAACTTTTTATTGTCCTTGAAACAAAAGACGTTTAAAGAAAAACAAAACAAACAAACCACAGGGAGCAAGTTACAGCTTTGATTGGTTTGTTGCGTGGAGAAGCCCGTGGGAGCGCAGCCTCCAGTCCACACTCATGTTCTATATTGTAAATAGAGATGTGACCAGTCCCTGAAACAGCAGCTGGGGAGCTGGAGGAGAGGGGCAGCATCCTAGCCGGACTGTAGGGACTTTGCTATTTTTCAGCTTGGATCTCTTTCTGAACGTTGTCACTGTGCCCACAAGCTGCAGGGTCCCTGGGGACTGCCCAGTGCCATAGGTGGGGTCTGCTTTGCAGGGTGGTAGGGAGGGAGTGTCCCTGGTGGTGGCCCTGCGCCCAGCAGGTGGAAGAGGAATGGGAAGCCCCCAGTGAAGGGACCGGCTGGGTCTGGAGAAGCCCTCATTCCGACTCTGCTGGCAGGGAAGTCGTCATCGGCTGTGGCGTCTCAGCCCATCGCCTTGTGCCTCCTCTGGGGCAGAGGATGCCCATGAGGCCGGCTGTGGCATGCCTTTGACCCCCATCCTGTCCGCCTGTAAGCCACCATTGCCTTTGTGAGGAGGAGCTTTGTCTCAGGGTCACACCGGGGGCCGCTGAGCCCCTGCCCACTGGATTCCCACTGCCCTTAGGCCACAGGGCCACTTTCACGGGATCCAGCTTTCTCTTCCATTGTCAAAGGTCAACTGGTCTCCCTAGCAGGTCCCCACTGCCCCGGCATCCTCGACTCCCTTGCAGGGTATCCATGAAGGGCAACGCTGCCCATGCAGTGGGGAGAGGACCCCTTGCCCCTCAAGAGACTCCCCAGAGGGGGACGCTTGGGTGCTTTCCTGAGTCTCTTGGCTCCCTCAGAAGCTGGGGCATAGTCCGGTTTTGGGGGGCTCCACGTGCACCCCTGGCAGGAGGGGTCTGGGGGACTCATGCCTCCTTTCTGGGTAGCCCTTCCCAGTCCACCCCACCAGGATGTGGAGGGGGGGACTGTGCTGCACCATTGTTCTTCCCATACTCGCACATGCATCAATCGTCTTCATCTCTAGGATCTTCCTTAGTGAGTGAGGCCAGTGGTAACTGCAGGATGCTTTCCCCTGCGCTTCATCTTCGGCTCATCACCATGGGGCTCGCAGATGGCTCTGCTGGGCTCGTCACAGAGACACTGCGGGGGTGGACACCCCAGCCACTGTGGGTCAGAGACTGCCCTGCCATAGCTGTAGTGCCTGTTGGGGTGCAGCATGCTGGGGTCCCCCACCTTGCCCAGCCTCCTCCCTCTCTCTGAGCAGCTCCTCTCCCTTTGCTGTGACGGTGGTGGCAAGTGCAGCCACCTCCCTGGTGCATCTCTGGATGACCTGAGGGGACATGGTGCAAGCTGAGCCTGGGTGACAAGGGAAAGGTGGCAGTAGGCACCTGCTCGCACCCACTCCCTCCTGCCCCAGCCCTGCTCCTTGCCTTCCTCGGGCAGCGCTATGCCACACCGCATCACCCGCAGCCCCTGCACCTTGGGGTGCTTCCCGGAGGAGGCAGGATCCTCCTCCTGGCTTCCTGCTGCTGCTCTCTGCTGACTGGCTGGGGGTTCTTCAAGGCAGGCACGATGGTCCCGGTGGATGTCTGTCCATCCACCTGCCCATCTGGGCATCCCTGCTCTACCCTTGGCCATGGTGGCCACCCGGAGGGGTCCACGTTCCCCTGGCCTGGCTGCCTGAGCAGGTCACACTCCTGAACTTGTTTTTATTGTAGCTCTGTAGTTTCAGGGCCAAACTGGGCAGAATGTGCAATTTGGCCGCGCTGGCCAGGATCTTTGACTCCACTGCCAACTCGACTGCTCACGCCTCCCCTCGGCAGCAGCAGTGTCCAATGCCCCTCTTGGTCCCCCCCCCCCCCCGCCGCAGAGCGAC